>JASKMD010000009.1:4780940-4988440 GCA_030144725.1 Haematococcus lacustris
CCTACCCTCTTCCCTGCCAGCCCTCACGGTTTTACAGTGGTCGGACAACCGAGCCTGGAGAACTCCGATGTGTGACCCCTGTGTGACCCTTGTGTTCCTCCTGTCTCCTAATTCAAAAAGAAGTAAACCCTTGGGTAGGTTTGCGATATTCTTGGGCTGATGACCTGTTGGCTACTGGTGCCTCATTAGATGGGCCCCTTAGCCCTGTGAAGCTTACCCCCCTACCTGGCATGCCCTGAATGATTCATGCAAGCAAGCAAGCAAGCAAGCAAGCAAGCAAGCATGCATGCATGCATGCATGACCAATGAAGCACTATGGCTGTGTACTGCGGCCAGGCTGGCAGTGTGGTAAGTGTGACGGCTATAACCTTTCCTGTGACATCACACATTTAGCACAGATAGAAAGGAGGAGGGATGGGAGATGAAAGGAGAAGGTGAGGCTAGGGCTATTCAACAACAACAGATAGAAAGGAGGAGGGATGGGAGATGAAAGGAGAAGGTGAGGCTAGGGCTATTCAACAACACCTTTAAGGGTGAGGGAAGCAGTAGGTCCAAGAAGAAATACCCAGATTAGTCGAGGAGGGCGGCTGCCAGGATCTTCAAGAATGAAGGAATGTTGCGGAACAGGAAAAAACTGCACCCCCTCTCGACCTCAACATCACAACTACAGTTACATCCAGGTAGCTGGGTTGATGTTAGATCCCTCCAGGGCACAAGAACAGAGAAATGAGTGGCACTGCCCCGAGTGCCAACACTATCCTCCTCATCTGTTCTGTTCCTTTGATACCTCAAAGCCAAATAACTGTTTGATGTGTCATACATTGTTCTGTATGTTGTTGGTCTGGAACCCCCCTGTATGTCTCCTGACCCCTGACCCCTGACGGCCATCTGCCAGCTTTCCGACCTTCTGACCTCCCTGTTGTAACTCAGACCTTGTTGATGGTGCATGGGTCAGGGTACGCCAAGCTTAGGGTTCGGGATTAGTCTGGGTCAGGGTGTGGTGTGGGTATGTGGGTAAGGGTCAGGGTGGCCCCTGCCTGGCCTGGTCTGGCTGCAGCTGGTGAACGTGGTGGTGACCAAGACGCGCCGCCTGTCCATCTTCCAACACGGCATCATGAACAACAGGTCAGGGCATCATGGGCACCTTTGATGAAGGGGTGGAGGCTGGGGGGCAGGGGGAGAGGGCAGGGGCAGGGGGGCGGGGGCGGGGGCGGGGGCGGGGGCGGGGGCGGGGGCGGGGGCGGGGGCGGGGGCGGGGGCGGGGGCAGGGGCAGGGGCAGGGGCAGGGGCAGGGGCAGGGGCAGGGGCAGGGGCAGGGGCAGGGGCAGGGGCAGGGGCAGGGGCAGGGGCAGGGGCAGGGGCAGGGGCAGGGGCAGGGGCAGATGCAGGGGCAGATGCAGGGGCAGATGCGGGGGAGCCAGTATCATTATACACTGACCCACGAGTATCTATGAGCTATCTACAACCCCCCAAAGTATGTCCCCAAGGTATGTTCCAAGGTTCAGGCTCATATGTTCTAAACGTTGTTCTTTATTTGCTCGGTGCCCCTGCTGCCCCTGCTGGCCCTGCCCTGCCCCACCCAGCACCGCACTGCCTTGGCCTGGCCTCCAGTGCTTTGCCCTGCCCTGCCTGACTGCATGCCTTGTGGTCTGCCAGGTTCCTTCTGGTATCCATGCTGGTCATGGCCTGCCTGGCAGTGGCCATCGTGTACGTGCCTCCATTCAACATCGTGTTCAACACCCAGGTCAGGGGGAAGGGGCAAGCCAACAGATGAACTGCAGGCCACATCATAGGGGTATAAACCTGACCCTGACCCTGACCCTGACCCTGGCCCTGACCCTGACCCTGACCTGACCCTGACCCTGACCCTGACCCTGACCTGCCAGAGCACCCTGACCCTTACCCTGACCTCGACCCTGACCCTGACCCTGACCCTGACCCTGACCCTGACCCTGACCCTGACCCTGACCCTGACCCTGACCCTGACCCTGACCCTGACCCTGACCCTGACCCTGACCCTGACCCTGACCCTGACCCTGACCCTGACCCTGACCCTGACCCTGACCCTGACCCTGACCCTGACCCTGACCCTGACCCTGACCCTGACCCTGACCCTGACCCTGACCCTGACCCTGACCCTGACCCTGACCCTGACCCTGACCCTGACCCTGACCCTGACCCTGACCCTGACCCTGACCCTGACCCTGACCCTGACCCTGACCCTGACCCTGACCCTGACCCTGACCCTGACCCTGACCCTGACCCTGACCCTGACCCTGACCCTGACCCTGACCCTGACCCTGACCCTGACCCTGACCCTGACCCTGACCCTGACCCTGACCCTGACCCTGACCCTGACCCTGACCTGCAGCCTTTGGAAGGCGCATACTGGGCTATTCCAGTGCCCTGGATGGTGGGTGGATACTGCCAGGCAGGGTGCCGGGCGCAGAGGGAAGGGGCAGTTAAAGTCAGGAAAGGAAAAGGAGGGCCAGAGGAAGGCCATTTGGGGCTGCGCAACACCTGAGTAAGCTGGCAGGTCATCAGCTCACCCCCCACCCCTGGGGCTGCCTCAAGGCTGGGGAGCAGGGCTATGTTGTTCGCCTTCAGCCAAGCTAAGCTCTTTGACATTCCTTACCAGCCTGCTCAGCCTCATTACCCTACCCTACCGTGCTCTTGTTGTTTTTCCACCAAGGCAACCATCGTGACGCGCCTGTCAAAACTGACCGCATTCACCTGTCGTGCTGCCGTGCAGCTGTTCATGTTCGTATACGACGAGCTACGCAAGCTGGCCATCCGCCGATACCCCGAGGGCTTTGTAGCGCGTGTGACCTACTGGTAGAGCGCGACGCACGAGGCGCCGCGGCAGGAGGAGATGTAGAGTGAGCATTGCATGGCGAGCGAACCGCAGAGAGCCAAAATCCACCAAAGAGGAGGGCTACAGACAACAGCGCCGACTCCCCGACCTCATTAACAACCCAACGCGATATGTCGCGGCATCTCGACATTGACTCTCCGCTCCGTGCTTTTAGCCCGCGCGCTGGAAATTAGGGGATGGTGGTGTCTCCGGCGAGAGATCGGGGACACTGCGGCGTGACCGGGCGACGATGTTACACGTGGGCGCATGGTAGCTTATATGTACTGTTCGACACCAGACATTGCATTCATTCTCTTGTGATGGGGGTGCTCGCAAGTTCGTGTCATTGAAGAGTGAAACACCGATGATGTATGACAAGTTGCTTGTTGTGGCGCTAGCAAGTGTGTAAGAATCCATGCTGCAACTGATCCCGTCTCGAGCTGTGAGGCCTATCTGCTCCAGCTCGTTGAGCCAGGAGCTGGCAGCCCGCTCACGAGCCCTAACGCACACCATCATCTGCCTTATCATCAGCTTGTGGGGTAGTGGCCGGCTGCACTGTGTCTACATGCAATGCACGCTGTCATCTCATCAGATCTTGTAAGGCCTATATAGGCCTTTCAGTTTCAGTCAAACAAAACTCATTTAACAAGGAACAACATACGACATAGTCTATGGCATGCCTTTCAGTCAGGTGTTCCCAACTAACAGAAAATGACAGGAAACCGACCCTTGGCAGTAGGACGGCTGTAAGTCTGCACTCACTGCGCCAAATGCTATGCTAGATGATTCACAATGTAGCCAACACAGCCAGCTACCTTTCACCCATCCAGAATATTTATGCAATCAGTAGGCCGTGCACAGCTACGCATCAAAGTTAGTGTTTTAAATTTGAGCCGTTGCGGAGCATGCAGTCATCGTTGCGACCGCCCGCGTCGTAGAGGCTGCTCTACACAGCATGCGCGTCGGCAGCAGCAGTCGGATCGGAAAACGATCACGGGAATATGGCACCGGGCCCACCTCCCCCCCATACCTACAGGGCAGTGCCACAGCTCGACCATTTGGATTTACAGCATGCTATCTACTAGGTCAAGCATATCTAGCACAGTGTTACATACGCTCATACTCAAATAAGCCATAAACTCACTTCGGTCTGTGACCGTCAACTCCCTTAGCCGATCTCAGGGCCAGGGCCATGCAGTCAGTCACACAGCTCCACACCATGACCGATTTTTGACTCGGCTCCTCTAAGAGTTATACTCCCCTACATGCCATACACCTGCGTGCAAAGTTTCATAGCTAAACTGCCACCCCACAGTGGTGCTCTGGGAGGGGTGGGCTGGGAGGGGTGGGCTAGAAGGGAGTGGGCTCGAGGAGGGGGCGAGGGGAAGGGCTGGGAGGGGGTGGGCAGGCTCAACGAGGTGGGCTCCTGCAATGATGGGTGGGGGGGGGGGCGGGCATGGTGGGTCTTTGCATGCCGTGGCCTTGAACCTGCCTGGTGAACATGATGTAACTTTGAAGATGTCAAACCGATAGAAGCCTGGGCTGTTCAATGTGCGACTTGTTTCAAGAGATGCGCCAATGAGTCAAGAACAAACAAAGTGTGTGGCTTTTTCTGTGGGTGCAGCGGCTGCAACACAGTGGAGGACACAGTGTAGGAGGGGGGGGTGTAACCCGGTGCTACCTTAGTGTGCGCCGACCCAAATGATGTCTTCTGCGAGATGCGAACACGAATATATGTTTCAATCACCCCGTCTAGGTGCCCTGCACGCCCGGCAGGCATCGCGTTGGGTGTTGGCCGGACATTCCATGTGTGCACAACCCGCTCATTACGCTAGGTAGATGGGGTCACAGCGATGTGGCGCACCGTGCCAAGGAGACTCGTCTCGCCGCTGTGATTTGTTCGCGGGCACATGTGGCAGTACACGAGCAAAGACTCCAATGGCTAGCGCGGATGGTCAAGTTACGCGGACTAAATCGCGGCTGCCAATGTGATAAACGCTATCGAAAACAGTGCAGTATTGAGAGAGTATTTGCATGCATATTACCAACCCCATGTTGGGAACACCTGACTTTCAGTCTGGGCCTCCCAACTGTAATGTTTTGGCATGTAAAACCGGCACATGCGACCGATTGCTCCGGGAGCAGGCCGATGGCTTTAGCCCCGCGCGGCATGGCTTAAACGCGGACTCTAGCTGCGGCAGCAACCAGTAGCTGCTTCAATTGTGGTCGATAGGGTGGTTGGGATCCGCCGGCCACCCTCAAGACATCGCGCAGTGCAGGCGTGCTATTGGTGCTCTACGTATAGGCGCTGCTGCCAGCCCGCGAGGTGAGGTGCACGCAGCAGTTGCCACCATTCTCGCGCCAGCACATGTTACCCGACGAACATGTGATGATGCAGGAGTGTCCGAGTACACCACAGTACACCTACCGGGGTCTTCTTAGCTTCAGCTGCGGCTCAGCTGAGCAGGTATAAATTCAACCAAAACAGCAAATCCAGCCAAAACTCAGAGAGGTTTCCTTATTTCGTGCTGGAACCCGCATCAAAGCCTAATGTACTCATATGCACAGCTGTGACAGAAGAAATGATATTACTCTCAAAGCTCAGTGAGCCATGGCCTGTCAATTGCAGGAGCCCAAGCACCACAGACCCTTCCTGCCCACAGTACCTGCCAGCAGCCCACCCTAGCAGGCCCAACTGCCTACCACCACCTCCCAGCACCTCCTCACTGCCCTTCTGCCTGACATGCCACCCGTAAAGAAAGTCACGAGAATAAGCAGAGCCAACGGGGCAAAGGCTAAGGCTCGGCATGAGGCAGCCAAGAGCATGGAGCAGCTCAACGCTGCGCATGCAACCCTCACTGTTGCACATGCAACCGTCACTGCTGAGCTTCTCAGCTCCCGGGAGCTGTACAGCCAGCTGAGGGAGCGGCACTGCAGCCTGATGGTCTTTGTTGATCAGCGTGAGCAACAGCAGCTGTTAGACCTGCTGGAGTTTATGCAGCAGTTTAACCAGCTGGAGGAGGCGTTCTTGCAGCAGCTGCAGGGCACACAGGCCCAACTCACTGACACAGCGGCTGCCCTGGAGGCCGCCCAGAAAGACTTGGCAGCGGCCCGCACTGAGCTGGCCCACACCAAGCAGCAGCTGACCACCACCAGCATCAAGCTGGAGCAGCTGCGGGCACAGGTGGCCGCAGCCAACAAGGGCTTCAGCAAGGACCACAAGGACAAGTGGAATCTCCTGATGCGCTCCAGGGTGTCACTGCCCTGCTTGCGAGGCATGCTCAGCAGCCAAGGCACCGAGCTAGCCACGCAGCCAGCCTGCCACCTAGCCACCCAGTCCACTTGCCTGGCCCGCCCCTGCAACCAGAAGCATGACACGCACACGGGGGGGTACACAGCTGAGTACATCCTGAGCCGTGAGCGCCTGCTCTGCCTCCCAGGCATCCTAGCAGAACAGTTGGGCATTCTGTGCACTGCTGTCGTTGGGGCTGTTTTCCCTGGAGCTGATCCAGGCCCGCAGGCCAGCGCCACCACCCACCGGCGCAACCATGACTTGCTCCAGACCTACATACACGAGGCCCACACAGGTTGGTAAGGGGTAGGGGGCATGGCATGGCATTACATGCCATTGCAAGAATGTTAGCTTCACACATGGTAGACGGGAACGCCAAGATGGTGTTGAACGTGCCCACCCAGGCCCCCCTGCAGCAGCTGCAGCAGGCATTCCAGCAACATGCACGGGGTGCAGACTACAGCAATACCTCAGCCAAGGAGGCAACCCGGTTCACACGCGAGCAGCTCAGGGCCTACCTCCTTTACCACAAGGTGCCGCCCAGGGATCAGCCAGTCGGCAACACCCTGGTGGCAGGCTGGCAGAAGGCCGTGCAGAAGCACATTGCTGAGCGTGGCAGCCCCACCCGGCATGGGGTGTTGCCATAGGGCTCTGCTTTGTTGTCATGGGCGTGTAGCTAATGGACAAGAGACCAGGCCTAGCTATGGAGTGTACAGATCTTGCCCTGCCATGGGGTGCTAGTATGGGGCTTTGCTGTGGCCATAAGGCAAGAGTTGCAATTGCTCGGGAAGGGTGTTCTGCTACCACATCTGCGATGGGTGCTTGCAGTCCTACTACAGGCCTGCATGTGCGAGTGGGGTCAGATGGGAGGACACGAGGTGAGAGGGAGTGCAGCATGTCATGGCACTGTGGACCGAAGCACATGTCTCGGTGGTGATGTCCCAAAACGATGTAGCGACACAACGAAGGCTTCGCACCTACGCAAATGCTCTTGCTACAACGAACAAAGCACATAACCAGGGGAACGAGCAGAAAAGGCTCAAGTATGAACAGTCCCGCGGTCCGTTTGACTATCAGGCCACATAGTCTACTGTAACAAGAAGTGAAGGGTGCACATAGTGTCTTGATGAACCGCTAGAGCATACAACCACTCCGTCTCTCGCTTGACAGCGCGAGCGACACAAATGACGAGTAAAAGCTAATCGATGCTAAGAAGTATGCAGCTGTTCTAATCGCAGCATCAGCAGTGGTGTGGGTGCGTTAAAGAAGCATTTCAGCTTCTTAGCTTTCAAACTCGCGATTGCATCATATACATAGTCATGGACGCTCAGGACAGCCGTAGCGTGTAGCCAAGCGAGCCCTCTACATACTGATGTGCTTCGTTGATCAATCCGCAAACTGTACGAGAAATAAACCGCGTGAAACGGACACACCCCCTTTTCAAGGGGGTTGGGAGGCCCTGACTTTCAGAACATCCCACAGCTGAGACAGGCTCAACTGCTGTGCTCACAGGGCTACAGATTCACATGTCAAGATAAAGCAGGTAACGATGTGCGATGCTCAACGCTAAGACGAAAGCGGAGGGCAAACTCTAGGTTCAGGGCAAGGTCAAAGGTCAACGGTGGTTAGCATATCGCAACTAACTACATAACAAGACCCAGTAACTTAAGAACCGTATACGCGCGCTGCCCTGGTGATGGCGTCCGGGCGCAAAACTGGCAGCGCGAGACCTCCAATCTCTACAAATAAAACGACTGCCCGCTACCTCACAGCCTCGGTGCCTAACGCTATAGTGGCAGGCAGGTGTGGCCCATCAGCAGCAGGCATTCACGTAGGCTCTGCAACACACACGCTTTGGGCTCGAGCGCTACAGGATGGTGCGCGGAGGCGTCATCGGACACACTCGCTGGGCAAACCTCGCTTGGACAGCCCTTCAGGTTTGGTAACCCTGGACGCCCCTGGACGACTCAGACCCCAGGACGCATGTCTTGTAAACACGTGTTCCTCACCTGTTCGTTGTGCTTGTAGGTTTGGTCAACAATTGCACTTCCAACGGGCTCAATCAGGGGCTGCCGTTGTCTCTGCTTCCAGCAATCTGGCATACCTAGACCCCTCGTTGTTGTGGATGCCAAACTTAGCTCAGCATCTGGGATGGGTGTCAGCGACAGCACCTGTGAAGGCTCCCATCGTCAAAGTGGGTTGCACTATGGTCATGTGCCAAGAGCATGCAGCAAAAAGGTCGACCATCCGCTTCCGTCCGAACATTGAGCCAGAGCAGAACACTTGCCATGTTCACGTGAAGCAGCAGTAATCGCCTGCTGTGCAGGCGTCTGTCGTGAACCACACGCTTAGCCTGGACCAAGCTCAGAACACGCCACCACCAGCAGCTGTGACCATCAGCAGCGTGCAAGCGAGCACTACCGCAGGTGTGGCTCAGACCCAGCCAGCCTGCAGGTGTGGCTCAGACCCAGCCAGCTTCCCAGCATGTGTGTGGAAACTTGTTGTGGAAGGCAGTGGTGGGAGGAGAAGCGGTAGGGTGGTGACGTAGCCAGGGTCAAGCCCAAGGCCAGTGTCATAGCCCAGGAAGTACGCAGGCTCAGGGTCAGGCTCAGGGGCGTGCCCAAGGTCACCACCAGGCATCTAACCTGGTAGGATTTGTCCGCTGTAGGTGCCAGCCGCATGGCAAGGTGCAGGGTCCTGGTCCACCCTCTCAGCCTCATGCGCCGTACTCCACCCCCTCTACCACCCCTCTCCCTCAACCACTCACACAGGCAGCACAGCTGCTCATCATGTCACCTAAGAAACGCTGTACCCTGCCCTGCCTGCCGCCCCTGCCTACTGTCCCTGCCCTGCCGGCCGCCCCTGCCTGCCATCCCGCCCTGTCCCTGTCTGCTGTCCCCAGGCCTGCTGCACACCCAGGTCACCGGGGTCGCCACACGCGAGCTGGGCGCCCAGCCACATGCCACCTCCTACACAGTCTTTGAGCGGCTGGACCCTGCATCCGCCCGCCGCCGCCTGGCTGCTGCTGCCAGCTCAGGGCAGGACGGCAGGCTGTCGGGCGGGGGCCAAGCAGGGGAGTCTGGCGTGGGGGCGCTGCAGAGAGCGGTGCAGGCGTGGGCAGAGGAGGAGCAGGTGCCACTGCGGGACATCAGATGGCTGGGACACCGGCTGGCCTTGCTGGTCGACTGCCAGCTGGCCGGGACATTCACTTGACTGCTGCTCTGACTGCCCAGACAACAGTGTCTGGTTGCCTTAATGCCCACTTGCCAGCACAGCTGGCTGTAGCATGTGTGCTTTTGCCTGTGTGCCTAGCCCTTTACCTTGCACTTCTGTCTGCTTAGCCTCGTCACCCACTTTGGCCGTATTTATGCCCTCGACACAGCCCCCTGACACAGCAGGGGTCGCCCACCCCCTGCCCTGTTGCCCTGTTGCCCACACCCTCCCCATGCGCTGTTGCCTGACCCTGTGCATCACTCCTAGCTAGATTGGCACGTCAGCCATGCGCTGATGTCAGCGGCTACAGCATGCACCTCGCACACACCCACCTGTGCCATAGCCCGCTGTTGCCGTGCCTTGGGTGGTCAGGCAGCAGGCACTCGTAGCCTGGCAGTCTGGCAGCCTGTCTGAGTCTCTGTCTCACTTTCAGTCTCGGTCTTAGTTTCAGTCTCGGTCAGTCTGGCAGCCTGTCTTAGTTTCGGTCTCAGTTTCAGCCTGGGTCTCAGTCAGCCTGGCAGTGCTCCCTCAGCCCTGGCAGGAAGAGCTAGATGCCCGCATAGCTCCAGGCTGCCAAGGCCACCTGATCCAGCTCCAGGCTGCCAAGGCCAAGGCTGTGGTTTTGGGTGTGCAGCCTGGTGGACAACCTGCTCACAGCTGGCTTTGCCAAGAGGAGGATGCAGCAGGCAGGCAGGGCTATCTGGCCAAACCACCAGCACGGTTCAAACTGCGCTGCATGATGAGCACTGCATTGTAGCTGCGGTCTGGCCACCTGCCTATAACTGCCTACAATCAGCTGCCTTGCACCTTGGTCTCACAGCCTGGTCGGCTCTGTGACCTGCTCAGCCTTAAGCAGTCTGGCAGGGGCAATGCCGGTGGGTGGGGGAACAGCAGCAGCATCCAACACAGTTGACAGTTGGCAGAACATGAAGTTTTGAAACACCCCGAGGTCGTGCCTGCTTGCCATGCACGGCTGGGTTGTATCTGGCTTCCACCTCTCGCGCAGCATGAGTCATAATGCAGGGCAGAGCAGCGCAAGCAGTCCATTGTGGGGCAGCACGACTGTGACCGCCATTCTCACCCACTCACATCCCCGCTCATGAACAAGTGCAAGCCTGTTCTTGCTTGGTAGTCATGTTTGTAAGTGCTGGGTGGGACAATTGAGTCCTAGCTGTCTGCTTGCCCAGCACGCAGACCTGCCTGACTCGCGCCACACCCCGGCAATACCTATCCACCCCCCTGCTCTGCTCATCTGCCCTGTTTCCCTGCTCTCCTCCCATGCCCCGCCCTCCTGCCCCGCCCCCCTGCCCCGCCCTCCTGCCCCACCCCCCTGCCCCGCCCACCTGCCCTGCCCACCTGCCCCGCCCACCTGCCTGGTCATGCTCAGTGCGGCGTCACGTCAGGGCCCGGCCCAGCCCCCTCCATCACCTCCCGGGGCGCAGCCCTGTCCAGTGGCCCGGCCTTCACCATGGGTTGCCGCACCAAGGCAGTGGTGCCTGGCCTGTCCCTGGTGGCCCCCGACACCGCCCTGGTGCCAGGGCCTGGGGCGTACAACACAGCGGCAGCAGCGGGCAGGGCAGGGCCAGCCTTCAGCCTGGCCGGCAGGGCAAAGCCTGCTGCCCAGGAGGTGCTGCCTGGACCTGGACAGTATGACGGGACTGCGAGGTGGGCAGAGGTGGCTGGGCGGTGCAGGCTGGGGCAGTGTGGGGAGGCTGTCAGGGGGAGGGGGAGGGGGAGGGCCCAAGGCAGGTGAGGGGGTTTGCTGACCAAGACTGGGTGGGTGGGGCTCCAGTTTGGGTGGTGCGGGACTAGAGTTGTGGTCAAGTCATAGACATGACATCCCGATGACAAGGCCGCCATAGCCAGTAGCCATGCGGCATACACTTGTAGGTGACACACAACCACAAGGCACGCTGTCTCATGGGCGAAGTCAAGTGCCTGGGTGGTTAAGTACGGCTGAGGAGTAGGGAAGCAATCATACCATATGGTGATCTCGACGTTTGCCAATCCCGTGCCTCTACCTCCTTTTCATCTTATTTCTATTCCATCTATCTCCAACTGTTTTAAGCCTCGGGACTCAATGAAGCCTCGGAAGTGCAAAGGGACAGCACGCACCAACATTGATGCAGCCTTGCATTTGCTGTCTCATGTACTCCAGTGCACTAGTGGTTCATTGATTAATAGGTAGGAGACTCCCATTTCTTGCCGTGCTTCCAATGCCCCGTTTGCTAATCCCGTGCCACAGAACCGAGCAGCAGGCTCACTTGCATCTCACAGCTGTAGGCCGTGACCCTGAGTGTGGCCATTGCTGTGTGTGGCGTGCGCTGCAGTCTGGGTTCAGGTCCAGCTTTCAGCCTGGGCGCCAAGGCCAAGGACAAGGTGGAGGAGCTGCCTGGGCCTGGGGACTATGACTTGGCTCGCTCCATTGCTACAGGTCAGGCTAGCGCTGGCACTGACAGTGAGTCTGACACTGACTGACACTGACAGCCACAGGGTCTGACACAGGGGCTGGGAGCTAGGCACCCTCCTCCTCCTCCTCCTCCTCCTCCTCCTCCTCCCTCCTCCTCCTCCTCCTCCTCCTCCTCCTCCTCCTCCTCCTCCTCCTCCTCCTCCTCCTCCTCCTCCTCCTCCCTCCTCCCTCCTCCCTCCTCCCTCCTCCCTCCTCCCTCCTCCCTCCTCCCTCCCTCCTCCCTCCTCCCTCCCTCCTCCCTCCTCCCTCCCTCCTCCGACCAACACGTCCAGTAGCATTGGCACATCCTGCAGCAATAATGTTGTCGGCAGCAGCATAGCTACAGCTGTAACACACAGGAGACGAGCAGGAGGCCTGGTGGGCCCAGGGCAGGATGGATGCTGAGACATGGTCAACAGCATCGCTACAGCTGCAACATACAGAGGTACCACAATTGTGATAAAATCTCGAACCCTAACCCTAACCCCTGACCCACTGCATGCTGGTGCCGCTTCCATTGGAATTCAGAGAGCTGACTGCTGCCCCCCTTGCCACAGGCCCTGCTGCCACCATCGCCGGCCGTCCCAAGCCGCTTGTCCCTGAGGCCCTGCCTGGACCCGCTGACTACCAGCAGCTGCACAAGCCTGGCAAGGGCGCACCTGCCTTCACCATTTCGGCACGGTGGGAGGCCCAGCAGTTGGGGGCCTGGCAGGGAGGGGGGCTGCTGGTGGTGGTAGAGCCTAGTAAGCGCCTTGTAAGGCCTAGTCAGCGCAGCAGGCCTAGCAGGGGCCACTATCCCGACCACCCCGGACATGCTGACCACCTGCACCCCGGAATGTGCTGCTGTTGGCAAGTGCAGCACTGAGAGGCCGGCCAACTTGGACGTGCCTGCTCCTGGGGAGTATGACATCCCGCCAGCCTGGACCACTGGGCCAGCAGTCAGCATGGCAGCTCGCCCAGCCAATAAGGTAGGCTGGCCCTGCATCCAAACGGCCTGGCACACTGTGGCAGCCCTCCAGCAGCAGGGCGCACCAGGCACATTCTGTGCCTCCTGCACCGACGCGCACCTCTGCCTCGTCATGCCGTCGTCCTGCAGCAAGCGCCTCGCTGCTCTGTGTCACTCCGCTGCGAATGAATGCTCATTGCGGCTGAAGTTACGACGTGCGATGCAGGTGCTGCGAGACATTGGACCAGGCCCTGGCGAGTACGACCCACCACGTAGCTGCGGCATGCCGCTGGATGGCCCCGCCTTCTCTCTGGCTACCCGGCCCGTCGTCAAGCCCTTGCCTGACTCTCCAGGCCCAGGGGAGTATCACACCTCGCCGGAGAAAGCCACTGGCCCCGCGTACACCATGGTTCCTCGCCCTCTCACAATGTTCGCCACTGTTGCGGCAAATGCCGCTCTGCTGCCAGGCCCTGGGCAGTACGACATGCTGGCGGCGCCACGGCCCGGCAGCCCCTCAGCGCCGGCGTACACGATGCAGGGAAGGACGCACGCCCCGGAGGCCGCGCAGGTGCCCGGACCGGGCCAGTACGACGTGCCCGGCGACCCGCAAGGCTCCGGCCCTGCCTTCACCATGGCGAGCAAGGCGCCAGGTGGGCACACCCCGTAACCCCAATTTTCAACGCCGTGCATCTCCCATACCACAAACACCAGCGTTTGCAACAGACTGACCTTGAGACTGCCTAAGTGCTGGCATGGTAGGGCGATGTGAGTTGCGAGTTTGGGGGAACAGGCAACATGCTTCCTTGACTTGCAAAGGAATCGTGTACAGCCTCAGCCTGATATACATGCTTGGCTCATACAAGAACCCAGTCGCACGAGTAAGAAAAAGGTTTCCAAAAAACTGCAGCAACAGCCTGACATGCATGCTTGCATCCTCACTCATGCAACAGGGTTCTTGTGTTACCTGTCAGGTCTCCATGCATGCTGATCTGCTCGTTTGCTGCGTGGTGCCTGCTGCTGGCTGCATACACAGATGTGGCAGCGCCCTCCTCCCCGGGCCCAGCAGCCTACACTGTGGCAGACGGCATGCTGCGCCCAGCCGCCCCAGCCTTCACCATGGGGGTGCGCAGGGCAGAGCTGGCGGCGTCAGAGGACGGCCCTGCTCCAGGGGACTATGAGGTGCGAGGGAGGCTGCGGCTGGTGGGCCGTGCCATGGGGCGCCATGGGGCCCTGGGCTGGCCAACATGCCAGTTTGTTTTTCGTTTCGCCCTGATGCACGATTAAATGCGCAAGTGACATGGCATAGATTCATACCCTTGGACAATGACCTTACATAATAACATCGCACAGGTGAAAAAGTCAGCATGACATGTATAGCGCAAAAAAAAACACTGCGACATGCATGTCCGCCTCTACACCTTCACCAGCCACCACCCACACCAGATGTCCAGCATTCGTGTTCCTGTGCTGTCCTCTTCCCCTCGCACTGGCTGGCCAATGCCGCACCCTCCTTAGCGGGCCGACACGCTTAGCATTACCTAGGGCTTGAGTGAAGCTTTGATAGCAGGGTATGGCACCGTGTGACACGCTTAGGATGACCTGGAGCTGAACTGAAGCAACTAAGTAGCGGGTACAGCTGAGGGGCCTGAGGTTACTGGGGCGGGTGGGTGATGAGCGGGGGTTGGTGGGTGGCGGTGGTGGTGAGTGCAGAGCCCGAGCTGAGCCAGCCAGGTGCAGGAGGGGTGCAGGAGGGGTGCGGACAGACTGGTGAAGGGGGCAGACAGACTAGCTGGGTGGCGGGTGGGGTGTCTTGAGCCAAGAACAAGAAGCACAGCTGTAATGTGAAGTGCAGAGCCTGATCCAGCCCATCCTGACACAAGGGGGTGCAGGAGGGGGGCAGCTTACAGACATGGCCGATCAGGCCACGGAGGATGGTGGGTGGTGGGTGGCGGGTGCCTTGAGCCTGGTGTAGGCCAATGCTGTAGCCAGCTGTTCCAACAGGGGATGCAGGAGGACTGAGGCCAGTGCAGGCCGGCTATGGCGTGGGCATGCATGAGGGCGGAGGAGGTGGTTGTGTGACTGTGACTCCTGCAGGTGGACCGAGACGCATGGCGCCAGGGCCCGGCCTTCTCCATGCCTGCAGCCAGCAGCGTACCCCTTGCCCCAGCCCCAGACAGCCCAGGTGTGCTGCCTCCACACAACCTCATGATGTGTTTCCCTCAACCTCACGACCTGTATGCTGCATGCTGCCCCTGCCCCTGGGCCTGCAAACCCTGCCTCTACCCCTGCATTTCCCACAACCTGTCCCCTGTCTCAACACTGCCGGCTGACCCTGCCGCTGCCTGCCGCTGGGCTTGCTTGCCCTGCCTCCACCCCTGTGTTTCCCTTTACCCCTGCCCTGCCCTACCTCCACCCCCAGCCCCGCCTCTGCACAGCCTGCTGACCCCCCAAGTGCCTACATCCCCACGCTCTGCCCCGCCTTGCAACAGCTTCCAGCAGAACCAGTGACACACCATGAAACAATCTAACCCCTGCTACTCCGCACACCAGGCCCAGGCATCACCGCAAGCCTCCCAGCCAACCTGCCCACCAGGCCCGCTCTCCGCTTAGTTCCCGTTTATTGCCCTCCCTTTATTTATCCCCGTTCCAGCCAACTTTTCACCCAGGCCCGCTCTTTGTCTGGTTCCCGTTCATTGCTCCTCAGTGGCTACAGCCTGTCTGTCCTGCGCCCTGTCCAGCTGCCTGTCCGTCCCCCTCCCAGGCCCTGGGGAGTACACCCTGCCCCCTGCACCGGGACGTGGCCCAGCCTTCAGCATCCCCGCCACCGGCCGCCCCTCCGGCCCCACCGCCCTAGACTCCCCTGGCCCAGCTGACTACCACATGGACAGCCCAGGCGGGGGAGGGGGGCCGGCATTCACCATGGGGACGAAGCCTGTGGAGGCGGCTGCCAGGGAGGAGGTGCCTGGGCCTGGTGGGTTGAGTAGTAAGAGTTTCACTACCACTGCTTCTGCTGGAGGCTGTCAGGCTGCTGGCAGCAACCAGGCTGATCGGCGCCCTCCTTTGGGGAGGCTCTGGCAGCGTGTGATGGCCTGCATTTGGCCTGTGATGGCCTGTGATGCCCTGCATTTGGCCTGTGATGTCCTTGGCCTCACGACCAAGCCGGGGCTGAGATCTGATAAGTAGAACTACAAGATGGTGCGGTTGGTAGCCAAGGCAAAGCAGGTGCTGACTGCTGAAAAATAGGACCTGAAGATGGTGCGTGTTGGCTGTGCTGCTGCTGGTGGAGTGTGGTAGCATGTGGTGTAGTGAGCTGTTGCTGCAGGGCAGTACCACCACGCCGCTCCCCAAGCCGGACCCGCCTTCACCTTCCCTGCTGCCAAAGAGCATGAACCCAAGTCTGACCTGACGAATGTGAGGCACAGCAGGCAGCCAGACCCAATGCCTGCACACCTGCACGTGCCCCAGTAGCCCTACTGGTAACCCTAGTAGCCCTACTGGTAGCCCTACTAGTAACCCTACTGGTGGCAGCAGTGGCCAGCAGTGGCTTGTCGAGCCTCTGCTTGGCTGCTGTGAAAAGTGCCCTGATGATGGCCCTGGGTAAATGCCACGCAGACGCAGCATGGCTCTTACGTCAGTGCAATCTCCTCCTCCTTCCCTTGTCTCGCTCAACTCTCTGTCTGGCTGTCCTATACTCGGTCTCGTGTTCTAAGCCGGCTGCCAGCGTGTGGACCCTCCCAGCTATCCTGCAACACGGTGGTGTCCTTCACGGTGGTGTCCTGTTAGGCCCATGATTGCCTACTCTGGGAATGGCCCTCGTGATGGCCCTGGCTGGATGCCATGCCACTATGTCAACGCAGTCTCCTCCCTCTTCCATTGTCCTGCTCAATTGTCCGGCTGTCAGAGCCTTTCACTCCCCTTTCACTGCCACCCAGCCAGCGTGTCGACCCTCCCTGCTGATGCCCCCCTTTCACTGCCACCCAGCAGAAGCCCAACCCAACACCCTACTAGGCTCAGAGACACTTGCTTATCTCCTTTCCCCTCTCATATTTCTCTGCTGCTGCTGCTGCTGCTGCTGGTACACTGCCCTCCTACCGTCACCTGAACCTGCAGGTGGGTCCTGGTGCATATCAGCCTCTAGATCCCTCACTGCCTAGGGCCCCGGCTTTCTCCATGCGTGCGCGGCCAGCTGATGGGCGGGCTGACCAGGACATGCCAGGTGAGGCCAGGCCGCAGCATCAGCAGCACATGCACCCATTCACACCATGCATAGTTGGACTGAAGTAAACAAGCTGCTTATGGGCAAGCAGCCACACCAAACTGACGGTCATAACTGGGAAAAAACACCATCACCCATCGGATTGAAGATGCGCATGCTAACGTTCATGCCAGGGCATGTACTTAGTACTGAGTAGGGGCACAGCCAGAGATGTGATAAGGTCCCCCTGATGATGATCTGCAGAGGTGGTGTGAGTTAGTGTTGATGCATAGGTGCACAACAGGTGAGTTGATGTGGTTCAAGAGCTGTGTGGGTGTTGCAGCTGTGGAGCAGGTTAGCACTGTAGTGCAGCCCCTCATGGCCGCTGTGATGTGTACGTGCTTCTTCTTCTTCTGCTGCTGCTATGCCATTGTGGGTTGTGACCAAGCCATGCGTTGTCAAACCGCCTGCTGCCTGCTGCTGCTGCTGCTGCTGCTGCTGCTGCTGCTGCTGCTGCTGCTGCTGCTGCTGGGGTGTGTGCAGGCCCCGGTGCGTACGCGGAGGTGGCCTCCCCCCGTGGCCCCTCCTACACCATGGCCTCCCGCCCAGCCTCCCCAGGTGCCCTGGACAGGCTGCCTGGCGCTGACTCACCGGGACCCAGGCAAGCCAGCTCCTGGGTTGGTCAGCAGCAGGCCAGACGACTGTGTTGGGCAGCAGCAGGCCAGACGACTGTGTTGGTCAGCAGCAGGCCAGACGACTGTGTTGGGCAGCAGCAGGCCAGACGACTGTGTTGGTCAGCAGCAGGCCAGACGACTGTGTTGGGCAGCAGCAGGCCAGATGATGGAGGTCCAGACCCAGGCGCGGCAGGGGCGAGTAGAGGCAGGCTGGGGGAGTAGAGCCAGGCGGACTGCGAAGCAAGGCAGGGGGCAGAGATACACAGTGAGGGGCAGGCGTCAAGAGGGAGACTGGCAGGTGCAGACAAGGAGTGTCAGAACACTGGTGCACCAGGTAGAGGGACGAAGCAAGGCAGAGGGATGAGGCAGAGGAGGCCAGGGGCAGGCGTGTAGAGGGAGTCTGTCAAGGGTGGACAGGGAGTGCCAGGCTCAGCCTGGGGCAGGCATGCTGATCAGCACAGCACAGCAGAGCCCGCCAGATCTGCGATCTGGGGTGGGTGTGGGCTGGTGTGGGCTGGCCAGAGGCCTTGGCAGGGCAGCCAGGGGGCAGGATAGGTGCAGAGCTAGTAGGCAGCTGGCGGGCGGTCACCTAGGGATCGCCATACATGTGCGTGTTGACTGTATGGGTTTGCAAGCCGTTGATATTTCATTCAAATGGACGCTCTGCACTTTACCCTGCACTTGCCCTTCGATTCCCCTTGCCTCCTTGGCTATGCCTGCAGTGCCTACGCCCTGCCGTCGCTGCCCTCTGGCCCTGCCTTCACCTTGGCTGCCAGGCCCCCTCCCACCAAAGCTGTAGAGCAGGTGAGGGGGCTAGGAGGGGGCAAGCAGGTCAGGTCTGGGGGAATGGAGGAAGTGCTGAAGGAAGGCAGCTTGACCATGCGCACCTGGGCAGGAGAGCAGCCAGCTTGGCACTGATAGGCTGGTTGCCATTGCTGCTGGCGCTCCCCTCAAAGAGGCAGGACATCCATCACCTGCTACAGTGCATGACATCCTTCATCAATCACCGGCTGCCGTTACCCTGCAAGGCGGTAGCCATGTAATGCCTGTTGTGCTCTTCATGACTGCCACCACCAACATCACCCTGCCACCATCGCCATTATCACTAGCAGCCACCCGCAGCTGCTGGAAGCACCAAGTCTGATAAATATGTAAATACATGGCTCATGACCTGCTTACAGTCATGCATGAGTCGGTATCTCATCAGCACACAGATGGCAGATGTATCAGCATCCTGGTGAAGGTACAGGAGCGCCCACCAAATGCACATGGGCATGCAAGCACAAGTTCCATGAGTTGACACCACCCACCCCAGCGACCTTGAAAGCAGCAGCATGGGCCCACCTGCTGCCCAGCTTGCCCTCACCCAGGCACCTGGCCCAGCTGACTACCTCTGCCCTGGTCCTACACCAGGCCCGGCCTTCAGCCTGGGTGCCCGCCCTGCTGAGGGCCAGGCCCAACCCTCCCCTGGACCCGGCGACTACCAGCACGCCCATGCTGCCACAGGACCTGCCTACACCATAGCTGCCAGGTGTGACACTGCTGCTGCTGCCACTGCTGCTGCTGCCACTGCTGCTTCTTTGGCACACGATGAGGCTGCACCTGCTGAGGCTGACCCTGCTGAAGCTGTCACTGTTATGGCTGCCACTGCTGAGACTGCCGCTGCAACACCATGACACTGCCACCGCAGCTGAAGCTCTTGAAGCCAAGGCAACTGCGGCCGCTGTTGCTGCGTCAAGCACAGTGGCTCCACACAGCACAGCACAGCCATGCTCCCCAGACCGCTGCGTCTAGCACACAGCACAGCAGCACACCTCACACAGCACAGCAGCTGCTACTGCTGCTGCTGCCAGCCGCTCTGTGCCACTGTTGCTGCTGCTGCCAGCCGCCCTGTGCTGCTGCTGCTGCTGCTGCTGCTGCCAGCCGCCTGATGTGCTGCTGCTGCGCTGCTGGCCGCAGACACGGGGAGTGCCAGGTGGTGGGGCAAGCCGCCATGCCCGGCACAGACAGTCCCGGACCTGGGGCATACGGCTCCCCTGGTCAGGTGGGCTGCTGCATGTCCATGGCTCGGCTCTGCACCTGGGATACAGTCTGGAGACGGGCTTTGTCTCAGGCAGTATTTGAGGTGGAGTGCTCGCTCTTAACTCCAGAATCTCGCTCACTACAGTAGGGATGGAGGTAGTTGCTCTGAACCTGGGCCCCTCTCACCACCCTGGGTGAGAGACCTGTTCAGCCCAGGGCTTTGACACCTGTGGGACTGGGCCCTAGGCATCAGGGTCTGAGTTTCATGCTGGTTTCAGCACTGGCTCGTGCCAGCAATACCTAGTCAGGCTCAGAGCCCTGCTTGCCTGGGCATACCTATGCGCCATGCCTGCCTTGAGTTGCTGTGACTGGGCTGGGAGGCTGGGCTCAACCGCCTCCTCCAAATCAGGGTCGAGGGTCGACCTCTGTATGCTGTAGGGCGCAGCGCCACCAGCCCAGGGCCCTGTAGTGGCCAGCCCTAGCCCCCGCACAGCCCTCAGGTGCAGCCCTCAGGTGCAGCCCTCAGGCCTCAGGTGCAGGCCTGGGCCTCAGCTGGGCAGGCCCTCAGCCCTCAGGTGCAGGCCCTCAGCCCTTAGCCGGGTAGGCCTCAGGTGCAGGCCTCAGGTGGCCTTGGCACAGGCCTCAGGTGAGATCCCTCAGCTGAGAGTTGGACCTGGTGGTGGGGCCACACCCACACCTTATGCCTTACCGTCAGGGCCAGGGTCAGGGTCAGGCAGGCAGTGCCTAGTGCCCTGTGTAGCGCATCCTCTGCACCTCTCAGCCCCATTTCTCAGCCCACCTCTCAGCACAACCTGGCTTGCCTGCTGCTTCTGGCACTTCCTGTGGTGATGGTGGCGCAGCGGTAGCAGTGGTGGATGCCGGCTACTGCCACCACCTCGCTCTGGCACATGGCATAGGGCGGGCGGGCTGCTGCCTGCTGCTGCCACCTCGCTCACAGTGCTGCTGCTTGCCGCTGCTGCTGGGTGGTGGCTTCAGGGCCTGGTGGGCGCTGGTGGCCCCGCCTTCACCTTCAGGGAGCGCACCAGGGGCACTGCCTGGACCCAGGGGCCCCAGCCAGGACCAGGGCCAGGTGGGTCCTCCAGCCTGCCTGCCAGCCTGCTAGGATATGATGTCTCTCCTCGATCAGCAAAGCCTGCCGACAATCTGCCCTGAGGCCCACTGGGCCTGAGGCCACTGGCCCTGAGGCCCCTGCCCTGCCCTGCCCTCCCGGCTCCTCACCTTGCGCCTGCTATGGTCACTCCCGCTTCCCATGACCACACCCATCCACCTACCCACACCGACTCTATAACCCGACTCACCGCCCTGCCTCTGGCTCTGGAGCCAAAGCCGTGATCCACACTCTCCCCCTTGACGCGTATGAGCCTCTGCTGCCCTGATGCCACCACCACCAGGCGAGTACGCTGACCCGCCCTCACCCAGTGGACCAGCATACAGCCTGGGCGCCCGCACAGCACTGGCCTTGAAGGGGGCGGGGGCTGACGCCCCTGGGCCTGGAGAGTACGACGCACCCGCTGCCATTGGTATGCTCCTGGAGCTGTCACATGTCTCACACCCGCACCGTTGATACACACTGTGGTCACACACAGTGGTCACACAGCGGTCACACTAGCACCTACACACAGTGGTCACACTGTGTCGGAGCTGCCAGCAGCCCTGTTGGGCCACCTGCAGCTGCAGGGTCTCCGGCCGCAGCTGCCTGTATGTGTGTTTCTTGTTGATCACCCTCCTGCATGTGCCTCACGGCTGGGTGGGAAGGAAGACTGAACTCTGAACACTTTGGGCACCACAGTAACCTAGCACCAATGCTCTGCCATACAGCCTCCTCACCTTCCACCACAAGTGTTCGCGTCCCACCCACTCCTGTCATGTGCCCCTGCCCAGCCCTCTCCAGCCATTTTAGTTCACCACCCCTGACCTCCCTACCAGCCAGGGGTCAAGGGAGGGAAGGAAGACTGAACGCTGAGCTGCGGCCCTGACCTCGCAACACTGGGCAGGCCTGCACTATGAGGACCTCCGCACCCTCCTTATTTAGTTTTTTAGTTTTTTATGGGTTTGTTTTTCATTGGCACCCTCCAAGCCCCCACCTCGCAGCACACCCGCCTGCTGAAAGGTGCGGGAGGACCGGCCTTCAGCCTGGGTGCCAAGCTGCCGCCCCCTAAAAGCACGGCTGACTCCTCCCCAGCCCCAGGCGACTATGGACTGCCTGAGGCTATCGGCCCCCTGGGCCCTGCCTTCACGCTGGGGGCCAAGCGCACCGAGCCTGACCCCCGCCTGACCCTGCCAGTGAGTGCCTGCACACCCTGCTGCCATACCCTGCTGCTGCTACTACGGCCATGCCATGGCGAGCAAGCCCCAGGGCGGGCAGGGGCACGCTGCCTCCTGTCTGTGACCTGGGCAGCTGTGCGGTTCCACCTACTGCTATGACTCTCATTGCTGCTATGACTCCCCTCGCTGCTGTGCGGTACCACCCACTGTGCTGTGCCCCTGTGTGGTTCCAGCTACTGCTCTGTCTCTCATTGCTGCGGCGGCTGCCACTACCAGTGTGGAAACAGCCGCTGTGCTGTGGCCACAATGAGGCTGCACCCCTGCGGCTGCCACCACCGCTGCTGCTGTGATCTGGAACCTGTCCTCTGACCTCTGTAACCTGTGCTGTATTCCTGGGCTGTGATCGCGCCTGTGCTCCCGCCCTGAGGTGTGGTCATCTCTGAGCCACGCCCCTGGGCTGTGGTGGTGCAGAACCCGGGGCCTGGGGTGCATCAGCGGCTGTACCCTGCGCCCAGTGGACCGGCCTTCAGCCTGGGGGCGCGGCTGAGGGAGCTGCTGGGGAAGAAGAAGGGCAGGCAGGTGGCGGCTGGGCCCGACCCTGGCCAGTACCACCAGGACCCTGGAACAGCTGGGCCGGCGTTCACCTTCGCTGCCAGGTCGGAGCACGTACACTATTAAGGGAGGGAAGGGGCAAGGGCATGGCCAGCTCAAAACTGGGAACGTCAGGCAGTAAGCAGAAAAGAGCTTTGGCCTTGTTTCCCTCTTCTTCCCCTCGACCCCGTTTCCCCATCGCCCCTCTTGCACAGGAAAGAGTTGCACAGGACGTGGAGCAGCAAAGCCACCTATCCTCACCTCATAGATATAAGTGAGAGTGTGTGTATCAAAGTGTGCTCATGTGTGTGGGGGAGGCGAGAGATTACACCTTGGATGGAACCGTAGGGTGGGCGGCAGCGGCGGCACTGCAGCTGGTGGCGCCTCAGCCCTGGGCCCCACCGACACCGCCCCCTGGCCAGCCCCACCCTCTGGTCCGGCATGGACACTAGCGCCAAAGCTGGCGGATGCAGTGCCTGCCATGCAGCCTGGGCCAGGTGAGGGCTGGGCCGTGGAGGGGGGCAGTGTGACTGCCTCAGGAGGCAGGCAGGCAGGGAAGGAGCGGTTGTGTGAAGCTGTCCGCTGGCTGGTTGCTGGTGTGGCTCATGTCCCAATGTCTCTGCCTGCCGCCTAGCAAGACTGCTTGTCACGCCCACGGTGCACCAGGGCTGAGGCAGGGGCTGAGGCAGGGGCAGAGGCAGGGGCAGAGTGCCAGCTTCCCTCCTTGACCTAAGGCTATGCTGATCGACAGGGACATGTGAATGGGTCACTGAGGATCTTAGTGCGAGTGAGGGTGGAGAGACTGTCTGTGTCATGATGATGATGATGATCACGATGATGGTGATGATGGCACCCTGACTCCCTGCCCTACTCATGGCGGAGAGACACCTCCTAGTAGTAGTAGACACGCCGACCGCCTGGCCTCCCTGGGGATGAGTGCATGGCTACTGGTGTGTGGCAACCCCTGTGGCAGCGTCATGTCCATCCTATCAGGTCCAGTAGTAGATTGTGTGGCTGAGCAGGTTGGGTCCTCGTGAAGGCGAGCAGGCAGGGAGCAGCTGCAGTGTGCTGCCCCCTGCAGGTCAGTACACTGTGCCTGGCACAGCAGCTGTGGGAATCCTTCCCTTTGGAGGTGCTGCAGCCGCATCAAGCGGGCCGCGCAAGCACGTCAGCTTCAGCGGCGGCACACACTTCAGGGACTCGACAGAGCAGCGCAGCGCCCTGCAAGGTGCGTGATGGAGCTGGTCTGGCTGGCTGGTATGGCTGCTTTGGCCGGCGGGTCTGGTTTGGCTGGATGTCCAGGCGGGTCTGGTTTGGCTGGCTGTGAGGGCTAGGGGTCTGAGTGGTGGGTGGATGATGTTTGCCTGGCTACTACCGTGTCAGGGGTGTGTGTGGTGGGCAAGGCCAGGGCTCGGCTCGGCAAGGCCAGCGTCATGGGTGTAGTGGAGAGGCAGGGTTGGGAGGGGATGCACTGGGGATGCACTGGGAGAAGAGTGAGACGCAATGCTCGATATCACCATGTACCTGAACCCTGGGTTTCGCATCTCTGCCCATGCAGGCCAGCAGCAGCGGCCACCACTCCAAGCCGAGCGGCGGGCTACGTCGGCCTCGAGGGCTCGGCCACGAAGAGACGCGGCCCGGGGGGTGGGCGTGCCAGCGAGCCAGCCCTTGTCTCGGCAAGCACCTAGCAGCGCATCAGCCAGCCTGCTTGCGCGCTACGCCTCGCAACCCGCAGGGAGCTCCTTTGTGTATGTGCCGCCACCGCCGCCTCAACCCACACGCGTTGAGCAATCATCGGCAGCGGCGGCTACGTTAGCGCGACGCTCAAGAAGCGCTGGTCGCGCAATGGGCCCTCGCGCTGCCGCGGCCCCCGCTGCTCAACAGCCCGGGCAAATCGAACAGCTGCAGTCAGAGACCGCAACACAGCGAGCAAGAGACGGGGCTGCTGGCAACGTGCAAGCAGCCGGCGGTGGAGGCGCAGTGCAGTCTGTGCAGCTGCCGAGTGCAAGCCAGGTCGACTTTGCTTTCCCCACCTTACTGCCGGGCAATACCGCACCCACCGCGAAGTTTTCGTTCGCGCAGGCAGCATCGCGCGGGGGCAGCGCACCTGACGTAGCAAGGCAGCGGATGGCCGCCCTAGCGAACCCTAGCTCAAAACACAAATTTTAGGGCGTGCTGCTGTGATGTTATAGCTTGTAGCACTGTCAGGAGTGTAGGCGTGGTGCTCTATTAGCTAATGGCTATGTTGGCTTGGCATGGCTGCATGAACGTAGAAGCAGGAAAAGCATGCAAGCTGTTGTACCGGCGAGGCTATATCATAGACAGCTTGCATCCGTGCGCGCTTTTCAGTATGCAACGCTTGCAAGGGGGCCGCGCCCCCTCATGCGCCCTGCGGATCGCAGGTCGCCCTGCACGCTGCCGTGTGGCGAACCTTAGCGGGACGGTACGTGCTCGTCTCGTTGTTTATTTCACTCCAATGCTGGTCGTGCGTTGACTGTGCGGATGCCCCGCAGACCCCTGACCACAGCTTAGGACAGCTCAGCAGAGCGTGCCGCTGGCCCCCTGTAGTGCCCGCAGCGCCCAATGCATGCCTGGGGCGATGCATTCAGGCCCAGCCTTCAGCCTGGGTGCCAAGCTGCCACCCAACCACTGACAATCCCTTCCCCTGCCATTGCCCCAGCGCCACCACCTGCTCCAGCCACAGTCATCAGTCCAGCACTTCTCACTCCCACCACAGGAGCCAGCCCAGCCAGAGCTCCCCCTGGCCCAGCCCCAGCCTCAGCCCCCTGCCCCTGGCCCAGCCCAGACCCCCCTCCTCCCCATCCCTGCCCCACCTCATATTCCTGCGTGGGCTGTACCTGTTGGCTGCTGCCCTCCTGGTCACCTCCCCTGCCAGCCTCCACCTGCTGACTCCCCCCCCAGCCAGCGCCTCAATGGCAGCCACGGCCACACCCTCGGGACCACGTTGTCCTTCCACCCGCCCAGGCAGCTGCGAGCAGCAGCTGGTCCTCAAGCAGCAGCAGCAGCAGCAGGTGGGGCCAGCTGGCTCAGAAGCTGAGGGGCAGGTGGGGGGCCGCAGTTTAAGGTCGCATGGGCCTGCACTGGAGGCCAAGGGGGGTGGGGGGGGTGGGGGGAGCAGGAGGGGTGGTGGGGAAGGAAGGAACTTAACCCGAGGAAGGATGGTGGAGCAGGAAGGGGGTGGTGGGGGGAGGCAGGAGGGGTGGTGGAGCAGGAAGGGGGTGTTGGAGGGGGCAGGAGGGGTGCAGAAGTAGAGTCTGACAGAGTGGCTGTCTGATGGCTGCCGGTGGGGGCAGGCTGGGCACTTTGATGTCCTTAGATGTAGCGCGGTGTGGCGGTGTGTGGGTACAGCCCGGCACAGAGAGCGTGGCAGAGTCCCAGGAGGGGGGTAGAGCACGCCACTCACCTGCCTGCCTGCCTGCCTGCCTGCCTGCCTGCCTGCCTGCCTGCCTGCCTGCCTGCCCACTGTCTGCTGCCTCAGGCTCCAGCCCAGGCACGGCCTCAGGAGCTGACCCCCCTGGGCCTGGCATCAGAGGTGAGGTCTGCAAACTGCACAGAGCATGGGCTGTGGCATGGGAAGCAGAAGGGAAGGGAGTGGGGCAGATCGCGTGGGGTGGGGCTGAGGGGTGGTTTGGAGTGGTGGAAGGGGGCAGGTGTGAGGGGGCAGGTGTGAGGGGGCAGGTGTGAGGGGGAGCAGGAGCGTGGGGCATTACAGGGTCACGGGGGTTGGGGTCATCGGTGGGGCAGGGGGAAGGGAGTGGGGCAAACATTTAGAAGTAGGCCTAGGGATTGGCCTGCCCACAGCGTTTGTGTAGGGGCAGAGCTTAGGGCGTGTTGTGCTGTGGCTGCTGTTGAATTGTTTAGGGGTGCTTGACGGGGCAAAGCAAGGTGTGGGGTGAGAGGGTGAGGGGTTGAGTGGGAGGGGTGGAGGGTGTGGGGGAGGGGGGGAGGTGGCGGGTTAGAGGGGAGGGGCGGGGTGTGGAGGGTGGAGGGTGAGGGGTGGAACATTGCGTTTGCCTGTGCAGGTAGAGGAGCAGCTCCTGGAGGCAGCCCGGCAGATAGAGGCTCGACTCCCAGTGCTGCCCCTGCTGCCGCAAGCCACCCAGGCTGTGATGAGTGCTGAGGTGGGTGCAGCCAGGCCAGGCTGTGGGCCCGTCCCCCTACTGCTGCCACCTGCCTGTCAATGCCTGCCAGCCTGCCAGCCTACTGTCAATGCCTGTCTGCCTGCCAGCCTGCCCTGCTAGAGGCACGGTAAGCCCTGCTGCAGGGAGAGCACTTGGCCAGCCTGACCAGTTCTCCTGGCTCATTCCCACGGAGTGATGAACACGGAGGTTTCCCATTCAATAGAGCAGCCCAGCGCCCTGCTGGGAGTGTGATGTAGCTGGTCTGGCCGGCTTGTCTGGGCGGCTATGGGGGTCCAGCATCATGCTGAAGGAGTGGCAGGCTTCATGGCGGACACTGAGGTCACTTGGGATGTGATGTGTGGTGCCATTGGGTGATGTCATTGCGGGCAGGAGCGACTACAGAACAGCGCCGCTGCCCAAGCCTTAGTGCAGGAGGTGTGGGATGTGGTGAGTACCCCCTCACCCTCACCCTCACCCTCACCCTCACCCTCACCCTCACCCTCACCCTCACCCTCACCCTCACCCTCACCCTCACCCTCACCCTCACCCTCACCCTCACCCTCACCCTCACCCTCACCCTCACCCTCACCCTCACCCTCACCCTCACCCTCACCCTCACCCTCACCCTCACCCTCACCCTCACCCTCACCCTCACCCTCACCCTCACCCTCACCCCTACCCCTACCCCTACCCCTACCCCTACCCTTCCCCTCCACCCCTCACCCTCCACCCCTCACCCTCCACCCCTCACCCTCCACCTCACACCCTCCACACCCCACCCTCTTCCCCCCCCACCCCCCCCTCGCCATCCAGGCATAGCTGCACCCCACTCCCCCATGCAGGTGGACCAGAACTACCTGGACGCCCGCGGCTCTGGCTGGCAGCCCCAGCGCTGGGCCCAGCTGCGGGACGAGGCGCTGGACAAGCCCCTGGCAGACGCGCCCGCAGCCTACAGGTGAGGCCCTTGCCCCCCGTCACCTCCTGAATGTTCAAGGCAGGCTGAGGGGACTGCCTGGAGCCAGGCTGAGGCAGGCTGAGGCTCAAGCGTGGAACAGCACAGGCTACCAGGCTGAGGCAGGCTGAGGGGGCTGCCTAGAGCCATGGAGCCAAGGCCAGGGCGGTGTAGACCTGCCCAGTGCCTGCGCCCTTTAGCGGCCTGCAGGTGAAAAGGGGGACCTGCCCACACCCTGAAAGGGGTCAAGCAGGCTGAGGCTTATGCGTGAAACAGCTGTGTGGCGATAATGCCATGCGCCTGCTGCTGAGCTGCCCATCCTGACTCCCCTCTTACCCTCCTGCTGTGAGATCCCTCCCGCACTGCTGCCCACCCTGAAAACAGAAAAGGCGCCCTCCCCTCCCCTCCCACGCTCCCTGCCGCTCTCCTGCCTGCTGGACTGTCGCACTGCTGCCAGCGAGCAGAAAGGGCTAGAGCCACGGCATTCAAAGCCAGAGCAGTACTGGGCTGCTCTGCCCCTGACTAGGGGAAGGGGGCAGGGCAGGGCAAGGCTCCCCTGAAGTGCCCTAAGGTGCCCTGCCCCTCCTCCATGTGCCATGGCAGGCAGAACACAACTCCTTTGACAGCCCAAGACTTGTGCCCTGCCTGCTGCCTGCATTGGGCTGCATAAGGCCTCTGACGTGCTCACCTGCTGCTGAGTCTGCTTGCTACGCTTGGGCCTTTCGCGACTGAGTCTTTGGCCTGCTTCCCACCCTGCTTGCTGCCATGCACAAGAAGAGCTACCCCGCTGCTGAGCTGCCCATCCTGTCTCATCTGCTGCTCACCAGCTTACCTGTTGCTGCTGCTGCTGCAAACCCTGCTGTTGCTGCTGCCCAGGGCCATCCGGGAGATGCTGGCCCGGGGCCTGTCGGACCCCTACTGCCGCTTCATCACCCCCGCTGAGCTGGCGGCCATGAAGAAGTATGACGTCACGGGGGTGGGGCTTAACCTGGGCACCGCTGCAGAGTACAGCCAGAAGACGGTGCGCCTCACACCCAACCGCTCACCCAACCGCCCACCTAACCGCCCACCCAACAGCCCACCTAACAGCCCACCTAACCGCCTACCTAACCGCCCACCTAACCGCCCACCCACCCGCCCGCCCAATCGCCCCCTTGCTTGTCTGCCTGCTAGATTGCCCCAGCTTGTACCTCTTCTCCTCTTCCTTCTACCCAGCTTGTCTGCCTGCTAGATTGCCATCTTGCCTGCTCAGCTGCCTGCCTGACTGACTGCCTGCCTGTCTGCCTGCTTTGCTGTCAGGGTCGGCCACTGCCCCCGGACCAGCCTGCTGACGACAGCGGAGTGTTTGTGGTGGGGCTGTCCAAGGGCTCCCCCGCTGACCAGGTGCCAAGGGATGCGCATGGGGGGTGGGGTGGGGGGTGGGGATACCCTACGGGGCTGGGGGAAGGGGGGGAGGGTGGTGGGTGGGGTGGCTACACGGTAAAGTTCTTGTTTATTGATCAAAATTTGGCGTTCAAGGCCCTTTGCTACACGCTGGTACTATCGCGAAAGCCTAACACATAGCTGTGCAACTCTTGATAGCATCTTTTCACTGTGCCCTTGTTTGTCTCCTTATTCCCACCTCCTGCGAGAGTTTTACATGTTTCAGTACCCTACCCTTCAAATCCTATTTCCACATCAAAAAGTAATCAATGTCATTATGCATTTGCTCCTTGTCACCATACACAAAGTCTGGCATCAACACTTTTGTAGCGGCTACCCATCCCACTGCCCTAGCGAGGCCATTAGCTCGTTAAATACCATACTTGGTGGTAGTCCATAGGCTCTCAAAGTTGTGCACATGGACATGCAAGCATGCTGCTTGCAAGATTCCATCGCTGCTTTCTCATGCTCATAATATAAGGGGTTGGGCTGATCGTTGAGTTGCAACACACATCACGCATTACGTTGACGACAGTAATGGGGTTGTAAGGCTGGTTGATGCATCGTGGAAGCGCCGGTAGTTTTAGGCGCCTTAAGAACGTGAGACCTCGGCGTTGTCGCGTAACAACTCTCGACCTCGGCGCTGTCGCGTAACAGCTCTCGACCTCAGCCAGCAACCGCATCGCTACGCTCCTCAGCTGCTGGCTTCGGTCTCGAGCTGTTACGCTCCAGCGCCTCGGCCTCGCGTTTTTAGGGCGCCTAAAACTACCGGCGCTTCCACAATGCGGTTGCCGGCTAAGGTCGAGAGCTTTCAAGCAAAAGCTTTTAAGAGAGTGTTTTTGGGGTGCCTAAAACGCCCCGGGCGATGCCACTATCTAGTTTAGTTCCGTTTTCAGTGTGCGAAGCCGCGCTTGTGGAGCAACACTATGTTGTGAAGCGAAGGGCGGGGTGGGCATGCACCATACGCGACTTGCAATGCACGCGGGATGGTAGCCAGTTTGAACCAGCTATGCACTTTTCTAAAGTGGTCCGCGTCCCGCGTTTTAAGAGAGCGGAATAGGGAACTATATCTCTTAAGCTGTAGGCTGTTAACTATTATAACGCATGAAAACGGAAGTAAGAGCCACAAACTGAAAAAGTACATCTCTGTTTACAAGTCCCTCCCCCTATTAGCAACAAAAAAACAAAAAGTGGAACGCTATCAACACCACAAGTTTATCTTCCCAGCCAACAGCGACCACGACCTTTCCACCTAGGTTGTTCTTTTTACACGCGTGATTTGCATCTGCAGCAAATGCCATGAGGCTGATCTTGCGCGTCCTCAGTCCCACTGATCCGTACCTCCGGTGACAAAGGCATGCTTTCCCAACAGACAAGGCGCAAGGGATACAACAAGAGCTGAGCAAAGCAGTCATACGCAACATCCATAGCAACATAGTGGGGGAGCCGCAGGTCGAGCATAAGGGAGGCAACCGTATGTAGTCACAAATGCAACAACTTGTGTCATCCACCGCCCTCCCCATCCTACCCGCCACCGCTACCTCCCCACCTCTTCCCTGCTGTAACGTGCTGAAACACGCTTATAAGCCGAGCGATCGTCTAGCGTGTGACTGCGAAGAAACTGTCATGGAGAGGAGTTACATAGTACCCGCGTGAGAGGGCTAGGGCTTAGCGGGGCCCCCTGGAATCGGACCAGTTGTCCTCATAGCTATGCTGACCCAACTCACTCCGTTAAAGTAATGCGAACTCATGCCGCCGGCCATTAGGCGGTACAAAGGATTCGCGGGCAAAGGGAAAACGGTGTCGCTCGAGGTTAACCGTTACACTGGCCCGTCAGCTTCCGCACCCATTGCCTTGTCGACCATCCCACCTGCTTCAACACGCCATCACCGTCAGCACTAGCTACCACTGTCCATATCGTGCCATCAGCTCGATGCCCTCCAATGACTCCCAGTTCAAAGCGCACGCGCACCATGATGTCTCCTTGCACCGCTCCATACATCACACCAAAACACACCGCATCCAGGGTTAACAGTGGTGGTGGCAGCAACAGCTTCAGTAGACGCGACATTAGAAGGGGTGGTGATGGCAAGAGCAGCTGTAACAACACATAAGGTGCTACAACACATAAACACTATCGGCTTACGAAATCTGGGAAACGAATGAAACCAATGGAGGCGCACTTGAAAGCAAAGCAACGGCTTGAGCTGTTGCTCCCAAAGAGAAGAAGCGTTGACAAAATCAATAGCACGCAGGAATCAGACGGAAGATCCACGGCAACCGCAATACGTACATCGACCAAAGATGGGCCTTTAAGCAAGGATGGGAAGCGAATGGCAAGCGAAACCATGAAATACGACTACCGATCCGAAACAACAACCTCCGACTACTCACCACAGGTCCAGCGCCATATGCAGCATGACCGGGGCACAAAAGGGCAAGGAAGGTGAAAGGCATAGGTCTTCAATCTAAACGTCAAAGGAAAACAATCTTCGCCATCACCGTCTTCTTCATCGCAATCATAAGCAGGCGGGGTGAGCCCAAGATAGACTTCGGACGTCGAACATATGAGACAATATAAAAAAGATGCGTGACGGTCAGCTTTACAAATGTCACACCAAATGTGAGAGACGGAGTCAACGCGTGTAAAGGGTTTAATAACGTTCAGCCTCGCACCGGCGCTGAACAGCTCGAGACCTGAGCCAGCGGGCGTGGAGCGTAGCGACATATTTCATCGTTATATACTAATCTACAACAATGGATGGGGGATGGTGGATGGATGGCATGCCATGGTGGTAATGACATAGAGGCATCGTGGATAAACATGTATTGCATAGTTGTTACGATGGATCATGCCATAGAGGTAAATCGGTGGTGATGAGGACGGGGATGGGGTCACACTTGTATGGATAAGGATGACATGGCATGCATGCATGTTACAAAACATCAAGGACACTGACCTGCTGTCCAGCCACGGAGAGCACCCTCGTCCTTTGCGAGCTGTCGCAGCCATGCATGCACACCCGTCGCCAATGTTTGGAAGTTGACGTGGAGGATGATGGGCGCGCGGCGGGGCTCGGCACCAACAGGGTTAAGGCCACCCTTGTACAGTCGCTGGATGATGATGCACATGACACCATGACTGGGTGGTGATCATAAATCGCTGGCCAGCCCACATTGCCGAGTTGTCCAAGCGCAAATGCGGTGTCACAACACATGGGGGGAGTTGTGGGGTGTTGCACGACGTTGTCATCAGTCATGCAAGGCAATGTCCATCACCACCAGCCCAACACCCACACCACCCAATCAAACACGCTACCATCACCCAATGCACTCACCATTTTGGCCATGTCAAGGGGCTCCCCACGCCTCGCCATGATGTCCACCACGTCCGGCATCATCAGCCGGTATTGCATGGCTAGCACCGCTGGTGCGCACACTGCCAACAGTGACAAAGTTTGGCTCACCACCTGCGATATCGTAGACGCGTGGTGTGTTTAGAGGTGAGAGTCAGGATTCGGAGTTGTACATCATGTGCGCAACACTGGGTGCAATGTGTGTGGGCGGTAGGGTATGGTGATTGGTGAACATCGCTACCTTCATATCGCCTCCACCCTTGAGAAGGCGGGTGTTGGAAAGCATGGCCCGCAGCGGCCCATACTCGTCCAGGATGAGAGAGTACCGTGGGATTGCCTCGCCCTTTGGCCTTGGGCCCGGCATGACGTAAGCCGTCCAAGTTCTTCAGGTTGGGAGCACAGATGATGATGCGCGGGGTGTTCAAAGGCGTCACGTCCACCATCCAAACAACCGGGTCACACAAAGCTGTGTGATCTATAGTGACCCCGTTGTTCGGTTGGTGAACGTGACGCCTTTGAACACCCCGCGCATCATGTGTGCTCCCAGCCTAAAGAACTTGGACGGCTTACGTCGCTACATGCCGGGTCCAAGGCAATAGGTTGAAGCAATCCCACAAAACTCTCTCATCTTGGACGAGTATGGGCAACCGCGGGCACTGCTTTCCTACATGCGCCTTCTCAAGTGTGGAGGTGACATGAAGGAAGCGCTCATAACCGATCACCATACCCATGACCACCAACCCCCCACACACTGCACCCAGTGTTGTGCACATGACGTACAATTTCGAATCTCGACTCCCTCTTGACACACATTGTCCGCGGTACCGCAGGTGGTGAGCCACACCTTGTCACTTTTGGCAGTGTGCGCACCAGCTGTGCTAGCCATGCAGTACCGGCTAGTGATGCCGGACGTGGTGGACATCATGGAGAGGCCAGGGGAGCCCCTTCACTTGGCCAAAATGGTGTGTGCATTGGGTGATGGTATCGTTTTGGGTTGGGTGGTGTGGTGTTGGGCTGGTGGTGAAGGACATTGCCTTGCGTGACCAATGGCATCGTCCTCGTGCAACACTCCACCATCCCCCCCATGTGTTGTGACACCTCAGCTGCGCTTTGACGTATAGTATAATGTCGGAGGCCAAGCTGTTACGGGAGAAAACGACCGAGACCTCGTCAGAAGTTGCAGTAAACGACGAGGCGTAGCCGAGTCGTTTACGTGGCTTGAGACGAGGCCAAGGTTGTTATTTGAACTTGAGCAGCGCGGGCCGAGACATAATACAGTATCCCTTTACATTACGGGTTATCCCGCCCCGTCGTGCAGTGAAGTGGCTTAGTTGGTAAAGGGTGATTCCTACAACTGAGAGGTCGTAGATTCGACTCCACTACGACGAAAAAGTAGCTCCGGTGGGGTAGTGTCGGCGCCCCATGCCGGAGTCCTCCCTTAATGCACGCTGGTGTTAAACCGGAGTAGTCTTTCTTTCTTTACATTACGGGTTGGTTCTAGCCTAGTACGTGTACAAGATACGCGCGCAGAATCAAAGCGTCTGCGACGCCTAGATTTGTCGACGGCCCCTGCCGTTTTTCAGTAAAATTGCGGTTACGCAACGGTTACGTAGTAAAACTCCAGCACTTTTTCTAGTAAAGACTGCGGGTACGCAGCGGTTAAGATTGCGAGAGAGCGGATAGTAGCGCAACCTCCTCGGAGCGCGAGGTCAAAGAGGTCTCGGAGCTGTTTTTTACGGGGAAATAAAAGTTCCTACTGTCCTAAAACTAAAGGGATGACTCTATCCCTTTCCATTACGAGAAAATCACAAATCGTTATATACTCGTAAAATTCAGATTATCCAGAGGTACAGGGATTATCTGAAGGGGTCAACCTTACAATCCAATAATCCTCGCCTATACCAATGATTACGGCACTCAACCTGCTGTAGGAGCGCTGCCCTTATCCACAATCTAATAATCCACGCCTTTACTAGGAATTACGGCATTCAACCTGTAGGGAGCGCTACCCACGCCCCCACGCAAGAATACAATTACGAGCCACTATGCAACTAGATCGCGGCTGCAACAGCTAGAAGTTTCATCTTCAACGCCTTTCCAGCAACCTCGTGGGCGTGAAAATCATGCAGCCGTTGCGCCGCTTGGGGGATGCACGGCCACGGTGCTGGCTGCAGCTGCAAGCTGCTGGACGGTCCTGCAAAGCTGTGATGCCAAGGAGCAACCCAGCCATGGGGATGGGGAGAAGGAGGGGGATCAGGCACGTAGCTTTAGGCGTGGCAGGCTGGTGCCAGCAAATAGCTGCCCGTAGGGTAGCTAGGAGGTTGGTAGCTGCTTGGCGGATAGCTTCCCGGGGGGAAGCTGGCATGAGCATAAGCTAGCTAGAAGGGCCCGACGGGTGGCCAACGGGTTGGTAGTTGCCAGGCATGGAGCTAGGAAATGATGGAGCGGGTGATGGGCTGGGAGAAGGGGCCACCCACCCATTGGCTGCCGCCATCGCCTGCCTGAGGGTGGTGGCCGGGGTGGCTGGCGGGATGGTGGCAACAGGGGGTGCCATGGGCTCGGAGGTTCCTGCGGTGGGCGCCCCCAAGCTCGATTGCGGTTGATGTGGTGGGCAGCTTTCACCAGGTCATCCTCAGTGACAATTCCGCACGCTTGCGAGTGTGAGTCACCTACAGAAAGCATAACGCATGCTTACTATGTGAAAGGATAATGGGACTGGGGCAGGTCAAGGCATGGCGGGGCGAGGCGTGGCTGGGCAGGGCGTGGCAGGGCAGGGCGTGGCTGGGCAGGGCGTGGGAGGGACATCCGCTGGTGCAAAGATTCTGCACTTTACTTGCCATCATCATTGGCCTTGCGGTAACCTGCAGCAACGCAACGTGTGAGGGTGAGAGATGGGAGACATGTGTGTTAGACATGTAGACATGAAGGCATGACAAGCTTGGCAAACAAAGCAAACAGCGCTTACCAGTAGCCAAGGTGCACAACACCATGCACAACAGCTGGTAGTCAGTCATGTAGCACTTGTATAGATGGCTGCACCACTCCTCATAAGGTCTTGTAGGGCGGGTGGCGAAAACGGCTTCAAGGCACGCAAAGCTTGTGGCTGGGCAACATCGCCCCCTACAACAGGGCAGGCAAGTAAGGCGAAGTCAGGGAAGAATGCATGGGCAGGCCAGGGCGTGGCAGGGCAGGAGATGCCAGGGCAGGGCAGGGCGGAGCTGGGAGGGGCTGGGCAAGGCAAGGGACATGTCTCACCAGGCATTTTGCCACTGTCAAGAACAGCTTCCAACATGCTATAGCTGGTGTTCAGCTGACTCTTGTTCGTGTTCAGCGTGATTGGCGCTGCTCGGCTGTGGAAAGCCAACCTTGGGGTCTTGGGGTCCTGCAAGAACTCCTGGAGCACATGCTCCGTTTCCTCGCGTGTTACAGCAGCCACAACATCTGCGGAGCGGGAAATTGGAAAATGGTGAAATTCAACAACGGTGCTTTGCAACGGGCATAGCTGTTACTCACTGACAGCTTTGCCAAATAGGCGCTCGGCACGACGAGGCTCCGATGCCTCTTAAACCATGCGGTGGGTCGGTAGGTACCCGCGACCGCTGCAAAATGCATTGTTAGGCTGGGCGACTGGGGAATCTGCGTGGGAGCAAGATGCAAAGTTAGGCCTGGTCAACGCGGTTACCATGGTCAACGCGGTTACAATAATGTTCTCACCTGCTAGTCTTGCTGCCGCAAGACATGCAGTCGCGACCTCGAGCGGAGGGAGAAGAAGGTTGAATTGAAGGATTTCTGACTCGTGGTCGCTTTGGTCATCCACTTCATCGTCCATCGGTGCTGCTGACCGTGTATGAGCTGTCGGGCATGATGGCTACGACTACGATGAAGACTGGGACAAGAGCTTGGGACTCGAACCAAACTCAGGCCGGAGTGATAAGTGAGAAAAGTGCGCGCCTTGCAACAATTACGGGAAAAGTGCGGGCCTTGTCAAAATTACGGGAAAAGTGCGAGCCTTGGTCAAAATTACGGGAAAAGTGCGAGCCTTGGTCAAAATTACGGGAAAAGTGCGAGCCTTGACCCCAATTACTGGAAAAGTGTCTTGCAACTCAAAGGTGTTCGCGTTAGCTGCGCGATGCTTAGAACAACTAGAAAGCTAGAAAGAAGGTACCCGTAATGTAAAGGGATATCGCATAATGTCTCGGCCAGCGCTGTTCACGTCCAAATAACAGTCTCGGCCAGGTCTCGAGTTGCGTAAACATCTCGGCTGCGCCTCGACGTTTACCGCAACTCTCGACCCAGCCTCGACCATTATTTTCCCGTAACAGCTCGGCCTTCGACATTATACTATACGTAATGTGTGCTACCCAGCGTATGGTGATCACCACCAATCATGGTGTGATGTACATCATCATCGAGCAACTATACAAAGGTGGTTTTTATCCTGTTGGTGCCGAGCCCCACCGCGCACCCATCATCCTCCACGTCAACTACCGAACGCTGACGACGGGTGTGCATGCATGGGTGCGGCTAATCGCAAAGGACGAGGGTGCTCTGCGTGGCTGGACGGCATGGTGTCCTTGATATTTTGTAACATGTATCCTTAACCGTACAAGTGTGGACCCATCCCCATCCTCATCACCACCGGGTTACCTCTGTGGCATGCTTGAACGTAACAACTATGCAATACATGCTTAGCCACAATGCCTCTATGTCATTACCACCATGGCATGCCATCCATCCACCATCCCCCATCCATTGTTGAAGACGAGGTGGCGATGAAGCAAAGCCGGATCGTGTTGTTGACTGCGGGACCCCAAGCAGTAGCTCGACATATGCGATCCCAATGCCTTTGCTGCATCATGTGACGTCCTCATCATCACCTACGTCACCATACACACAGACTAGCATCAAAACTTTTGTAGCGGCTACCCATCCCACTGCCCATAGCGAGGTCATCAACTCGTTAGAAACCATACCTGGTGGCAGTCCAAAGGCTCTCATGGTTGTGCACATGGACATGCAAGCATGCTTCTTGCAAGATCCCTTCGCAGCTCTCTTGGCTGCCTCAGCATCCAGCTCATGCTCATAATATAAGCGGTTGGGCTGATCGTTGATTTGCAACACGCTTTGCATCACATTTGCATCACGTTGACGGCAGTAATGGGGTTTTGAGCCTGGTCGCTGCTTGCAACCCACCATGTTGGTTGCTGCTTTAGCTAGCATTTTATATCTGTACTGGCCAGTTACATGTATACGCCGCACAGTTTGCAATCACCCCACCCCGCTTGATGACTGTGTAGTGGGTGGCATCGGGAACGCAATATTCCCAGGCCTCAGCTGGCATGGATGTAGCTAAGTAAGCATCAGCAGATGCCAAACGCCTTCTGGCCCTCTCGCTTGCGCAGTCTACAGCCAAGCTAGACAGCCGAGAATCACCACTGGTCCGGGTGGCCATAGGGGCTGGAGGTGTGCGGTAGGACCTGGGCACATCAGAAAAGACGAAAATGGACATGAGAGCTCAGAAAGAATATTCTTGGCGCAAGGCCGCGGCCAAAGGGTGGTAGTAGACCGAACCGCACCAATTGTGCTACATTGGGTACCCACCAACGTGTCTAGAAAGGTTGCGCTCGCACGGTAGCTCGTCGCGCAAGGGTAACTCGTCGCGCTAGTGCACGTTGGACCTTAACAGCCGGTAGGGTTTTTACAGGCGTGATTGGCGCTAAATCTCAGCCTACAAAACGCTATGATGCGTCCGAAACCATCATCACAACCTCAAATGGCCGTGTATGAAAGGAAGCGTGCGTGGTGAGGGCAAGGATGGGAGAACGGCCTATTTTAATCAGGACAATTCCAACCAGGAGTTTTACTGTGTAGGGGTCAGGAGGAGTTCAGGCCTCGTAGGGAGGCCCTGATGAGGTTGTGAGGGGATGCGGTGCTGTGCCATGTGTTGTGCTGTGTGCTATTGAGGGGATTTAGTTGGATAAGGTGCTGGGAAGGAGAGGCAGCTATGCCATTCAGTAGAGGGGGCGAAGTGTTGTGTGGGGCTAGAGGACAACGACGTAAGGAGCTGGAAGAGCGCTAGGAAGGGGCGAGGTGCAGTGAAGTGAGGGGGTGGCGAGAGGTGAGCTGGGGGGGCTAGGGGGACGTGAGGAAAGGTGCCTCATCCGGCTGAAAGCCAGCATGGGCACATGCCGCATGGGCTGCTGCATCATGCAGGCCGGCATGCGGCAGGGCGACCAGGTGCTGCAAGTGGATGGGCGTGACGTGGCACAAACGTCACCCTTCCAGGTGTGATGCATGGCAGGTGTGACTACTGCGAGCACAAGGTATGACAATGAGTGAGGAATGAGGAGGGGGTTGCCAGGTTGAGTAACATCACAATGCTTGCTTCGTGGAGCCTATATATTTAACATGAGGTTATGTTGCTTAACTCACACCACTGTGCTAGTATGCCTGCTTGCCCGCCCGCCCGCCCGCCCGCCTGCCTGCCTGCCTGCCTGCCTGCCTGCCTGCCTGCCTGCCTGCCTGCCTGCCTGCCTGCCTGCCTGCCTGCCTGCCTGCCTGCCTGCCTGCCTGCCTGCCTGCCTGTCAGGTGTCCAGCTGGATTGCTGGTCAAGCTGAGGGGGAGCAGGGGCCACGCAGCAGCACAGTGGAGCTACAGGTGGGGTGCGGCAGGCGTTGAGGGGGTGGGGGGGTGGGGGTGGCAGGGAGTATGTCGGGGGGCAGGCATGGTAGGGCAGGGAGAAGCCCATGTGTGAGGGGTGAGGATGGGGGGTGGGTGCGGGAGGGGGGGGGGGTGCATGGCAGCACTGTGTTCAGCACATTTTTCTAGCACAAGTCATAACAGGCTGGGAGTGTGTAGGGTCAGCTGCTGGTAGCTGCCAGGCAGGTGGCTGCTGTCTCACAGCACACTCGTTGGGGGTGCAGGTGGTCAGCTGGGAGGAGGGACGTCCACCTCGAACCCTCAGCATTGCTCGGCCTGTGCAGCGCCTGGACTCCCCCGTCACTGCCAGCCTCACAGCCGTGAGTGGCCCCTCCCCCTCCCCCTCCCCCTCCCCCTCCCCCTCCCCCTCCCCCTCCCCCTCCCCCTCCCCCTCCCCCTCCCCCTCCCCCTCCCCCTCCCCCTCCCCCTCCCCCTCCCCCTCCCCCTCCCCCTCCCCCTCCCCCTCCCCCTCCCCCTCCCCCTCCCCCTCCCCCTCCCCCTCCCCCTCCCCCTCCCCCTCCCCCTCCCCCTCCCCCTCCCCCTCCCCCTCCCCCTCCCCCTCCCCCTCCCCCTCCCCCTCCCCCTCCCCCTCCCCCTCCCCCTCCCCCTCCCTCTCCCCCTCCCCCTCCCCCTCCCCCTCCCCCTCCCCCTCCCCTCCCCTCCCCCTCCCCCCTCCCCCTCCCCCTCCCCCTCCCCTTCCCCTTCCCCCTCCCCCTCCCCTTCCCCCTCCCCCCCCTCTTTCTCTCTTCCTTATCCTCTGTCATGCCTCCCCCGATGCTGCTGCTTCTGCTCTCATCAGGCTGGAGGCACCATGACCGGTGAGATGCGGCTGTCGGCCTTCAATGCCCGGGCGCAGCGCGACTTGGCCCAGACCATTCGTAAGCTGGAGCAGCTGGGAGCCCAGGTGGGGGGGGAGGCAGGGGAGGGGGGAGGCAGGGGAGGCAGGGGAGGGGGGAGGCAGGGGAGGCAGGGGAGGGGGGAGGGGGGAGGCAGGGGAGGGGGGAGGCGGCAGCAGGTGAAGAGAGCAAGGGCAGCTGGCAGATGATGGGAGTCGTAATGCCTTTGCTTGGACCCCCACCTCTCATCCGGCATGTGGTGGATGTCGGGTCGCGTCTTGACCAAACTGTGTGGCAGTCAAGTTTCGAGTGTTGTCTGGCAAAGATTGGACAGCACCATGACGTCGACACTGGAATGTTGCTTGCTGTTGTTGCTGTTGTGCACATCACCGTTGCTGCTGCTGGCATCGTGTGTGCGGCAGTGTTTTTTTGAAATCAGGGGTATGAGCCTATGCCATGTCACTTTGAGCTATAGATCATGCTTGCGGGCGAAACGAAAAAGAAAACACTGGTGTGCGGTGCAGTCGCTGGTGCTGGACCTGAGGGACAACCGGGGCGGCCTGGTGTCAGAGGGCTTGGAGGTGGCTCGCCTGTTCCTGGAAGGTGATGGGCTCCACACTGCTGCTGCTGCTGCTGCTGCTACAGGCGTGGCCCTGACCCTGACCCTGACCCTGACCCTGACCCTGACCCTGACCCTGACCCTGACCCTGACCCTGACCCTGACCCTGACCCTGACCCTGACCCTGACCCTGACCCTGACCCTGACCCTGACCCTGACCCTGACCCTGACCCTGACCCTGACCCTCATCCCCTACCATTCTTCAGCTCAGTGCCTCACCTTCCTGCTCCTGGCCCTGTTCCGCGCAGGCGACCAGCCCATTGTGTTCACTGAGAGTAGAGCCCCCTCCTCCTCGACACCGCGAGCCACCGGCCCGGCCTTGACCCGCCTGCCCCTGCTGGTCCGTGCCTGCTGAGGCGAAACCCATCCCACCTACCTACCTCCTGCCCTGCTGCCCTGCTGCTCTGCTGCCTTCCCTCCCTGCTGCCCTGCTGCCCTCCTCCCTGCTGCTGCTGCTGCTGCTTGCTGCTGCGGTTGCTGCTGGCTAGCTTGCTGCCACTGCTCTCATTCATCCTGTCACACCGAGTCAGCCTGACCTCATGGCACGCGCCTGCCTGCCCCTGCCCCTGACCTGCCGATCTTCAGGTGCTGGTCAACGAGCGCACCGCTAGCGCCAGTGAAATCGTGGCAGGCGCACTGCATGACAACTGCAGGGCAGTCCTCGTCGGTGAGGGCTTTCACTAAGCTGGGGGCTGCAGCGGGCAGGGCAGGGCAGGGCAGGTGATGTAGGACTTGCCTCTGCCTGCGTCAGATCATGTGCTATGTGTGACCTAAGACTTGATGGGAGTTGTTCCATGTCCAGGGGGGAGGACGTTTGGCAAGGGCCTCATTCAAAGTGTGTACGAGCTGTCAGATGGTTCGGGCCTGGTGCTGACGGTGAGTGTGTTGCTGAGTTTGCAGCTGGGCTGGGCTGGGTAGGGCAACACCACAGGGATGGGCTCAGTGCCGCGAGGTGAATGTCACTGCTTTCAGTGCTCATCAGGTACAGACACATCAGGCTGGTGTGGGCAGCATTGGGGGAATGCGACAAGTTGGCGATGCGATCACGCTGCGAGTAACACTGCTGGATGCAAGTGATGAGGGGCTTGCGCGTTGCAGGTGGGCAAGTACCTCACGCCCAACCGGACCGACATCGACCGGTCCGGCATTGAACCGGACTTCGCGACGCGACCCAGCCAGACGTTGGCGGCACAACGATTAAATGCATGCATGATGGGCATGACGCAGAGCCAGGTGGCCAGCGTGCCCGGAGCCTCGCGGCTGTACAACTGACGTGGGCCCGGCGCGAGGAAGAGTGACCGTGACTGAGACTGGGTGCCATTGTGGAGCTTGCGACAGACATAACCTACATGCGCTTGTTGCAAAGCTCGTAACCTGATGCGCATGGAAGGTAGAGCGGGGCTGCATGTTCGCCAATAGAATGATTGTGATCGGCGCAAGGAGCGTCAACTCCGCACCGACACCTGCCGCGCTCATTCCACTCCTCTTGACAACCACCAAACGTTTGCAGTTACAGAGTTGGTGCAGTGAAATGCATGTCGCATGTGTTCAGGCCTTGGGGGCTAGAGGCTAGACAACCGTGCCATGTCATCGTAGCACACTTTTGACACAGAAGGGGTAATCCTACATCATCACCCATGCATGTCAAGATAGCCACAGACCTCGATAAGTTCTGAAAAGTGCATGCTGCCATACACAACCCCCCACGACTGTGGGCCCCGCCACTGAGGGAGGGGGTGTGCCTAGGCCTCTACCTAACATGGCCTACCACCCAACCATTTCTCCACGTACAGCTAAAGTTAGGATGCAACATGTGTAGCACATAGCATTGAGGACCAGCATGTAGCATATTGTGTACCCGTGTTCCATGCATTCATGCACAATTGAATTTGAACTGAGCTGGTGCGGAGGGGTGATGCTGTGGTCATTGAAAAGACACAGGGCCATTCAGCTGCCAACAGCTTACTACTTTCAAGTGATGGGGCATTAGCTATAACTGGGATGGGCATGGAGGCATGCGTCCAGTTTCTAGTGTCAAAGTGCTGCAGGCAGAGCCTCTGAACATGTGATGGTACGCGTGCACGCCCTTATTGGACTGAAGTGCGCAGGGCAATGGCAGCAGGCACGCAGTGGCGCAGGTGGTTGACCACCCCGCTTTGGGGCAGTACTAAGGATGTACAACACTTGACCAACTTGGACATGTGACGCATCCTGCACTGCGCTAGGCTGAGCGGAGTCCGGCGGTCAGCGAATACAGGCTCTTCTAACCCAGGGCCTACATATCAGTGGGCCGCGGGTCATACTTGCGACCAGGTCACACCTGCGAGGCCCCGGGCGTCAAGTAGGGCCGCGGGAAGCCCGCCGTCAGCAGCAGCGCGGGCTGCGTGGCCATGAGTACCTGTAGCCGTGGGGCCATGGGCTTCGCGGCGCAACGGATCTTCCCCTGCGTTGTGCGGCCACGGCGCGACAATGCCCACAGTGTTCGCAGGGTCACGCTGTGTCACACTTAGAGGCCGTGCGCCGTTGGGGGCCGTTAGGGGCACGTTAGGGGCCGTGCGCCGTGCAGCCCACTCACCTCCGCGGCAAGGAGCATGAGCGGCGCGAGGTAGGCGATGACCGGGCTAGCGTTCACTCGCTTCGCCTCGTCCAGGGCGGTGTGACCCCATCTGCGGCCACGGCGTCCCACGTTCGCTGCTGAGCTTGTTATCCATCAAAGTTTGGCACCGTCAGTGTCATTGCAGCTCACACATATACTTCTCACACATATACACACTGCTCCCCACACCACCACAACAGGAACACCCCTTGTGACAGGGTCCACCTGATGGTGAGGTTCAGTCCATATCAGTCTGACATTCAAAACTGTGTGAACGGCATGTCAACCTATTCTTCAGCTCCCCTTGTGGCTATAAGCAGCGCAGGATGATTGTGGCAAAGTGCACCAAAGTGCATGTGCGTATGTTCCATGCATGCATGCACCGCCGTCGGGCCATCTGCCAGGGTCTGCGAGGCTGCAGTGTGTCAGAGTGCACCGGGTGAGAGGGCGTTGGGCACACCGGCTGCAAGCCATGCCCTTTGGCTCACCTGTCTTTGGTGTCCACCATGGCCCCTCCAACCTCCAACAGCAGCCGCACCCCTTTGATGTCCGCCTCAGCAGCCATGATGTGCAGCTGCAGGTGACGGGGCAGCAGGTGACGGGCAGCCATCGTGGAAAGGCTGTGGAGGAGGAGGGCAGCAGGTGATGGGGGGAGAGGTGGAGGGAGATGGCAGGCCGGTGCAGGGGGCGCATTGCAAGGGCAGAAAGGGTGTGGGGTGTGAACAAGGCTTGCAGAAGGAGCTGGGGTAGAGCAGCGTCGAGCACAAGGTCAGCGGCACAGGCTGCAGTGGTGGCGAGGTAACACGGCAGGCACCATTACAGGCGCAGGCTGGCTGAGGTGCAGTGACCGGTGCTGCGTTGCTGCGCCATGTTTTGTCCGGCCAATGGCTGTCCAAAACATGATCTGACAGCAGTGGCAGGCAGGCAGTACAGGGGCAGGCAGGTTCAGGTACAGAGGCAGGCACAGTGGGTGCTGTACCATGTTAGGTCCGGCCAGTGGGTGGGTGCACACAGTGCACAGCATCTGGCAGCAGTGGCGGAGATCGTGATGCACTGTTGCATACATGCAATTGCTCCGCAGAATCAGTGCCCGAGGCCGTAATTCAAGGCTAGGGGCAGAAATGGGCAAAAGGCAACCCGCTGAACCCCCGCGGGTGTCCAGCGGCTTTCCATTGGCAGGTGATGTCACAGTGGCAGGCTGAGGTGCAGTGGAGTCGAGCACAAGGGCAGCGGCACAGGCTGCAGTGGTGGCAAAAGGTAACACGGCAGGCACTGTTACAGGAGCAGGGCAGGCTGAGGTGCAGTGGCAGGCGTTGCACTGCTACAGGCGCCATGGCTTGACCAGCTAGTGGGTGGGGTGGGGTGGGGTGGTGCACGCACTGCACAGCGCGAGTCGTAGTCCCACCGCATTGGTGGTCGGCGCCCGCCCTCATCATGCGCCGTAGCTTCAGGTAGTCTTTCTCAAACACACAGTTGCACAGCTGGGACGCCAGGAACACGCCCTTCAAACCTAACCTGCAGCCAGGGCAGCCGGGCAGCACACACCGGGCGGGGACTTGTGCTACGTCCCTTCCAATGCCCTGGGGGCCGCCCCCGCCCCCGCCCCCGCCCCCGCCCCCGCCCCCGCCCCCCGCCCCCGCCCCTGCCCCTGCCCCCGCCCCCGCCCCCGCCCCCGCCACCCGCCCCCGCCCCCGCCCCCCCGCCCCCGCCCCCGCCCCCCGCCCCCGCCCCCCGCCCCCTGCCCCTGCCCCTGCCCCTGCCCCTGCCCCTGCCCCTGCCCCTGCCCCTGCCCCTGCCCCTGCCCCTGCCCCTGCCCCTGCCCCTGCCCCCTGCCCCTGCCCCTGCCCCTGCCCCTGCCCCTGCCCCTGCCCCTGCCCCTGCCCCTGCCCCTCCGCCCCTGCCCCTGCCCCTGCCCCTGCCCCTGCCCCTGCCCCTGCCCCTGCCCCTGCCCCTGCCCCTGCCCTGCCCCCCTCCCCCTGCCAGCTGCCAGGTGGGCAGGTGGCTGCCGGGGGGGGGAGGGAGGGCCCTATGCCTTCATGACCTGCTGCTGCCACTCCCATCAAGCTGGAGGCACCATGAAGGCCCTATGCTCCATTTACAATGCAAACATGACTTTTGCTGCGCACCCATCCAATGCGCTGTGACCCTGTTGCAGCAGCAAGTGGTGAGCAGCATAGCGCAGCAAACCCAGCTGACAAGGGCCGGCAGCGGCAGCGGCGGTGGCAGTGGCAGTACAGGGCGCTAAGTGAAAGAGAGTGAGGGTGGAGGGCAAGGGGCGCTCACCTCTGCACCGTGGTCCAGCAGGATGTTGATGCAAGCATCCTGCCCGGTACGCACTGCCTCAAACCTGCACACACACACGCTCGAGCATGAGCATGAGCATGAGCATGAGCATGAGCATGAGCATGAGCATGCGCATGCGCATGAGCAGCTTTGTTGGTATTAGCAGCAACAGCAACCAATCGTCCCATGCAATGCCATGGGCAACTGCCCCGCCTGCCCTGCCCGCCCGCCTGCCTGCCCGCCCGCCCGCCCGCCTGCCCGCCCGCCCGCCCGCCCGCCCCGCCCTCCGCCCGCCCGCCCCGCCCGCCCGCCCGCCCGCCCGCCCGCCCGCCCGCCCGCCTGCCTAACTTGTTTCAAAGCTGACTTCCTCGGCCCCCTCACATGGCGGTGTTGCCCTGGTTGTCAGCCAGGCTGGGGGTCGGCCCCCTTCTCCAGCAGGTACTTCACCAGCGGAGCGTGGCCCTCATGGCAGGCCAGCATGAGGCCAGTGCGGTGGTCATAGTCCTGAGCACATCGGGAGGAGCAGCCAGGTTGGGGGGCCCCAGTCAGGGCGGGAGGGTCAGGGTGGGAGGGTCAGGGTGGGAGGGTCAGGGTGGCAGGCTCAGGGTGGCAGGCTCAGGGTGGCAGGCTCAGGGTGGCAGGCTCAGGGTGGCAGGCTCAGGGTGGCAGGCTCAGGGTGGGAGGGTGGATGAGAATAGGGGAGCAGGGGCTGACTGCTGCAGTGACTGCCCACCAGGCAATGAGGACCAAGCACTGCTGCTCTAAGCTCACTATGCTGAGCACAACCTGCACACCTAAAATACCTTAGATATGCTGAGCACAACCTGCGCAGGGCAGTGGTGCTGGCCCCAGTGCCTAGCGAGCCGCTGCCACTGTCGCTGTGGTTTGGATGGTATGGAGTCAGAGCCGGTGGCTGCCTTACCATGCAGTCTACAGACAGGTCCTTGTCCACCATAGTGCGCACCGCCTCCACATTGCCCGCAGCCGCTGCGTTCAGAAAGCTGTAGATGCGCAGCTTGTCAATCTGCAACCACCAAACAACCAACATCACCAGCCCCGCCCGCTGGAAAGCATTGCAAACGCATGGCCGCATGGCTGCATGGCTGCATGGCTGCATGGGGCCACAGGGGTCCATTTGATTGCTGGCAGCTACACTCCGCAAAACCACAACCGTCAGGTTCACGGCTGCGGAGCAGTTGGCAGGTTGGCAGGTGCTGAAGCTGCTCGGTGCGAAGGCTAGTGCAGGGCATGGCGCATAGGGGTGTGTGAGGGGCGAGTGAGGATGGGTAGGGGGTGAGGGGAGGTGAGTAGGGAGGGGCTGTGGGGGTGGGGGTGGAGGTAGGAGGGAGTTTGCCCGCTGCAGTGCGCCTGCCTGCTGCGGGTGTCGACCTCCTCCGGAACCCCCGCTGCCACGCACCACCCACCCATTCACCCATTCCTGAGTGTGAGGAGTGTGACTAGTATGAGGAGTGTGAGGAGGTGTTAGGTTTGTTAGGGAGTGTGAACCAGCATCGGAGGTGTGGGGGAAGTCGCCACTTCTACCAGGGTGCTCAGAGCTCAGGGTCAGGGCAGTGGCAGTCAGTGGCAGGGGCAGGCAATGGCGGTGGCAGTTGCAGCAGCCGCTGCAGCAGCAGTGGCAGGCGGTCGCAGTGGCAGCGACACCGGCAGTTCGAGGCTGCGGCTTGGGAGCGGGAGGAGGTGGTGATGCGGGCAGGCTGAGGCTTGGGAGCTTGGGCAGCTGCCATGTGCTGGTGGGGTGGGGTCCCTTCTCTGACAGCTACATTTCACAAACCCCACAGGGGTCACTCACACCCTCACACCGGTGTGAAGGGAGAAGGGTCCACTCACACTCTCACACAGGGGTCACTCACATTCTCTGCGTATGTGCGCACCATGCTCTTCACCTCGTCCAGGGACTCCATCTGCACCACCTGTGTCCGTACAACAATGCCAACCACGTGGTCCCCCCAGGTCAGCCCACCCAGACAGGCAGACAGACAGGCAGGCAGGCAGACAGGCAGACAGGCAGGCAGACAGGCAGGCAGGCAGGCAGGCAGGCAGGCAGGCAGGCAGGCAGGCAGGCAGGCAGGCAGGCAGGCAGGCAGGCAGGCAGGCAGGCAGGCAGGCAGGCAGGCAGGCAGGCAGGCAGGCAGGCAGGCAGGCAGGCAGGCAGGCAGGCAGGCAGGCAGGCAGGCAGGCAGGCAGGCAGGCAGGCAGGCAGGCAGGCAGGCAGGCAGGCAGGCAGGCAGGCAGGCAGGCAGGCAGGCAGGCAGGCAGGCAGGCAGGCAGGCAGGCAGGCAGGCAGGCAGGCAGGCAGGCAGGCAGGCAGGCAGGCAGGCAGGCAGGCAGGCAGGCAGGCAGGCAGGCAGGCAGGCAGGCAGGCAGGCAGGCAGGCAGGCAGGCAGGCAGGCAGGCAGGCAGGCAGGCAGGCAGGCAGGCAGGCAGGCAGGCAGGCAGGCAGGCAGGCAGGCAGGCAGGCAGGCAGGCAGGCAGGCAGGCAGGCAGGCAGGCAGGCAGGCAGGCAGGCAGGCAGGCAGGCAGGCAGCAGGCAGGCAGGGCAGGCAGGCAGGCGGCCCATCCAACAGCCCGGCAGTGAGAGCACTCCAGCTGAGCATGGCACGGCATGCACAGCCAAGCACTGCCACCCCCCTCCCCTGACACACTAGCCACTGCTAGGCCGCTCTCCTGCACCACCCCAAGCATGCCGCTTCTGCCTTTCTCCCCTACACCACCCCAAGCATGTCCGCCCTCATATGCTGCCGGCGCCCTAGGGAAAGCTCTCCCTACAGCTCTAGCTAGAGGCTCTTACTGGTGGGAAGCCATTAGTTTGGCATGTGTAATGTTCTACTACACCACCAGCGCAGCAAACACCACCGAACCTTCCTGCCTTTTGTGAGACACGACTGGAGGAGTGGCCTGCACGCCCACGCGCCTCATCAACAAGCTGTAGCAAGGCGGCTGCACCCAGGCTGCAGCTGATGGCACGGCCCCTGCTGACTCCTCCCCCTTCACAGTGCCATGAGCCAGGGGCTGCCCCTCGCCACCCCCCCCTCCTGATTGTGTGTGGCAAGGTCAGTGTGGTGTACATGGCTGGTTTATGTGATAAGACGTGGGCATGCATGCAAGTGCCGTGATGTTGACGTGCTTGCATGGCTGCCGGCACCTGCTGCACAGTGAGCGAGGCCTTGACCTCGGCCTTGATGTCCGGGGGCATGTCAGAGGGGCTGAGGTCCCCCATGGTGTACCTGAGGAGCGGCAGAGCATGGGGTGTCAAGCATGGAGGGGGGGAGGGGGAGGGGGAGGGGGAGGGGGAGGGGGAGGGGGAGGGGGAGGGGGAGGGGGGAGGGGGAGGGGGAGGGGGAGGGGGAGGGGGAGGGGGAGGCGGAGGCGGAGGCGGAGGCGGAGGCGGAGGCGGAGGGGAGGGGGAGGGGGAGGGGGAGGGGAGGGGGAGGGGGAGGGGGAGGGGGAGGGGGGAGGGGGGGGAGGGGGAGGGGGAGGGGGAGGGGGAGGGGGAGGGGGAGGGGGAGGGGGAGGGGGAGGGGGAGGGGGAGGGGGAGGGGGAGGGGAGGGGGAGGGGGAGGGGAGGGGGAGGGGGAGGGGGAGGGGGAGGGGGAGGGGGAGGGGGAGGGGGGAGGGGGAGGGGGAGGGGGAGGGGGAGGGGGAGGGGGAGGGGGAGGGGGAGGGGGAGGGGGAGGGGGAGGGGGAGGGGGAGGGGGAGGGGGGAGGGGGAGGGGAGGGGGAGGGGGAGGGGGAGGGGGAGGGGGAGGGGGAGGGGGAGGGGGAGGGGGAGGGGGAGGGGGAGGGGGAGGGGGAGGGGGAGGGGGAGGGGGAGGGGGAGGGGGGAGGGGGGAGGGGGAGGGGGAGGGGGAGGGGGAGGGGGAGGGGGAGGGGGAGGGGGGAGGGGGAGGGGGAGGGGACGCACTGATGGTAGGTCACATGTGTGTGTGTCCAAGGTGGCGAGCAGGCTTCATGACACAGGGCACATCATACACACGCTCACTGTTTGATGACTTCCAGCTGCCTGGGTGACAGCTGTGCGCTGTCAGCAGCTGTGGCCAGCTCCACTCGCATGTCCTGCAACACAGCACCACGAGATCACCATCAGCTACCATGAGGCGCATCACAGCCTGCTGCGATGCAGAGGGGTAGGAGGGGATTGGGAGGCTGAGGTGAGGGGGGAGGATGAAGGGTAGGGGTGGGGTGTAGGTGGGGTGGGGATGGGGATTTTGGGGGAGTGGGGGAGGGAGCAGGAGGGAGGGGTAGGTGGGCAGGGAGAGGGAAAACTGCACGGTCGCAGACAGGGTCATGCGCAGGCCTCACCCCTTCCGCCTTTTTGAGCAGGTTGTCGTTGACGATGCGGATTTCTTCAGGGAAGCGCGTGACCAGGATGTCGTACGCCTGCAGGCACCCCGCAGGCAGCAGCAGCCCTGGTCAGCAACATGGGGCTGACAGCAGTGTCCAAGACCGGTTGCCTGCTGCAGTCATTGCCTGTGGGCCCAGGTGCCGGCTGCTCCTGGTTGTTTCAGGGGCCAGACAAGGCGTGCAGCCATTGCAGCATGACATGGGATGGGGGTGTGTGAGAGGGGAGGGGAGGCGTGAAAGGGAAGGGGGGATGTGAGATGGGGAGGTGTGCGTCTCACCGGCTTGCGCAAGGTGAGCACCTTGACCAGTGAGGTGCTGATCACTGTCTCAGCGGACGACACGTCTGCAGGTCAGGGGGGGGCTAGTTCAGGCAGGGAGGCGGAGGCAGGCAGCAGCTGCAACTGGGCAGGAAAGGCGCTCCTCACGGGCTTGGGCAAGTGGCTAAGCTGGGGCTGGTTGTGTAGGTGGACTGTAGGTGGACTGTAGGTCTACCATGCCCTCCACCACGCCTGCGACATGCCGCCTTTATCACCCATGTGGCTTGTCTCTTGTCTCCTTGTTGACCTCCCCTCCCTCCCTCACCCCTCACCCACACCCCTCCATTCCCCCCTCCCTCACCCCTCCTCCCCCTCCTCCCCTCCTCCCCTCCTCCCCTCCTCCCCCTCCTCCCCTCCTCCCCTTCCTCCCTCCCTCACCCCTCACCCCTCACCTGCCAGGAAGGCCAGGTCCCCAAAGACATCGTTGGTGGTGAGCACGGTGTTCTGCACCCCCGCCATGCGTGCGCTGCTGGTGCCGCCCCTGGCTGACTGGGAGCCACTCCTGCTGCCAGCCATTGATTTGCCGCCACTGCGACCTTTGCGTAGGCTGAAGTTCTGGGAGTCCTGCAGGGCACGAGCATGTTGGGAGTCAGAGGGGCAGTGAGCGCGGGGAAGGAGGATGGATAGAGGCGAGGGCAGGGCACGGGCAGGGCAGGGCAGGGCAGGGCAGGGCAGGGCAGGGCAGGGCAGGGCAGGGCAGGGCAGGGCAGGGCAGGGCAGGGCAGGGCAGGGCAGGGCAGGGCAGGGCAGGGCAGGGCAGGGCAGGGCAGGGCAGGGCAGGGCAGGGCAGGGCAGGGCAGGGCAGGGCAGGGCAGGGCAGGGCAGGGCAGGCAGGGCAGGGCAGGGCAGGGCAGGGCAGGGCAGGGCAGGGCAAGGCAGGGCAGGGCAGGGCAGGGCAGGGCAGGGCAGGGCAGGGCAGGGCAGGGCAGGGCAGGAGGACACTATTGAGGGAGGGAACCGGCATTTGGGTTTAGGGCTAGGAAGCAACTGAAAGTGGCGGTGGCAGTTGCAGCGGCAGTTACAGCGGCAGTAGCCTGTGGTTGCAGTGGCGGTGATAGTATCAGTTCAAGGCAGTTGCAGGTAGGCAGGAGGTGGTGTACTCCAGGTATGCTCTCACCCCCATGGAGTTGGTGAAGGAGGTGGTGTAGGAGTTGTGGCTTGCCAGGCCTGCCTTGCGTGACATGATGGCTGCAGTGGCGCTCGCCCCTGCAGTGCAGTGCAGTGCAGTGCAGGCAGGCAGGAGGCAGGCAAGCAGGCAGGAGGGCAGGCAGGCAAGCATGCCAGTAGATCATGAGACCAGGCGGGCAGGCCTCGCCCCTGCCTCACCTTCTCGTGCCCACACTCCTCTTTCATGCTGCATCCAGAAGCCACCCCACCCCACCCCACCCCACCCCACCCCACCCCACCCCACCCCACCCCACCCCACCCCACCGCCCACCCCCACCCCAACCAGCCTCGTCTTCATGGCAATCACCTTGTTTGTTGATTTCTACGGTGCCTGATACAATGACGAAGAGTTCATTCATGACGTCACCTTCGTTGATGATGGTCACCTGTGAAAGTGTGAAGCTCAGCAGGCAGCTTGGCAGGCAGCTGTGCAGCCACAGAGGCAGAGGCAGAGGCAGAGGCAGAGGCAGAGGCAGAGGCAGAGGCAGAGGCAGAGGCAGAGGCAGAGGCAGAGGCAGAGGCAGAGGCAGAGGCAGAGGCAGAGGCAGAGGCAGAGGCAGAGGCAGAGGCAGAGGCAGAGGCAGAGGCAGAGGCAGAGGCAGAGGCAGAGGCAGAGGCAGAGGCAGAGGCAGAGGCAGAGGCAGTGATCAGCACCAGTATAATGTCTGCACCGCCTACATTAGCGCAGTTGATTGGCCAGCTTTTGATGCAGACAGGCTGTCCAGCTGCTTAAGTTACGTTCGTGGGGCAGTTGGTGGACAGTTGGTGGGCAGTTGGTAGACAGTTGACATGCAGTTGGTAAGCAGCTATTTTGCACGGTGGTAGTGGTGGTGTGGTGGTGGTGGTGGGGGCGGGCAAGTGCCTGTCCATCTCACGTAGGGCATGAACAGCTCCACACAAGTCATGGACATGACGGCGTCTAGAAACATGGCAGAGCAGCCCCTGCAAGCAAGCAGAGCACAGGGCCATCTGGTCGTATTAGCGGGACAGGTGAGAGGTGAGGAGTCAGGGGTCAGGGGTGAGGAGTCAAGGGTCAGGGATCAGGGGTCAGGAGTCAGGGGTCAGGGGTCAGGGGTCAGGGGTCAGGGGTCAGGGGTCAGGGGTCAGGAATCAGGGGTCAGGGGAGGGGCAGATGGGCAGGTAAGTAGACCAGTGTCTGCCAAGACAAGGGTCACAGCAGCAGCCTGGTGACGAGGCTCGCTGGTTGCTATCAAAGCACCCTTCAAATCTTGCCGGCCTCGCGAGGTTCACGCATTGGGATTGATGCACGTCAAAGCCCGAGCCGTCCGCCCGCCCACTCGCTCGCACACCCGCCCGCTTGGCCGCCCACCCCCCCACCCACCTACCCACCTACCACACTCCCTGCCCACCCTGCTACCCCTCTGCCAGCCCTCCCTCCCTGACAAAGCCCTGCTTGTCACGCGCCCCCACCTAAACAGGTAACACATGCGCAGGGCGTTGCCGTAGATGTGACGCATGACGGCGCGGCGCAGGCAGCTGGGGTAGATGCTGAGCACCTGTCAGGGTGAGGGAAAGCAAGGCACCAAACATACACTACGTACAAACATACACTACGTACTATTGTGTACTGCAGCAAGGCAGTAGGGCACACGATTGGACAACATGGGGCAGCGCGTGCTGGCAGTGGCCACCCAGCACGCACAGCCAGGTATGGAGTCACCCTACCAGTGCCTCACCTCCTGCCCCAGGCCCTGCTCCACCTGGCCTTAGCAGTGCTTGCCGCCTGAACCAGGCCACCAGGCAATGTGGCAGTGCGTCAACTCACTGCCTCAGGCCCTGCTCGCCCTACCTGGCTCTACCTCAGGCCCTGCCTCAGGCCCTGCTCCACCTGGCCATAGCAGTGCTTACTGCCTCGTCAGGCCACTGTAGCGCCGCACCCCCCTAGCCCCAAAAGCCAGTAGCACCTGGCCCCACCCTGCACACCTGCTCATCAGGGGCCTGGTCGCTCTTGTGCTCCATCTCCAGGTGCTCCTGCATGGAGGCCGTCAGCACCTGCATGACAGCCACAGGGACAGCTGTGACTTCCGGTCCAAAAGCAGCCGTGATGATGACATGAACTCCAGCAGGATGACAGCGAGCCAGAGGCAGAGGCAGCGCCAGAGACAGGGAGTGAGCTGCAAACCGTGACGGTGGGGTTTGAACAAGGGCAGCTGCAGCGGCAGAGCAAGGAAGCTCCAATGCCAATACCTTGGGCTGGAGACTCATAGGAGGCAAGGAAGGGTGTGAGGTTTACTGAAGGGCAGTAACTGACAACTGACAAATGACACAGAGGCTGGGGGTGATCACCAACCCGCCCCCTCCCAGGGTGTGAGGTGGGAAGAGGGAAGGGGGGCAATTAAAAGGACAAGTGCGGGTCGTGGTTATGGGCTACACCGCAGGCCCAAGGTGAAAGCTGAATCAGGGTCAGGGTCATGGCCAGGTTCAACCGTGTTTTCATTTTTATGTTCATGTTCAGTTCCAGTTTCATTTTCATTTCATTTTCAGTCGCATTTCTATTTTGTTTTCATTTTATTTCACTTTTTACTTCAGGGTTCAGTTGCAAGTTTAGGATCAGGGTCAAGGTGTAGGGGTGGGGTTCCCTTGGCTTACCTGGGGCACGGCCATCTTCTTTGCAAAGCTGGACAGCTGAGTGCGCTTGTCTCTGAACCTCTCCATGCGCTTGTCGCCCTTGATGATCAGCATGGTGATTGAGCCTGCATGGGCCATGAGCAGCATGATGGCCACTGAGCAAAATGGCAGATCAGAGCGACAGAGCATGGGTTGTAGGTGTGAGCGGGAGTGATCAGGCTCCTTCTCTCCCTGCCCTTACCCTTGCTCCCAGCCCCCCTGCCCCTGCCCCTGCCCCTGTGCCTGCTGCCCTCCCTCGCTCCCTGCACCACCCTCCCTTGCCTTCCTGTCTCAGCCTGCCTGTCGCCCCGATCCTCCTCACCACAGGGCGATGGCTTGCCTGCTGCCCTCCTTTGCTTCCTAAACCACCATCCTTTGCCTGCCACACGCCCAAACGCTTCCTAAACCACCATCCCTTGCCTGTCAGACGCCCAACCCCAGCAGGATAGCAGGGCGCCGGCTTGCCTGTGATGTAGGAGACGGCAAACAGGTTGTAGCTGAGGAACAGGATGACAGCCACGGCCTCTGCCGGGGTGACCGCATGCAGGTCGCCGTCCCCCAGGCCGGCAAAGGAGCCGACCGCAAAGTACATGGACAGCACATACCTGCAGCGGCATCAGGGAGAAGGGCAGGGTCAGGGGCCGGGGCAGGCGCTGTGGCAGAGGCAGAGGCAAGGGCAGAGGCAGAGGCAAGGGCAGAGGCAAAGAGCAGGGGCCGAGGCCGGGGCCGGGGCCGGGGCCGGGGCCGGGGCCGAGGCCGGGGCCGGGGCCGAGGCCGGGGCCGAGGGGCCGGGGCCGAGGCCGGGGCCGGGGCAGAGGCAGAGGCAGGGTATGGGTTAGGCGGGTCAGGTACGGGTCATCACTACCACACTTATCCTATCCAAATCTGCACCTGAGACCAATGCGCCGTGTGGGAGTAGAGCCCCGCACCTGGACATTGTGTTGAGGTCATCGAACCTGAACCAGGCGTTGCCCACCCAGCTGCTGCCGCCCTGAGACTGGCCCGCAGCCTCCACCCTCGCCACCAGGTAGAAAGCGCATGCGAACCAGTGGCAGGAGAACAACAGCACCTGCAGCCAGCCCCATGCAGCCAGCTCCATGCAGCCATCCCCGTGCAGCCACACCCATGCAGCCAGCTGCCTGGTGATAGCCATTGCCAAGGTGATGAGTATGGAGGCCAAGGCCATGTTCAAGGGAACGCCTTGTCATATGGGAACAGCAGGGTAGCAGCAGCAATCTGGGGGCTGGGCTACTCTGGATGGCACAAGACAAATGGGCTGCGCAACAGACGAGGGGTGGGCAAGCAGGAGTGGCTAAAGGGAGCAGCTGGAGAGAAGGCGCAGTAACAGCAGCAGTGACAGCAGCCCTGGCAGCAGCCCTGGCAGCAGCCCTGGCAGCAACCAACTCTACAGCCCGGCTGGCTGTGTTGGCTGTGGTGACAGCAGCTACAGGGCAACACCCACCAAACCGCTGCGGAGGAGGATGAGCGCCAGCTGGCCCAGCACCATAGCTTTGTCCAGCGCTTCAAAGATGGGCACCAAGCGGTACAGCCACCCCTGGAAGCCATGGCAGGTGAAGGTAGGTGAAGGCAGACGCAGGAGTGTGTGATGAGCCGTGGCAGGCCATGGTAGGTAAAGGGTGGCTAACGCAAACTCTGTCCCAAAGTTGCCCACTCCTCATCCCTCCCTCCTCATCACCTCTCCACCCTGTTCACCCTCCCCTCCTCCCCTCCTCCCCTTCCATCCCTGCACCCCTCCACACCCCATTTTCTTCCTGAACCCCTTTCCCCACCCCATTCTACTCCTCACAGCCCTGTGCCCCCCCCCCACCCCACCCCACCCCACCCCACCCCACCCCACCCCACCCCACCCCACCCCACCCCACCCCACCCCACCCCACCCCACCCCACCCCACCCCACCCCACCCCACCCCACCCCACCCCACCCCACCCCACCCCACCCCACCCCACCCCACCCCACCCCACCCCACCCCACCCCACCCCACCCCACCCCACCCCACCCACCCTACTCCTTGCCCCCTCACCCCACATCCTCCCGGCCTCACCAGGCGCAGGAAGACCAGGGCCATGAGGGCGTGCGATGCCTGCAGGTTGCCGCCCATACTGGGGTCTTGTGACAGCACGGCCCAGGTGAAGGGGAAGGTGAACAGCAGGTCCCAGCCGAACATGGTCCTGCAGCCAGGGGGCGCAGGGGCAACTTGGGGCGGGGACCGGGCCAGAGGGGGGGAAGGGGGCGGAGGGCAAACGGGGCTGAGTGGGATGTGTAGGGTTAGTGTAGAAGGCGCAGTAATGTACATTGGGTTGCAGTTGAGCGTGGCACTGAGCTGTGGCACGCATTATCATCTATATGCAGTCTGTAGCCGTCATTGATTGTTTTCTATAGCTTTTGTATACTTCCATGCATTCAGCCCATGCGCTTACGTGGCGTATTGCCAGGCAATCTCGTGCACCGTCGACGATGTACATGCCGGTCTCAGGATCCTGCATGGAGGTGCAGGAGGGAGGGTAGGGCTGAGGTGTGAGGTGTGAGGTGTGAGGTGTGTTGCCTGGAGTCTCAACCCTGGACCCTGGACATTGGCTGCGTGTGGCCATCACTCTGCATGGCGGGCTAGCAGCAGGCGCCTCCAGCACCCCCCCAACAGGGTATGGCCATCCCCCTGCATGCATGCCCTCCTCCACTACCTAGGGTTAGGGTTAGGGTCAGGCGACCCTGCATGCCCCTCCTACCATACATGCTACCTGGCTACTGCACACTCCTCCACCGCCTGCTGGCAACCCCCACCCACCCACCTGGTAGGCCACCCTGAACATGAGCACCATGTCCATGGTGAAGATGGAGGTGGTGATCACACTTTGGATGGTCCCCAGGCTCCCACACCTGCATGCGTGATGGGGCACCATGGCGCGTGGTATTGATGGCAGGGGCCAGATCAATAGCAACAGCTGGCTGTGCAGCTGACTGTCACTTGCACTGCCCAGCAGCAGAGCAGCGCAGGGCCGTGTGGAGGTGGCAGTTGGAGGTAGGCAAGGGGCTGTGTAGGAGGCTGGTGAGGCTGGCGTATTCTGTGCGCAAAACTGGCTGCGAACTGAACATGGAACAACTGCCACCCATGCCACTGCCCTCTGCTACACCGTCCTCCAGGTCAACCACACTAACTGCCAGGACAGTGCAGGCCTGGACTCATCAGTGGCTGATGGAAGTGGCCAGACGCCAAAGGAACAGTCATGCCTCAAGTAAAGCCTGAACCTTGGACAAGCTGACCAATCAAGCACTGTGATGCAGTGTGTTCAGGCACGCACCAGAGCGCTTCGTGCGAGAAGGCGGCAACGAACGGCTCCACGATCGCCGCGATCACGGCCGCAGCCGCGACAAGATGAAGCCAGCGACGGTACCATCCATGGGTGTGTGGAAGAATGACCGGAGGCAGCCAGATGGCGTCCGCTACGCGCTGCAACCATGCGCGCATTGGCCCGAGGCCGACACCAGGTTTGGCAACTCGAATGTCCCCGGCACCATTCCCGCTCCCCCGACCCCGCCCACTCGGTCGTCCGCTGTCTGTGCCGGCGCCATGGCCACTGAGCCCGTCTCTTTCAGACCATTCGCCTGACATGACGTGTCGCAAGGAGTCGCCCGGGTCGCTGATTTTGCGGTGCCCAACTTGAGAGACGGGTGCATGGACGAATGCCAAGAAGTGCGCGAGAACTTGCGCCGCACTGAACGTCTGCGGACTTGCACGTGTAGCGGACGCCTTGTGCGCGCTGTTGTGAACGGGCAGTGGGCTGGCAGGCTGGTCGCCTGGCTTCAAGGTAGAGGCGTGGGACCGCGTGGTGAATTGCTGGGATGGGGCCAGCAAGGGACTAAGGGTGCCCGCCTTGCCAGCCGTGTCCTGGCTGCCATGCAGCCGGGCCATGTGGGCGGGCTGTGTAGTAACGGGGGAGGGTGCCATAGCGCCGGCCTCACCCACAGCATGCCTGCTCAGCAGCTTGGGGCTAGGCGCCAGGTGGATCACGTTGCGCGCAGACACGTCTTCTGCACGCCCAGGAAGTGCATGCAAGCATGCATGACAACACGCATTCCCACGAGTAGCACACGTGAGTAGCACATGAACGCATGGGTACACCACGTCTGGGTGCTGAGTGGGCGGTAGGAGGTCACGCTGGCTGAGGGTGCTTCCTAACCCCACCCCTTGGTCTCCTGCCCCTGGTGCCCCAGCCCCCTGCCTCACCCGCGATGAGGGGCATGTGGCTGCCTGACAGGGCGTTAGGGGTGCGTAGGGCCCAGCGTGCAGCCTGCGCACTGCCCAGGCCCGGGGTGAAGCTGCTGCTGGCGGCCTCCACGCCTCCCTCGCGCCCCCAGATGGAGCTGGGTGCAGCTCTAGACACAGGTGGCGGGGCTGGGGCTGGGGCTGGCGCAGCAACAGGGGACGGGACAGGGCCATGTCCGGGCGGGTGCACCAGCAGGGGGCGTTGGGAGGGCTCCTTGGCAAACAGCTGCTGGGCTGCCTGGCTGCCCCTCCGCCTGCTGTCGTCACCTGAGCCAGGGCAAAGAAGAGCAGGACAGAATGAAAGATGCTCCACTCGCATGCTTCATTGCATGAGGGGGGACAGCCAGCAATTACATAAGCTGATGTAGCTTGTACCTGCCTGCCTGCTTGCCTGCCTGCCCCGCCTGCCGCCGCCAGCCAGCCTGCCAGCCAGCCAGCCAGCCTGCCTCTACGCCTGCCTGCCCTTCGACCCTTCATGCCTGCCCTTTTACCAGCCGACCCACTTGCCCGCCCACCAACCGCCCTGCCTGGCTGCATGCGAGCTGCATGTCGACTACATTGCACCCCACATGCAGCGCATGCCTGCATGCAGTCCATGCAGACCCTACTTGGTGGGCAGGGTGGGTGGAGGCTGCTAGTGGCCCCCCTTCCCACCTGCGGGGTTCAAGCCCTGATCCTGGCAGTGGCCCACGGGGAGGGGCATGGTGGTGGTGAGTTGCCCTGCTAGCTGCAGCTGAGGTGGCTGCGAGAGGCCAACATGCTGGGAGGTGGTGGTGGTGGTGGTGGTGGGGTTGGGATTAGGGGTGGAGGTGGTGGTGGCTGGCTGGCGCAGCAAAGGGCTCTGGCCTGAGAGGCCCGCCCCCAGGGGGGGCCGGGGGGCCAGGGAGGGGGCATCCACCATGGCGGCGCTCAGAGCAGCGGTGCCACCGTGCTGGCGGGCTGCATGTGCCTCCCACCCAACCCCCCTGCTGCTGCGGCTGCTGCTGCTGCTGCCCAGGACTTCCCCATGGGGCGTACTCCCCCTAACCCCCGGGAGATGACCAGATGGGCTGGCAGCAGCAGCAGGGGCAGCAGCAGCAGCAGCAGTAGCGCCAGTGGATGGGTGGGGGGGTGGGGACAGGGGTTTGTGTGCTGCCATCTCCACTGACCAGCCCTGCACCTTCTGCCCAGATGCTGTCACGACCTGGCCAGCAGCAGCAGACCCGTGCGGCTGGTGTGGGGGAGGGCTGGTGCCTGCTGCCTGATATCTGAATCCAACCCCAGAGGCAGAAGTCGCCAGGGCAGGGGATGGAACGGCATCTGACAATGAAGGAGGGCGGATCAGCAGAGGCTGGCTGGCAGCGGTCCGCGTCGGCTTCTCAAGCTCTGGTGGTCGGTTGTGGACTGGGAGGCTGAAATTCTGGGGTTCGGGTGGAGGGGTCGCATTTCCCATTCTCATGCCTGGCCTTGGCACAGCATGCATGGCAACCCCATGCACAGTGTCATCCACTGGCCAGGGGAGGAGAGGGTGGTGGCTGCTCTGCTCGGACACTGCTGCAAAGGGGGACGAGAGCTTTGATATGGGCCTTGGTCTGTCGTCGTGTGCGCTGTCAGTCTTCATGAAAGCCTGCAGGCCTTGCAAGGAGGGTGCCGTCAGGTGGATTTGAGGATGGGGGGGGGGGGCAGGGTAGGTGAGCTTGCAGCCTTGAGGTGGAGAGCTGGAGGTGGGTTTGGCGAACACTGCTGGGTTCAGCACCCCAATCTTGCTAGTATGGGAGCCAGGAAGCGATGTCAGGTTGTGCGGCTCTGCTCTAGGGAACAAGCTAGGTGCCAAATCTTCTAACCCTGCTGATGCCGCAATGCACGTCTTTCTTCCGCCGCGCAAGAGCCTCTTTGGCCCTGAGCTCTCCGCGGAGTCCTCATCGCATGTTCCGACCGCACGTGTCTGTATTGAACAGTCCGGCTGACGTTCAGGCAACGAGCTTAATGCACACTATGGTCAGCCAGGACTCCTGTGGGCTTCTTTGGCGATGCGTTCCTGCTGTCAAGATGGCAAAAAGAAGTAGTGTCTTCAAGGCATGCCGCTACGTGGGTTGGCGCGGCACACCGGAGCTTTTGTCACATGCCCTTTGTCACATGCCCTTCTCCAAAATACATGCACAAAAGCAGACGCACACTGATGGCGCAGTTTGACTCGGACGATGGACAGCATTGCACAGCCCACTGGCTGGACTCAACAGGCTACGAAACGATGGTGGACACGCCATGTAGCAGCCTTTCTTCAATACAATCTGTGGGGCAACGACCTTCTTAACTCAGGGGGCTGCCTTTCAAATTCTGTAACACAGCTAGGCTATTTTACATCACTGATCATGCTCAGTGATCGCGGCAGATGGCAGAGGCTACACACTGAGGTTCCTATAAGTCTGCATATGCGCTATTGCTCGTTGCTTCTGCCAAGACCATAAACTTTTCGGCCAGTGGTCCTTTCCACCTGCTTCCACCTTTTATTGATAGCTGGGCGGGTCTATATTCCAGGATGCGGTCCAAGACATGCTCCATCACCTTGTGTGTTACATACAATGACAACATGTGACAGAGGGTGAATGTGGCATGGGGCGAGCTCATCACAGGGGGCGATTGGCGGCGTCCTCGGGGGTATCCCCGATGGGTTGGACCCTGTGTAGTCGCTAGGCGCCCACATCGCTGCATTTCTCGCATAGTGCGCGACATTGATACCGAAAAATGCGATGAGCCCTCCTGGACCCCGACGCCGCGCTGGCCTGGCACAGGCGAGAGCGATACGTGCCAAACTGGTAAGTAGTTGCCTTGGCAGTGTCGGAAACCTCCATTGTGGCGGGAACCCCCACTGTGGCGGGAACATATACCTTACCATCCTCCTCATCCATCCTACACCCTGCAGAGCCCTACCGAGCTGCCAGCCCTTGAAACAGCCCAGGCTGGAAAGGCAAGAGGTTGACGCAGAACAAGCCATTGCTCAGGGCTGACATCCTAGAACATTTGAGGTGGGAGCAAGAGATGGAGGAGGATCAGTTGGCTGAAGTGGGGGTTGACGAGGCAGATGACATGTAAGGCCAAGCACCTCCGATTGAAACCAGCAGCAGCAAATGAGCTAGGATACCACAAACTGAGCCGGCATACGAACTGAGCCAATAGAGGAAGTGAGCCAATAGAGCCAAAGAAGTGAACAGCGCCATGCACCCGACTTGCACCGACGGCGTGGCGTGACTCAGTGTCGTGGTGTAATGAAATGGCTCGCTAGCATGGCGCACTGCGATGGCCTACTGCGCCGTACTGCGAGGCTGCCTCTTTAGTGCGAACTTTGCTACGGACGCCACGGAGCGCCTCGCCACCCTGCTCTTAAACGTGGGTCGCTGCTTGTTTGCGCTATCTCAATTTTCGACCTGGTGGCGGGCGGTGATCTGGTACAAGGCTTCAGTCCAAAACGCGAGCTTTAGCGCGCGTGACTTACCGCGATAGCCTCAGCTACCCTTCACTAGCGCGTGGTATGAGCGTCGCGCCTGTCACGGATTGGCGGGACCAACGGCCGGGGTGACCTGTAACACAGCCGGGCTATTCTACATCACCGATCATGCTCAGTGATCGCGGCAGATGGCAGAGGCTATACACTCCCCCAGTGTGAGGTTCCTATGACTCTGCCTATGCGCTATCGCTCGTTGCCCGCTGGGCTGTACCCAGCACCTTTCAATCATCACACTGCAATGTTCAGTTGATAAATCAACAGTCTGTGGTCTGCAGTGAACACTGCTACTCGATCATTGCTTATACATAGTGTGTGAAGCGCAATCTGCTCAGAGAAAACGAGTGACCCCAACAGCTGCAGGTCACTGCCCCGTAGCACCTCCACCAGCACCCCATCCTTGCTCTGAGCGACTAGAGCCGGTGGTCGAGCCTGGTGGGGCTCTGCCTCGTGATGTAGTGGCCACACCAGTGATGGGTAATACGTGTATCGATACAGGAAATACAAGAAAATACAAGAAAATACGTGTATTTTTTGTATCGATACAATACAGCGATACAGAAGCAACATGTCACGCGGGAAAGGAGCAGCTAGGAGCAGCGCAGCCAGTCCCGCAGCCTGTACTTGATGTCTGGGCAGGACGGCGACGTCGGAAAGTCAGGGCCTCCCAACTCTGATGTTCTTGCATGTAACACCGGCACATGCGACCGGCTGCTCCGGGAGCAGGCCGATGGCTTTAGCCCCGCGCGGCATTGCTTTAGCGCGGACTCTAGTTGCGGCAGCACCCAGCAGCTGCTTCTAAGGCATCCACGCAACTTGCCGGCCGGCACTTGTTATTTTTTAATACGATACGTGTATTCTTGTATTATACAAAAAATACGTATCGGTATCGATACACGTATCTTGTATTACCCATCACTGGGCCACACCCTGCACCATGCACAACTCCTGTTTTCACAGTCATCGCATGGCATGTTGTGCTGGCTGACATCGCATGGCGCACACCTCATTGCATCAGCAGTCCAAGATGTGATGAGCCGGCCGTCAGGGCTGATGGCCAGTTTCCTTATCTCTTGTGTGTGGCCATGCAGTGAGCATTCGCAGGTGCCCTTGGCCATGTCCCAAACCCTGCATGGGCCGGCATGCAATACAGAGGGCAATGGATGTGCAATGGATGTGCAACCAGGAGCTCACCAGGCATAACAGCGGACCTTCCTGGTGCCAGCCAGCCCTGATGACCCCGGCCCTGATGGCAGTGCTGATGACTGATGACAGAGGGTGGGAACTGCGATCATGGCCTTGACCCTTTAGCAGGGTCCACCAGTTATAATCATTATCATTATTATCTATTTCTACGTATAGTATAATGTCGGAGGCCAAGCTGTTACGGGGAAATAACGGTCGAGGCTGGGTCGAGAGTTGCGGTAAACGTCGAGGCGCAGCCGAGACGTTTACGCAACTCGAGACCTAGCCGAGACTGTTATTTGGACGTGAACAGCGCTGGCCGAGACATTATGCGATATCCCTTTACATTACGAGCATACGGTGTTCTAGCCTTGTGATATGAATGCCTCCTCCACCCTATCCTCTCGAGAAGCGCAAGCAACAAGTGCAACTCGTGCAAGCCGTAGCTCGCATTATGATAGAGCTTGCACGGTGAAGCGCATGGGTGTAGCGGTAGACGACGTTGTAGCGAGGTTAAGAAAGTTGCACGCACTTTCCCAGTAATTGGGGTCAAGTCGCGCACTTTTCCCGTAATTGTGGGTCAAGTCGCGCACTTTTCCCGTAATTGTGGGTCAAGTCGTGCACTTTTCCAGTAATTGTGTCAAGGCGTGCACTTTTCCAGTAATTGTGTCAAGGCGTGCACTTTTTCCCGCGAGTCAGCGCTAATGCCGCGACTCTTATGGTACGCTACGCGAAGTCATGTATGAGGCCATCCACGCCTCAAGTCATCCATTTCAGCGTCCGAAGTGCCGACCATTACGGGGATATAACGAACTGTGATTTTCTCGTAATGGAAAGGGATGGGGATATAACGAACTGTGATTTTCTCGTAATGGAAAGGGATTGTTATGTAATGGATAATCGGCGGGCCGAGTACATTATGATGAGGATAACTGCAACGTCGAAGCTTTTCCGGGTTTGTAAACGACCGAGGCCGAAGCAGTTCCGAGTGAACGCTCGAGACCGACGCCAGGGGCCGGAGGCCCCTGGCGGAGGTCGAGAGCGTTCACGAGGAACTGCGAGGCCGAGGAACTGCGGTCTCTTTGGCAAAATGTACCGTGAGCCATTTGATGCCGCGCTTATACAGCCTTGATCAGCGAGCCTTCCCGATATGCCTACTGCGTCAAAGGGCCTGCACGGCCTGGACGCCCACCAACCCTTGCCAAGTGTCCAGCTGGCAAGGTTACTGTAGATGGATGCGGCGTTCGGGTGCTGGTAGGTACGGTACACAACAGCGCTAGCGCGAGGGCCGGCGGTTATGTCGGTTAACCGGGTGGCTCGCATCTCGCATCGGGCTGCCGCAGCTCGCTCGCAACATGCCTAAGCGTTGCAATGGTCCTACTCCTCCACCACATCAAAGCATATACTACGAGCTGCAGGCAGCATGTCCGAAGGAATTGTTTTTTTCTGGTCTCTCCTTCGACGACATTATTGAGAGGGCTGATGAACGACGAGAGCTTCCTATGCTTTCTTATGCTTCCCTATGCTTCCCTTTGCTGTCCTATGCTTTCCGATCCTTCCTATTCTTACTACGCTGACTGCGTCGGCCCATCGCTAATTATTGCCGCCAGTCTGCATCATTTGTGCCGCTGATGAACGTTGGTGGTAGCTTGGAGGAATTAGAACAACCTCTTACACTTTCGCAGCCTAGTGAGCGCGAGATGATGGGGTAATTTAGACATGAGCATGGTCTGGTAATTTAGACATGAGCATGAGCTATGTCTGGGTGATCTATGGGTGCTAATCCTAAGAATGACGCTACCAAAAGTGTACGAGAATCTCGGGGCACACCCTCTGCCTTGCATTTCTACAGGAGGTCAGCACGGCGTTTGATGCACTTCCTGCCCAAAAATAAGGTTTCTACGTACTGTGATTTTAAGAGCTTCCCATCCTGCGCAGGGCCGCTTTAATACACTGCAATTCCTTCCCGTGGGAGCTATGAGCATACGTCAAAGCTAGGGCGCAAAAACTAGACGGATGCGTAGCAGCAACAAGCAACAAATCGATCTCAAAAATAGCACTGCAAATTTGCATTCCGGCACCCCATCACGGCACGCCGACCGACCGACTAGTGACCGCTCTACCTCGCTCGTCGTTGCGGCGTTGTTGTATGCACGTGCACTACCGTCAGGATGCAAGGAGTCACTGGTGCAAGGATACCGCGGAGGGGGGCAAAGTTGACTTTAGCCCGTCCCTCGCAGGCCAAGCTGCGGAGCACCACGCCGCAGCGGGGCGTCGCGGTTTGACCTCTTGGAGTGCAGTATACGCGACAAAAAGTGACGGTACATTTTTTGAGCCATTTTACCGGACCTTGTGGGACCTGACCCGAGGCTACTCTCCTCCCTTGATGCACTTACGACGGCGAGGGCGTATTCTTTCTTTCTTTCTTGTTAGAGTTGAGGAAATCAGCTAGGGAGTTTTCTACAGTACAGTCAAATACATAGGCAAGCAGGTGGCGTGACACAGAGCACGAGAAGGGCGTGGCACACCAAGCTCCTAGCTGACATGGTGCAGCCCGCGTGCCGCCTCATTCCTCTAGAGTGAGAGCGAAGGGATCCGGAATGGCTACCATTGCATGATCCGGAATGGCTACCATTGCTTGGCGCTGCTTAACCGACCTGTCCAATCGAGCTGTCTATCCGGGCTGAAGATGAATTGCATGACACGCGCAATCCACTTGATCCCGTCCTTTAACGACTTTAGCTCAGGGACCGCTGACGATGTGATGGCAAACGAGGCCAGCGTAAGATCTAACGCTGCTAGGACACCCAGTCAGCAAAACCCTAGACTAGATATCGCAATGAAATCCAGTCAGCGGTTTGTCGATCGCGCCGCGCGCTGCTGCTGTCTGCCGCAGCTGCACCCCACAGCTCCAGTGGCGACGCCGCTCCCGGAACGCTCGATGTCCAACAAGGCCGACGTAAATGCGCCCCAGTACGAGGTCATACGGGATCACATGAAGGTACGCATCGAAGCCTGCCACCCGCCCCAGCCTACCTGTCTGCTTTCCACCCATGTCCAGCTTGGCTTGGCTTGGCTTGGCTTGGCTTGGCTTGGCTTGGCTTGGCTTGGCTTGGCTTGGCTTGGCTTGGCTTGGCTTGGCTTGGCTTGGCTTGGCTTGGCTTGGCTTGGCTTGGCTTGGCTTGGCTTGGCTTGGCTTGGCTTGGCTTGGCTTGGCTTGGCTTGGCTTGGCTTGGCTTGGCTTGGCTTGGCTTGGCTTGGCTTGGCTTGGCTTGGCTTGGCTTGGCTTGGCTTGGCTTGGCTTGGCTTGGCTTGGCTTGGCTTGGCTTGGCTTGGCTTGGCTTGGCTTGGCTTGGCTTGGCTTGGCTTGGCTTGGCTTGGCTTGGCTTGGCTTGGCTTGGCTTGGCTTGGCTTGGCTTGGCTTGGCTTGGCTTGGCTTGGCTTGGCTTGGCTTGGCTTGGCTTGGCTTGGCTTGGCTTGGCTTGGCTTGGCTTGGCTTGGCTTGGCTTGGCTTGGCTTGGCTTGGCTTGGCTTGGCTTGGCTTGGCTTGGCTTGGCTTGGCTTGGCTTGGCTTGGCTTGGCTTGGCTTGGCTTGGCTTGGCTTGGCTTGGCTTGGCTTGGCTTGGCTTGGCTTGGCTTGGCTTGGCTTGGCTTGGCTTGGCTTGGCTTGGCTTGGCTTGGCTTGGCTTGGCTTGGCTTGGCTTGGCTTGGCTTGGCTTGGCTTGGCTTGGCTTGGCTTGGCTTGGCTTGGCTTGGCTTGGCTTGGCTTGGCTTGGCTTGGCTTGGCTTGGCTTGGCTTGGCTTGGCTTGGCTTGGCTTGGCTTGGCTTGGCTTGGCTTGGCTTGGCTTGGCTTGGCTTGGCTTGGCTTGGCTTGGCTTGGCTTGGCTTGGCTTGGCTTGGCTTGGCTTGGCTTGGCTTGGCTTGGCTTGGCTTGGCTTGGCTTGGCTTGGCTTGGCTTGGCTTGGCTTGGCTTGGCTTGGCTTGGCTTGGCTTGGCTTGGCTTGGCTTGGCTTGGCTTGGCTTGGCTTGGCTTGGCTTGGCTTGGCTTGGCTTGGCTTGGCTTGGCTTGGCTTGGCTTGGCTTGGCTTGGCTTGGCTTGGCTTGGCTTGGCTTGGCTTGGCTTGGCTTGGCTTGGCTTGGCTTGGCTTGGCTTGGCTTGGCTTGGCTTGGCTTGGCTTGGCTTGGCTTGGCTTGGCTTGGCTTGGCTTGGCTTGGCTTGGCTTGGCTTGGCTTGGCTTGGCTTGGCTTGGCTTGGCTTGGCTTGGCTTGGCTTGGCTTGGCTTGGCTTGGCTTGGCTTGGCTTGGCTTGGCTTGGCTTGGCTTGGCTTGGCTTGGCTTGGCTTGGCTTGGCTTGGCTTGGCTTGGCTTGGCTTGGCTTGGCTTGGCTTGGCTTGGCTTGGCTTGGCTTGGCTTGGCTTGGCTTGGCTTGGCTTGGCTTGGCTTGGCTTGGCTTGGCTTGGCTTGGCTTGGCTTGGCTTGGCTTGGCTTGGCTTGGCTTGGCTTGGCTTGGCTTGGCTTGGCTTGGCTTGGCTTGGCTTGGCTTGGCTTGGCTTGGCTTGGCTTGGCTTGGCTTGGCTTGGCTTGGCTTGGCTTGGCTTGGCTTGGCTTGGCTTGGCTTGGCTTGGCTTGGCTTGGCTCCAATACGCACTTACCCCATGGGCTGGTGCCTGCAGGTGAACGTGGCTGACCACACTCGCAACAAGAACCACCTGTATGACAACCATCGCGGTCCCTCTGTGTGGGAGTACATCATCCGCAGGTGTGCGACCGGAGGGTGGGGTCACACTGTGTGATTGATGCACCTTTGTTGATGTGATGTGCTACCGGCAGCATAGCACAGCTTGCACATGGACTTTCCTCCCAGCAACACCATAATCCCATTAGCTCGTTCTGAAGCTCTTACCGCGAGAGACTGATGCATCAAAAGGCAGTGCCTCTAGCTTTCTGATGCATAGCTGTGGCCGGCCACTTTGCATGTTGAGCAAGGCGGTTTGGTATGGCCTTTCTACCATCAGTGAGCAGGACAACCTTGTTTCACATGGGCACTCGAGCATGCAGGGCATGGCGGCGTTAGAAGGGCATGCACATTCCAATGCCAACTGCTCCCCTAAATCACCCCTTAGGGTGAACCCTGCAGGTGCACTAGTTTGCATGAATGCTGGGCAGGCTAGCCTGCACAGGGTTTGCTGCTGGGCACCCCTGACTGGTGCTGGCCCTTTGATGTCAGCCATTGTGGCACCCCATTTTCCATGTCGAGGAGGGGCCTAGGCAAGCAGGGGCGGTCGCCCAGTGGCACTACCATATGCTGCCATTGCAGCACCTTTGTTGACATCCTCATCCTCATATCCATCATGAGCAGCACTGACATGCCTCCTCCTATTGCCTGTCATGGGTCAACCGTGCCATTGCTGTGGACTCCGTGATACCGGCATGCGGCTTTGCTATGTGACCAATGCTGTGTGCATGTCACGCTGCAGTGAGCAGCTGAAGGCCGACTCCTTCAAGCGCCTCGACCACAACAGGTGCCGCCCCTGCTGCCCCTGCTGACCCTGCTGCCCATGCCCATGCAGCCCCTGCCCGCCGGCCCTGCCCCTACTATCCCTGCTGCTCCTGCCGCTGCTGCCCCCTGCTGCTGCTGCTGTTGCTCCTGCTGCTGCTGCTGCTGCTGCTGCTCCTGCTGCACTCGCTGCCCTTACTGCCCTTGCTGCCGATGCAATGGCATGTGTCCACTGCTTGACCAGCTGCCTTGCCCTGCCGTCTTACCCCACGCTGTGGGGTCCAGCCACCTTACTGGGGTTGTGCCCGTGCTTGCCCAGCCACCTTACCCCACGCTTTGGGGTTCAGCCAACGTCATGAATTAGCAACATCATCGCCATTTGTCATTTATTTACTGTGATGCCGCTGACTGCCCAGCCTGTCTGGCTTAGATCCCTAAACCCCTGCTGTGGGGTGTGGCCCTGGTGCTGTTCTTTACCCGCTTTCTCACACTTAACGCTCATCTCAGTCCTGTAGCGACCCACTGACACCCTCCACAGTTTTTCCCTGTTCATGCCAGTGGCAACCAGCCACCGTGACAGCCAAACAAGCAGCGCCTGGCCATGCTCTTATCCTGCCTAATGAAAGAAAGAAAGAAAGACTACGCCCTCGCCAACGGGCGTGAGTTAAAGGAAGTTGGCGCCTCAGGCCTTGCGGTCACCTCGCAAACCAACCCACCTAGTATTGTCAGGTGGGTTGTTTTGCGGCCCTCAGGTGGGTTGTTTTGCGGCCCTCAGGTGGGTTGTTTTGCGGCCCTCAGGTGGGTTGTTTTGCGGCCCTCAGGTGGGTTGTTTTGCGGCCCTCAGGGTTGTTTTGCGGCCCTATGTTGTCAGGTGGGGTCGAACCTGTAACCTTCCACTCGTTGCAGCATCCCATTACCAACTGAGCCACCAATCGCGCCACTGGGCGGGATATTCTGAGTCTTGCATGAGTGCGGCCTTCTCCCACCACTGGATCAGCTTGTACTAGCTGCAGGGATGGCGTGGTGTGCACCCAAGACCTGCGGTCCAGCCTGCCCCGCCTGGACACAGCCAAGGCGGCTGAGCTGGTGGCAGCGGCAGACATAAACAAGGACGGTGTGCTGAGTGAGGGCGAGTACAGGTCAGGGTGAACTGCCACAGGGGGGCGGGCGGAGGGGGCAGGGGGTGGGGCAAAGGGGGCAAGGGGCAGGGCGGGGGTGGCAGGGGGCAGGGCAGAGGGGCCAGGGGGCAGGCTAGGGGGTATGATTTGGGGTAAGCCGTGCTAAGATGGGTGCTGATTAGGAAGTTGAGGGAGGTGGGTGCTGCACCTTCCTTGGCCTCAAAGTATGGCAGCGGGAGCAGCAGTAGTGGCAACCAGCTTGCAGTGTGTGGTGTCAACAGCGGCATTGTTGCTTTGCCCACTGCGCACCCAGCCCCACTGTCGCGGTGCACAGCTGCAGCTGGCAGCTGCTAGTGGCTGGTAGCGTTGAGGCCATGGAGCTGAGCTGCAGCATTGGATGTACTGGCTGCAGGGCAGTGCTGGAGCACTATGGGTCCGATTGAGCTGCCTGCTGTAGCTCGGGGTCCATCCCCCTGGCTGGGTCAAGCCCCCCTGGCGCAAGGGGTTTTGAAGGAGAGTGGGCCTTGAGGGCATGGGCCTCGGCCGTGAGAAGTGGAGTGGTGGTGGGGGGTGGGCAGTGGTGGCAGGAGTGGGAGCCAGGCAGCAGGAACAGGGCTTGTGGGTGGTGGGTGGTGGGGACGTAGGCTGGCTGCAACAAGGCCATGCGAGCTGAGGTGACATGTTGGCTGGCTGGCAGCACATTTTGGTAGCGGGCAGGTGTCTTGAACCTGGAACCCCTGGCTGGTTAGGATCAAGCATGGTAGCAAGGCAAGGGGTTGAAAGCACATTGCGGTGTACTTTGCACAGTGATGCCAATAGCCAATGTTGTCGGGTTTCGTGGGTTTGTCAATTTTTTGTACATGCATGGTAATGTCGCCACCGTGGTATTTTGGCGCGCTCACACAGTTAGCCACACAGAAGGGCGAGCCATCGAGGATACTGTGTTTCATTAGTTGACATTTTTGGATTTTTCTGTAAACCCTGGTTTGATAATCTGTAATGCTGCAGCAAGACGTGCAGCAAACACATCCTGATGCACAACCCAGCCACAAAGTTCATGAGCATGGTGTCCCTGAGGCCTGGGTCGCTGGTTGAGTGACTATGGCGCACCTACAAGCAGCAACCAGTTACAACTTCAGAACTGGGCACTGGCCGCCCAAGCCTCAAGCTGCGGGTACCATGGATCAAGTCAGCTTCCTGTCTCAAGTAGTGTTTGTGCACCTTGCTTTGAAGTGCGTTACAGAAAGTCCCGAACCCCTAGAGGGGGAGGGCGGCCTAGCAGCCTAACGGCTGACGGCTTAAGCGGTGTAAGCCACATCATCATCAAGTACTACGTGGAGGGAGAGGGGAGGAGGGAAGGGGAGAGCACACAATACCACTTGGGAGAGGGAGGAATGGGGGGGGAGATGTCAACAGGACCGGTGCAGCTGACTGTGCAACCGAGCAACCCAATGGTTATGTGGCCGTTGGTGGTTTGGGATAGGGTGGTAGTGTGGCAGTCTTGGGTAGTCGAAACAGGTGTGGGCAGTGAGTGGCTTGAGCAGCAGGGCCAATAGTCAGGTCCCACAAGGTCAGGTAAAATGGCTCGAAATAATGTACCGTCACTTTTTGTCGCGTATACTGCACTCCAAGAGGTCAAACCGCGACGCCCCGCTGCGGCGTGGCGCTCCGCAGCTTGGCTTGCGAGGGACGGGCTAAAGTCAACATTGCCCCCCTCCGCGGTATCCTTGCACCAGTGACTCCTTGCACCCTGACGGTAGTGCACGTGAAACAACAACGCCGCAACGACGAGCGAGGTAGAGCGGTCACTAGTCGGTCGGTCGGGGTGCCGTGATGGGGTGCCGGCATGCAAATCTGCAGTGCTGTTTTTGAGGTCAATTTGCTGCTTGTTGCTGCTACGCATCCGTCTGGTTTCTGCGCCCTAGCTTTGGGGTATGCTCATAGCTCCCACGGGAAGCTATTGCAGTGTAATACATCTGCCCTGCGCAGGTTGGGAGGCTCATGCAATTACAGTTAGTTGAAACCTCATTTCTGGGCAGGAAGTGCATCAAACGCGGTGCTGACCTCATGTGGAGATGCAAGCTGTGTGCCCCAAGAACTTCATCTACTTTGATTGCGCTATCCTTAGGATTATCACCCATACATACGCCCTAGCATGCTCATGTCTAAAGTACCCCATCATCTCGCTCTCACCAGGCTGCGAAAGTAGATGAGATTGTTGTGGTTCCTCCAAGCTACCACCAGCGTTCATCAGCGGCGCAAATGATGCAGACTGGTGGCCATAATTAGCGATGGGCCGACGCAGTCAGCGTAGTAAGAATAGGAAGGATCGGAAAGCATACGACAGCAGAGGATAGCATAGGAAAGCATAAGAAAGCATAGGAAGCTCTCGTCGTTCATTAGCCCTCTCAATAATGTCGTCGAAGGAGAGACCAGAAAAAAACAGTTCCATCGGACATGCTGCCTGCAGCTCGTAGTATATGCTTTGATGTGGTGGAGGAGTAGGGCCATTGCAACGCTTAGGTATGTTGCGAGCGAGCTGCGGCAGCCCGATGCGAGATGCGAGCCACTCGGTTAACCGACATAACCGCCGGCCGTCGCGCTAGCGCTGTTGTGTACCGTACCTACCAGCACCCGCTTACAAAAGAGCGCCGCATCCATCTACAGTAACCTTGCCACCTGGACACTTGGCAAGGGTTGGTGGGCGTCCAGGCCGTGCAGGCCCTTTGATGCAGTAGGCATATCGGGAAGGCTCGCTGATCACGGCTGTGTAAGCGCGGCATCAAATGGCTCACGGTACATTTTGCCAAAGAGACCTTGTGGGACCTGACCAATAGCTTGTACTTGCAACCGTTGTTCTTGCACCCTGCTCTCTCACAGTCCATGTTTGTAATACAACACTCACTCATCACGCAAACATTGCATGCGCGTCAGGGCAGCACCTGAATATGAACCAACGTCAAAAAATAGGGTCAGGTGATGAGCATGCACAGATGTCACAACACTTCAACTCGCTCTGCCCTGCCCTGCGTCACCCCCATACGAGGCACCCTTTTCATCACCAAAGCTTTGATTCATATACTAGACAAGCAGCTTGCCCCATGCCATGGCACACGCTACGCCCTTCGTGCCAGCAGGACCCTTAACCTCACCCATCCCCTCGTATGCCACTATGCAACACACAGCAGCTTCGTAGGGGCGCCACTGCTCCTGCCTATCCCCGTGATGTGCACACGACCCTCAGCTTCGCCATGTTGCAGGCTCGTCCCTAGAGCCTAGAACTCAGTTGCACCACGCCAGTCCGCCCAGCAAAACATCTACCACGCCGTCTAGCCATCCTGCCTTGCGCCCATTTACATTTACATCCCACGCCCGCCTGACGGTCGTCGTAACCCATTGCGCCTGCCTGTCAGCTGTTGTAGCGGAAGCCGCTGGACGCAAACAGCAGCTGTTCCACCTCTGCGTCCGTGCTGCGTAGCAGGTTCAACAGGTCCTGCTGAGAGCTGCGCGCCCCTGCAGCCTGACCGGTGTGCGCGGTGCCGTTGTCCAGGTCGTCCATGTACACCAACGCCTCCTCGCCCGACTCCCGATGCGACCATCGCGGTGCAAGCCAGGATTCGCCCCCGGGGTGAGCTTCGTGTTGCGATCTTGCCCCAGCCAGCAAATGGCCACTGTCGCCTTGACCAGCCACGGCATGACCAGGTCTGCGTGCCAGCCCTGGGGTGTGACCTCGCGCCAGGCCCGGGGTGTGACCTCGCGCCAGGCCTGGGGTGTGGCTGCGCGTAAGCCCGGGCGTCACTCGCTTGCAAGGTCCTGAAATGGTGCTGTGAGCCGCCCCGGGTGTCGGAGGTGGGGCGCGGCTGAGGCCCGGAGTGAAGCCGCGACTGACCTCCGACACCAGGCTGACACGGTTGAGGCCTGGAGTAGGGGTGCGGCTGAGGCCCGGGGTAAAGCTGTGGCTGGGGTCTGCAGGCCCGGTTGAGGCTCGGGAGATGCCTGGGGTGGGGCTGCGGCTCAGGCTGGGTGTTCGCCGCTCTGCAAAGTGTGCAGCTGTCCCACCCTGCACGGCTGCTGCTGACCATGGCCGGGAGCTGGGCGGCTGGGTGGCAAGGGTGCTGGCGCTGGCAGCGGGTGGCAGGTGGCTTGCATGAGAGGGGGATGGCAGGTGGGGTCGGGCCGGTTGGGGGGTCAGGGAGCGGGAAGGACCTGGGGTGGCCCCGCGCTGAGGGGCTGGGGTGCGCCGTGGGCTGACCAGGTCATACCTGTAGCGCCCCTGGGCTTGAGCTGCTGCTGCTGCTGCCTTCCCCTCCTGGCCGTCTGCATGGGCACTGTGGCCAGGCCCATAACGATCATAGAAAATCAGGAAAGCGCCCCAATCAGGCATGGACGCCTGCTTGCTGTGGTACAGCCACACCCCGTTGTGCAGTTGGTAGCGTTCAGCCTCAATGTAGGCATGGGCAGGGGCGTGGTCTGGGTGCACCAGCAACGCCACTGCCACCACGTGCTGTTCTTCGCCCGCGTCATTCAGCCACTCAGGAACCTGACCGTGGCACAGCTCCAGCACACGGGGCTTCAGCGCTTGCAGGACGCGGGAAGCCTTGATCAGGGTGCTGGGCCGGTGCACCTCAGGGCTTAGTGGGTGGAAGGTAGACTCAATAAAAGCCTGCATGCACAGTGAGGCAGATGGGTGTGCAGCAGCATTCAGGCAAGGCGTAGCATATGGTGACATACAGCTCAGGGGATGATCACCAGCGAAGGGCTGACAGAGGAGACCAGTAATACAACCGCGCACACACTGCGAAGGACGTGAGGACAGCTGGACATGCCTAGAGCTGCTTCCGAAGGAATGGGGGAGGGGTTTTAAACACACATCCTCCAGCAAAAATGAGGTAGTGTTGGCATGGTGCACATTGTCAAGAGAAGTTACGGCCCAGCGCTGCATGTGGGTCTGGGCTCACCTGATTGCCCAGGAGCCTTGCTGAGAGCCGAGCTCGGGCAAGCTCTATCGCGCTGTTTGCTGAGCGACCCGAGTGCAGTTGACCGCAGCAGCTCTGCACAGTGAGAGCTGGGAGCTTGTGACAAAAGACCTAGCCTTACGGAGCAAGTTTTGCGGTGCTCAAGCGTCACCTGGTACGCTTTGTGAGAACCGCAGGGGCAAGCTGCAGCCTGGAGACCCTCCTCGTGCACATTTCGAGCGAGGTGCAGGTCCGCGGATGCAGTGGCGGAACATGAGATATCAATATGGGAGGCAACAGAGAAATGCCAGGGACTGATAGCGGCTGCCCGCAGACAGCGCACAGACCCCGCACGGCGGGTTGAGCGGGCTGAACGTGCGGGGGGCAGGGGCTCTTTTTGAGCTAGCACTCTCCCGGATAATGCTCGCTCCTGCAGCATGGCTTGCTGTATAGTACGATCTGACAGACTCGCTGTACTGTGTGGCTGCGTGTTGAGTGAATATCGAAATTCCTGCCAGGATGGAGTCCAGGTTGGCGCTTTTTATGAAATCACAGCAGCGTTGCCAAGCAGCCGTAGTATGTTCAGGTTTTTACACAGCGTACCCAACAACCCAGCCGCATCATCAGCCTACCCTTGCACCTTGTGCATGCCCAGCCGCCTTGCCCCGAGTTGTAGCCTACAATGTAGGGTCCAGTCAACGTCATTAGTGAGCTTTCATCGGGGGCGAACCAAACAGTTTGGCGAGGCAAACACACACTAACGTAAGCTCATGACAATCACAGCTCAAGCCCAGGCACACTACTGCTGCTACTTGGTCTTGGGTCAGAGCCTCCCAACTCTCTTGAAAAGAGGGTGTGTCCTTTACACGAGGTTTATTTCTCGCTCAGGTTGCCGATTGAGCATCGAAGCACACCATTGGGTAGAGGACTCGCTTGGCTACACGGGATGCCTGTCCTAAGCTCTATCGAATGTGTACATGATGCACTACCTGGGCGTGAACCTGGCATACATTTTGGGGGCAGATATCACCATGCACGCCTCCTCCACCCTCGACCTTCTTCATGATGCTGTGATGACGCAAACCCGAGTATGTGTGCAGTCGCGCTTTGTGTTGCGATGGCCGTAATCGCGAGTTTGAAACCTAAGAAGCAGAAATGCCTCTTTAACGCACCCACACCACTACTTATGCTGCGATTAGGACAGCTGCATACTTCTTAGCATCGATTAGCTTTCACTCGTCATTTGTGTCGCTCGCGCTGTCACGCGTAAGTAGTAAGGAGTAGTTGTATGCTCTAGCGGTTCAACAAGACACTATGTGCACCCTTCACCTTTGATTACAGTAGACTATCTGGCCTGATAGTCAAACTGACCGCGGGACCCTTCATACTCAAGCCTTTTGCTTGTTTCGCTGTCTACGCCCCGTATTCGGTGTAGCTAGAGCATGTGTGCTGATGCACAGTCTTCGTTCTGTCGCTAAAGCGATTTCGGACATCACCACCGAGACATGTGGTTCGGTCCACGGTGCTAATACCAAATGCACTCCCTCGCCCACCATGCCCTCCCACCTGGCCCGACTCGCACCCCATGGCAAGGCAAGGCCTCTACACTCCATAGCAAAGCCCCCTGGCAACACCACTTTTCACATCCACGTTGACCACTTGCATGCGCTGCCTCTACCAAGATGCGATGGCCTAGGTGCCACTGCCAAACCCCTTGCCCTCTCATTTAGACGTCCCTGTACTAGCATGGTTAGAGGGAGTGGAGGCGGGGGCAGCCAAGGATGTGTAAACATGCAGGAGCCTTTGCTTTAACGACAATTTGTGTCATGCATGCCACGACGTGCATACCACATTGGTTGGGTACAATAGATGAGCATGGCTAACAACTTGATGGCTAACAGCTAGCAGGACTGCAAGCACCCTTCCCATGCAACTGCAACGTCCAACTGCACTCACCCGCCGTGCCACCACATCGCACCACCTCATGGCGCAACACAATATGGCACAGTATGGCACATGGCTGCCATAGCTTGACCAAGCTACACAAGCAAGCACCAGGCATCACATAACTACTAAGAGGGAGAGTGACCTTAGGCAACACCCCCTGGGCCTGGGGAAAGAGCTGCTTTGGTACGCTGCTCAATGTGCTGCTTCACAAAGCGTCGAAGATTATGCAACAAGGTCTTTTGGGTTGGTCGGTGCTTGGGTGGGATCTTGTAGAAGTTGATGTAGCCCCATAACTGTGCCAAAGTGAAGGCCGCAGCTTCTTCAAGTGTGGTTGCACTGTAGTCAGCTCCTCGAGGATGCCTGCTGCTAGCTGCTCTCAATTGGCCGAGGCTAGCGACGGTGCCAATGTTGAGCACCAGCTGCTTGTTGCCCCCCACCATGCAAGACTCAGTCACCGCCTTGCGTGCTGCTCGTGCCACTGCTGTCTTGGCGGCAGATGCACGCTCCATGTCACGTTGTTCCTTCCGGAGGGCCTTCATCCGTGGCTGGAGGTCCACGGCGTCCATGGCACGGAATGATGCAGGGTCAGTCTTGGCGATGACAGTGCCTAGCAATGCTGCCAGCCCTTGCTTGCTGCCATGTCCATGCTTGGCGTGTTGGAGGGCTGACTCCACATGCGCATTGGACGTTGGCGCTGCCCCAAAGAAGTGCACCAAGTGCATGAAGAGTCGTGGGCCCATGCTTCTGACCTTACTCATGCATGCTGCCAGCTCTTCTTTTGCAGCTGCCAGTTCTGCTTTGCTGCGGTGCAAAGACACTTGCACGGCTAGCACCTCGTTCTCAGACTGTTGCAGCGCGCGCTGGGACTGGTGCAATTGCTTTTGGCACACTTGCAGGTCGGTGGCGGTGCGCATGTTGACACTCTTGCACTCTGCAAGTTCTGCTTCTGTGGCAGCAGCTGAAGACATAAGGATTTGCTGATGCTGAGCTGCTGCCGCAAGAGCATGCCCCCGAGCACGGTTGGCCCTACCGGCCTTGGTGCGTTTGCTGAGACCACCCATAGGGTGGCTGGCTGAGCTGGGGCGGCAGGTGGAGGCTGGCTAGGAGGTGGTGGCAGTGGTGGTAGCGGCTGAGATTGGGTAAGCGGGCCCCTGCAACAGTTGGCTACAATGGTGTGAGGGGGCAGCTATGCATAAGGTGGTTGTAATGCATAAGGTGGCTGTGGTGTACTCTAAGGCTAGGGCTAAAGGCTGAGGATGCCAACATGGGTGTAGAGACTAGGAGGGGGTGGTGGTAGGCACATGGTGCAGGGCAGGGCTGGGCAGTAACTTACCAGCAGGTTGGTGAAGGGAGAGAGTAGGGGAGGGAGGGAGGGTAGGGGAGGGAGAGGGTAGGGGAGGGCAGGGGAGGGGAGGGAGAGGGCTGCGATGTCAGGGGGGGGGGTGAGGGGAGGGGAGAAGTAGGAGGGCTGGGCTGAGCTGGGCTGGGTGGTGGTGGTAGGCTAGGAGGTGGTGGTAGTGGTGGTAGTGGTAGTGGTGGAGGTGGTAGTGGTGGTGGTGTTGCTAGTAAGAGGGCTCCTGCAACAGTAGCCAAAGATGTGTGGGGTGAGCTATGCACGAAGTGGATAACTTCATGGTTACCTATGCTTTGTCTACATTGAGAGCGGTAATAAGGGCGGGTCATTCTGCTTCATACGACACACTCATCATCAGCAACATAGCAAGCTTGGTGTAGGCTGCACATGCTTGCACAGTCGGTGTTTACCTTGAAATGGGAGGTATATCTAAGCCTTAGGACCATCAACGAGTAAGCCTCCACAGACGTAGAACGAGGTGCGCGTCTACATCCAGGAAACACTGTCGGGTTGATTGAGCCGGGAGGAATCACAAGCGCCGGCTGTACTTGCCTTTAGAGCGTTAGGAGGCAACCACGGTATTGCGAAGCACTCCCATAGCTGACTTGCGCTGCGCGATGTGGTGAGAGCGACCGGCTGATTGGTGGGCGCACTTTTTTCGTTTACGGGGTTCCTGGCATTAAGGGCTTATAGCAGACTAAGCGGTCATCGCATGCCGCACGGTGCTACGCCGATCGCACACGTCTCGGCACCGGGTCATGCATGACAAGGTTGTGTAAAAGCCATTATCAGAGTTGGGAGGGTCTGATCTTGGGAACTTGGTCTCAAACAACAGCCGGCATACGATCGTGTACGGTACTGGGGTTTACCTGGTGTCATCAGCCCTTCCACCAGCAGACTCAGCTTCATTCAGCTACTTACACAATTGCACGTGCTTGGCTTTCCTGACGAGCAACATGTTCCTGTCCAAGGATCCACACACAGCCAGCAGCGTGCTCAATGAGCAGCACGGCCAAGAGCGGTGGCCCAGGCATTTCGTAAGCAGGCATCCACGCTGACCAGGCAAACAACGTTGGTCATGGTTCATTAACACCACGCAGCACATGGACGAGGCCAGTGATAAGGCCGAGGAATGAGCACTGGTGAGCACGTCAGCCAGTGCATGCTCATCAACCCCAGCATACCATACCGGTACGAGACACGCCACACAGCACACCAGTACCGATTTCAGCATATAGCAAGCTGCCATCTACCCGAATCGCTCAAATTCCGACCGGCGTGTAGGCTGCCCCCGACCGCCCCGACCGCCAGCACCGCGTCCGACTCCACCCCCCCGCCCGGGCCCGTTGTCGTCGCGGCTCCCGCGGCCGCTGTAAGGCCTGCCGTTGCCTCGCGATGCGCCTGCACGGGCACCGCAGACGACATAAAACACACTGCTCGCAGTAGCAATAGTTGATGAGGCACCAACACTGCGCACCCTGCGCCCTTCACCGCGCACACGGCGTGCTCTGCCATCGCATCGCACGAGGGTCTCACGCCTCGTCAGGAGGGCTTCATAGGTCACGCCATAAGGTGGTGTGAGTGAGCGGCGTGCGGCCTGTAAACCGCTGGGGTGCACTCACCATAGGCGGAGTGGGGCCGGGCCAGTTGCGACGCCGGCACAGGTGCCGGATAATCCACGCCTATTTGAACCCCGTACCTGCATGTGGCGGAATGCAAGCAGCAGGGCCAGGTGCAGTGAACATGTGCCGTGCATCTGGAGGTGGGTGTGCAATCAAAGTGAGTGCACATAACTAGGTGGCAGCGTTGTGCATGGTGAGGATGACTACATGACCAGCGTTCTGCTGGTGGTTTAGCACACTGCCCTGTACTTGTCACCCTTGCTCCCTGCCCCCGCCACCCCCATCACTTCAGCCAGTGGCCAAGCTCCTTCGTGTGGGTGCAAGGCAGTGCAGGGAATGGGTTGCAAGGGTACGAGCGGGGTACGTGTGGCTATGGAGAGGCCAAGGTGCCGGCATCATGGGCCAGGTGCCAGGTGGCAGGGGCAGGGGCAGGGGCAGGGGCAGGGGCAGGGGCAGGGGCAGGGGCAGGGGCAGGGGCAGGGGCAGGGGCAGGGGCAGGGGCAGGGGCAAGGGCAGGGGCAGGGGCAGGGGCAGGGGCCAGCTCAGCCGCGCTCACTTGTCCTGGTCCTGTTTGCTCATCAGCCATGGCTCGTGGATGTGAGGCGCCGGCACCTTGGCCAGCTCCGGCAGCCAGGTGCGCAGGTACTCGCCCATCAGGTCATAGTCCTGCGGCCATGCAGCATCAGGGGTATGGCAGTTACAGCAACAGCTACACATGTGTTACACATGGGTTACAAATAAGTAGCCACAATCTTAGCACAGTGAGAAAGATCTCAGCATGCACCGCCGCCGCCGCCGCCGCCGCCGCCGCCGCCGCAGCTCCATATGTTGCCTTAAGGTTGAGGGCCAAGGTGCTGATAGTCAACCTCTCAACCTCTCAACCTCTCAACTGCCCTGATCTGCCTGTGACCCATGCCCTACCCATGCTATGACTATTGTTGTCATCTTGGCTCCAACCGCTACCCCTACCCCTAACGCTACCCCTACTCCTACTCCTACTCCTACTCCTACTCCTACCCCTACCCCTACCCCTACCCCTTCTCCTACCCCTGTGCCCTTCCTCTCCACCCCCAAACCCTCCTCACCCTTCCCTGCCCTACTACCCCTACCTTGCTCTGCTTGGTGATGTTGAAGGCATTGATGCGTCCCCCCGTGAGGCCTGCAGCCGCTACCCAGTTGCCCCAGTTGCTGGTCACGTCGTGGTCCAGCAGCAGGCTCTCAAACCAGTCAGCCCCCCTGAACCACTCAGGGCACAGCCAGCAGCAGCAGCAGCAGCAGCAGCAGCAGCAGCAGCAGCAGCAGCAGCAGCAGCAGCAGCAGCAGCAGCAGCAGCAGCAGCAGCAGCAGCAGCAGCAGCAGTAGCAGCACGCTGAGTCAGCGGAGGTGTTGGGAGGCACAAGGCCCAGAGGGCAGGCTTCCACCCCCACCCCTCAACAGCATGTACCACACCTCGAGAGCGCAGGCACAAGAAGAACACAAGGCAGCACGAGGCAGCGCGAGGAGGATGGACTCGAACAACGCGACCCACAGGCAGTCCCCACCCCCCTTGCCTGTGCTTACCCCACACTACTGCAGCTGCCCACAGGAGGTTAAATAGAGATAGATACATAGACCACCCCACCCCATGCCTTGCACCACCCCACCCCACGCCTTGCACCACCCCACCCCCATACCCTCCCTACACATGTCTGACTCCCCCTCTTCCACGAGCCCCCTGGCCTCCTTCATCCTTCCCCTCCCCTGCTCCTCCACCTGCTCCCCTCCTCCTATGCCTCCTCCCCTCCTCCTATGCCTCCTCCCCTTCCCACCTTCTCACCCCACGTCACCCCCTGCCCTTCCTTCTGGCTGGACCCTGGGGACCTGGACCCTGCCCTTCCCTCCTTCACCCTCGGCGCCACCCACTTGCGCCAGTCCACGCCCAGGTCCAGCACCAAGTAGGACGCCACGTTCTGCCTGCCTCGGTTGCTCATGAAGCCTGACGGCAGCAGCCGGGACAGCAGCAAGAGCAACAACAGTGACGGCCCACGCCATAGGCGCAGAATACAGCCACCACGCCTGGGCAATCACTGGTGTGCTGGTTATGATGAGCTTGGTGTGACGAGGATGAGGTGGGGCGGTGGCAGTGGTTGGATAGCGGTTGGTCTTTCATGGTGCTCATGGTGCTTCTCACCTGCTGATCCCCCTCTGCTCCTTTGCTCCCCTCTGATCCCCCTCTGCTTGGCCACCACTCACATCCCATTCACACCCCTTCACCCCCCATCCTGACTGACTAACCCCCACCTTGACCCATCCTGGCTAACCCCCCATCCTGCCTAACCCTCACCTGGCCCTGCAACCTCCCCCTCCCACCTTGCTCTGCACCTACCCGTGGCTGCAATCTCCCTCATGTTGGCGTCCACCAGGGGCATGCCAGTGCGCCCCTCCTGCCAGCGCTGCAGCAGGCTAGGGTCAGCACTCCACGGAATGGACTTGCCTGCAGGCAGCACCACCCCCCCCTCTGGCCCCTGGCCCTGGCCCCCACCTGCTGGGTACAGGGCACTGGGGCACTGGGCACTGGCCCCCACCCAGTGGGTGAAGACTCCCTGCCCTGTGGCCCTGCTCTCATCACATCCTGGGTCCCCTCCAAGCAGCATGGATAGAACAGGTACACGGGCAGCCGGAGTCCTTTTCAGGCATCATGGGCGAAACATGCCATGCCATCAGAACAGGCCCACAGGAGCATGCGTCCAACAGAAAAGGAAGTGGCACTTACAGCACTCATTACCGCACCTACCCGGTCAAGCGTTGCCCTGCTAAAACCCTGGTTCTACCAAACTCCTTGTCTGCCCCAATGTTCATCTCTTCAGCCCTGCTGGCAGCCGCCTCCCTCCTCCCTCCTCCCTCCTCTCCTCCTTCCTACCCAACACCACACCTCAGACCAGCCCACACACTCGTGTATGCAACACCAGGCTCAGGAGCCATACCAAGGCTGGCAGCGTAAACCACTAACAACAAATGCCCCAAGCTGGGCTGCGAGGGAGGGGAGCAACTATGTGATGTGCTCGCTACATCACATACCTCCTCCAGTCAGTGACGCATGCACATCACACAACACATCCAGTCAGTGACGCATGACCTCCATGCCTAACATACGGCTTAAGAGCTGCTGGGCTCACCAATGGGACCCGTCTCAAAGAAGATGCGCGAGCCGTGCTTGATGGCGTAGAAGCGAAAGAAATCCCGCCACAGCAGCTCAAACACCACCTGGGGGCACAGCAGGCAGGCAGACAGGCAGGCTCTGCTCATCAGCCCCATCCCACCTCACAGCCCCATTCTGTCGGCTGGTTGATGGGTGCTGGCAAATTACCCATACCCCTCTCACTCGCCTCACTCCGCCTCACTGTGTCCCGTGTGGACCGTGCTAGATCGTACATGCCAACCTATGCAGACAGTGTCACCCCTCCCTCACCCATCCTTACCCATCCTTACCCATCCTCACCTATCCTCACCCATCCTCACCCATCCTCACCCATCCTCACCCCTCTCAAAACACGGTTGGACCAGCCGCCCCTGCCTGCCTCCCCCTCACCCAGCCCCTGCCTGCCCCGCCCTTACCCAATAGGTCGACTTGTTTGCGGTGCGCTGCTGCTCGTAGCGCTTGATCTCGTGGTAGATCTGACGCGGGGACAGGCAGCCGGCTGCCAGCCAGGCGCTGAACTTTGTGCTGTAGTCCCCACCCAGCATCCCGTTACGCTGCGAGGGGAGGGTCGGCAGCAGCAGCAGCACCAGCAGCAGCAGGGGTGTCAGGGACATTAGGGTCAGGGTCAGGGTCAGGGTCAGGGTCGGGGTCGGGGTCGGGGTCGGGGTCAGGGTCAGGGTCAGGGTCAGGGTCGGGGTCGGGGTCGGGGTCAGGGTCAGGGACGGGGCGGGGGCAAGAGCGGGGGCAGCTTCACGAGCATCATCTTTACATGGTAGGGTGTGAGTGAGGCCAGTGCCGTGCCAGGGGAGTCAGTGGAGTCAGTGACGTGAAGGGAGGGTTGATGAGGTCAGTGGGGTCAGCAAGGTCAAGGGGTGTGGGGAGCAGGCCAGCAGTGTAAGATGCAGTGAGGGCAGGCTGAGATGCTGCCGCTCGGGCCCTTACCGTGTCAAAGTATGTGGCCAGCAGGTCAGAGTCCCACAGGTAGTACTTCAGGCGTGCTAGAGCCACAGTCTCTCCACCGCGGTAGTCTAGCACTGCTCTGCGGTCCTTGGCAGGTGGAGCCTGGTAGGCGGGCGGCAGGGGGGCAGCGCAGGACAGGGCAGGGTAGGGCAGGGTAGGGCAGGAGGGGCAGGACAGGGCAGGGCAGAGTGGGGAGGGTGAAAGGACAGGACAGGGCAGTACGAAGGCTAAACTACATCATCACTCCTTCACAGGCACACAGACTCACAGGACTGAGGTTAGGGTCAGGGTCAGGGTAAGGGTAAGAGTTAGGTTCGGGGTCAGGATCAGGGTTAGGGCCAGGGTCAGGGCCTGGGCCAGGGTAAGAGTTAGGGTCGGGATCCGGGTTAGGGCCAGGGTTAAGGTCAGGGGGCATAACACATAAGCCCCACCTTTGGCTTGAAGACGTCTGGCCAGGGCAGACTGGCCCAGTCAGCCTCCCAGGCCAACAGCTGCCCCACACTGCCCGCCCCTGATGCTGCAGTCAGATCACCAGCAACAGCAGCATCCCCTCGTGTGGATCCCACCATGTCGTCATTATCTCAATCACATCTCGCCAGCAGCATCAGCAGCAGGGCCATCATTAACAGCGCATCAGCAGCAGGGCCGTCAGCAGTCAGAGGTTGCAGCAGACACTGCATGGCACTGCATGGGGAGCAGACACTGCATGGCACTGCATGGGGGGTGGCAGGAGCAGTGCGGCACCACCACCACTACCACCGTGGAACCTTCACCAGCCCAGGCAGGTCAGATTCAGCAGCATTAGGCCGCCACACCAGCATGATGCCGCGACAACAAGCAGCAACGGCAGAAGCAGCAGCAGCAGCATGCTTGCACCAAACCAGTCTTACCACCAGGACGACATGTCAAGGCCAACTGCCTTCAGCTGAGCCTCGGTCAGTCACACCAGCTTTGAACCACATCAACACCCAGCAGCAGAGTCATGCTTGCACCACCCCAACACCGCACCCCAACACCGCCTCCCTCACTTTCAGACATACCTTGGGCACCAACACCCCCTCTGCTGCTGCTGTGACAGCTGTTGCCAGGGAAGGCCACCGGGGCTGCAGCGTCAGGCAGCGGCAGCGAGCCCGGGCCGGGAGTGGGTGCTAAGGCCCGTACCTGGCAGCGCCTCTCCACCTGGCCCAAGACAGGAAGAGAAGAAAGGAGGCAGCAGTGGTCAGGGACTAGGAGTGGGGTTAGGGGCAATGGACCCCTACCTCAGCCCCTGCCCCTGCCTTGGCCCCTGCCCCTGCCTCAGCCCCTGCCCCTGCCTCAGCCCCTGCCCCTGCCCCTGCCTTGGCCCCTGCCCCTGCCTCAGCCCCTGCCTTGGCACTGTCCATGTCAACCACAAGGTGTTACCTGTTCCTTGAATGGTGTGAAGATGTTGGGCATGGTCTTGATGCCTCCAGAGCTGAAAGGTCCACCATTACCCTACCACAGCAACACACACCACCAGCACCGGTAGCAGCAGCGCCAGCAACAAACAAGTCCAACTTGCAGCAGCAGAGGGTGCAACCTGACCACAGCAGCTTAATTCAGCAGCAGTGGCAGCAGTGACAGCAGTGGCGGCCGTGGTATCGGCTGTGGCGGCAGCAGCGGCCGTGGCCGCCACCGCCGCCGTTGCAGTAGCCGCCGCAGCAGCAGCAGCGGCAGCAGCAGTAGCAGTGGTAGTAGCAGCGTTTGAAGCAGCAGCAGCACCAACAGTGACCCTCATCTGCTGGGTTTGAGCAGGAAAGGTCACACTAGCAATAGCAACCAGGTTGGCAGCAGGCAACCACCAAGGATCAACAGCAACAACACAGCCGCAGGGACAGCACCACAGCAGTAACAGGAATAGGAGCACTCCAGCCTGGTCTAGCCACTAGCACAGCTCTAGTGGACTGACCCCTAGTCCACTCCAGCCGCAGGGTCAGCAGTGGCAGCAGTGGCAGCAGGGACAGCAGTGGCAGCAGTGGCAGCAGCAGCAGCAGCCGTAGGCACAGCCCCGCACCACACCAGGGCCGACAGCACAGCTGCAGGTAGTGGCATGCAGGCGGCGTACCTGTAGGTCATCCAGGTGGTACAGGGTGTGACCCCACACCTTCTGCAGCCGCGACCCTGCAGGGTCCAGCGCCTTGACCACCTGCACAGCGTCACACCTTCACTCCACCATGGTGCCCTCCCAGACCACACAATGCCTGCAGGCATACGCTTGTTAACAGCAGCCACAGCAGGCAGGTGCATGCCCGCTTCAGTGACAGGGCCCCTGCTGCTATGGTCCCCCTTGCTGCCTTTGCCTGCCCTGCCCTGCCCATGCTGATCAGCTCCCTTCGAAAGTGCCCTTTAGAGGCTTGCCCTTTGGAGGTGCGAGAATGAGTGAAAACACTGTTTTGTAGTGGTCCACAATGAGTGTTCGACTGCAATGAAGGCTCAAGGTTGAGGGCCAAGGTGCTGTGGTCCCCCTGTTATGATCACATTGCTGCCTTTGCCTGCCCTGCCTTGGCTGGGCCTGGCCAACGCATTCACTGCTTTGCATCTTGCCTTTTCCTCACCCCTCCTTTCAAAGTGAGCCTTGCCTCTTCTCCAGCCTGCTCTCCCACTCCCCTATGCCGGCCTGCTCTCCCACTCCCCTAAGCCAGCCACACCCACTGCAGCGTCCACCGTCTTCTCCTCACTGGTGGACTCCTCCATAGTCAGCACCAAGGAGCTAGGGCAGCCCATCAGCAGGCCTGCAGCCAAGCCAGGGCCAGGGGGTGGCCAGGGGCCAGAAGCCAGGAGCCATGAGCCAAGGCCAGGGGCTAAGGCTGGCATGGTCCAATCAGGCCAAAGGCTGGGCAAGTCAGGATTGGGAGTGTTTGGGTACTATTGGGAAAACGTGTCTGTAGGGAAGTGGCCGCTCCTTACCTGGGAGGATGTGCTCTGGTTTGCCCACCGTGACGGCTAGGTCGCTGCCCAGTTTTCGCAGCTGCTGTTTCAGGTCAGCCACACTCTCCAGCAGGAACTGGGCCCTGGGCAGGTGACGACAACAGGGCAACAGGGGACAGAAGGGGTGGGCAGGCCGTCCTGGGAAAGGGCAGGGTGGGGGCTGGCACGTAAACATTTGCGCCATATGTTCCTGATGAGGGGCCTGGCTGTGAATCCATAGGCTGCATGCTACGTAGTAACTCCCAACGACATGGAAACTATAACTCAACACAAATCAGGACCCTTAACGATGATTGCATATGGCTTGCCGATGACCCAAGACGAGATATTCACGGCAGCCATACTATTTTATTGTATGTCAAGAGCCGGCCAAGACCCCGTATATAAGATCACACACAAGAGGACGTTGCTTCTTGCCCAATTCTTGGCTGCATCGGTGGCAAATGTGTCACGGGCCCCTGATTGATCCATGAGTGGCAGAGCAGCAGCATATGACAGGCAAACTACCAGCATAGGGATGGGGAGTAGGGATAGGAAGTTGATAAGCACGACTATGGTAACACTTTCAGTCACATTGCTCAGTGGGCTGCACAACGCAGGCAAAGGAGCCTGGCATACCTTCCACCAGAGACATGCATTGCTTTGGGCTGACGACAAGGTGCTGTGCTGCTGCTGCTGCACCTCACCTGTGACCGCCAGTCTTGGGGTTGCCAAATGGGGTGATGATGAAGTTGCGGGGGTCAAACACATACACCGGCAGCACCTGCAGCTCCAAAAGCAGTGTGCTGTGCAATTTGTCATCTGAGAAGCAATTGCGGTGCCTCAGTGAAGCGTCAGCAGGTTTGCCGCATGCCGAGTTGAACCACCAGCTTTTCCTTTCCATCCGGTGCCGTGCACCCCAGTCACACATTCTTCTCATGGGCCCAGCACCTAGTGAGTGTGGCCACATGCAGTTGAGGTGCAGAACAAAGGGCGTCAACGATGCGGAGACAACACCTCCCTGACAGACCACTTCTGACACACAAGCTCGGGCAGGTCGCACACAGCACAGGCTGCTGTGACTGCCTCCCGGCAGCTCTGATCATGGACCTAGGAGAGATCAATTTTGGAGGTGCCCTTTGAAAGTGCCCTTTGGAGGCTTGCCCTTCCAACCCACCCAACACTACGAGCCCCTCTCTATGGACAGCCCCTCACTCACCCAGTGGCTCCCTCACCTAGACTACCCCTCACTGTAGGCCGCCCCCTATTGTTGAAGAAGAAGACAGCTCACGCCATGGCTTCAACCTCAAGGCTGCTTGGCCCTTCACCTCAGCCCATGTATTGCCCAGCTGCCATCACCACCCATCGCCCACTACACCCCTCTCACTCAAGCCCGCCCCTCATCTTTGACGTACCCATACCCAGACAGCCCCTCACCTCTGCAAACTGCCGGGACTTGATGAGACGAGCCGCCTCACTGACGGTGTAGTTGTCATGAACCCGCAGGTCATTGCGGAACCACAAGAGCAGACGGCGCGTGCTCCCTGGTTGCCGCACTGCAGGCGCTCCTGACGCTACACTGGCTGCCAAACTGGCCATGGGTGACTTCACTGTCAACTTGGCTGTGCTGCTGACGTGGCTGGCGGGATGCAAGTGTGGTGCTACAGTGGTGAACCACGGGTGTGGCTATTATGAGACAGGAGTGGGGCGGTGTTGGGGCGCCGGGAGAGATGACAACACAGGGAGAGGGTGGCTGGGCAGCGGAGGGAACGACTAGCTATGAGCCAGAGAGCTGATGGCCGGGTAAGAGCCAACTGGGGAGTCAGCGGTTGGAAATGGAGCGCCCTTGACCCTGCATAGAGCATGAGAGCTACATGTGGCTACCGGGCTACGGCAGTTGTGTCCCCGCCAGCTACAGTTGCCGCTTAAGCAGAGTGCGGGCCTGTTGGCGGCAAGAAGAACTTAAGACGCCTCTGACGTCTACACGGATAGTACACTGCGACGTGGTCCTCACCGATGACCCTGATGCTACCTGCGATGTCCGCTGCGATGCCAGCGAGATCAATCCAGCAGCGAGCTTCACGCCGGGCAGGTGCGCCACCGCAAAATGTGCGGCCACGGCTAGTTTATGACAGGCGCTGTAACCACGCGGAGATGCAAGCTGGTACACGAGCAGAGACGGCAGCAGCCAATGAAACTAGGGGCTCAGAATACTCGATTGTACTTCAAAGTGAGGTGGAAAAAGTCACTACGGTCCACATCACTGTGTTGGCAGGCAAGTGGCCATGGCTGGCGCGCTGACTTGGGTATGTATCGCAGCTCTAATCTGCAGTTCGCATGCCACGTCTCGCTCTGGCGCATTCCATGGATACACCGAGAAAGGAGGTACGGACATGCTCCCACTGTGCGTCTCAATGTGTCAATCGGTGCGTGTTAACCTGTCAGCAGCTGTTCTTGCATTTTGATGTAGGCAACTCCACAACAAGCCCCAAATCCGAAGCTCGAAAGCTTGTGGCATGCCGAGATACCAACGCTGCCTGCCAGGATTGGGCAGACAATGGCGAATGCACAAAGAATGAAGGCTTCATGAATTCAGCGTGCCCTGTCGCATGTAAGCAGTGCAGCCCGGCCGAGCTGGTGAGCTCGTCTGAGATGGTGAACAGCGAAGACGCGTGCGCTTCTCAGTGTAGCATTTAGCTTGCCAGCTGTATAACCCATTGCCTGCTGAAGCTACAATATGCATGCTCAAAATGCAGCGCATTCTCATGCTGGGAGTTTGGGTGTCTGTGTCGCTGCAGAATGCCAGCGACTACGTGGGCTTGCAGCTGCTGATGAACACAAGCTTTGGAGGGGTGAGCGCATGGTCACAGCAGGGGTGGAGCGGGGCTGTTGGGTGCCTAGTCAGGTCAAGTGGCAGCTCTGGTGCACAGGCCAAGCGGGGCAGTCACGGCATGGTGACCGCTCAGGGGCACATGCGTACACGGCCCATGTGCCTACGTGACATGTGACATGTCAGCCCCAGGATCCTTGACCATGACAGTGTCCATGAGATTGTCCCTAAGGCTGCGGGTGCCTACCCTCCACACTGTTGCATGGAACCCCCAGGGAGCGACTAGGCTACAGGCTCACCAGGCTCACATGCACAAGGCACACTCTGCTGTGCTTCAGCAGGCTCCTGCTGCTGCTGGGCCATGGGTGCTCGGATCCTCAGCTGCTTGTTGCCTAGGCCAGACTACTCCCATGCCTTCAGCTGGTCTAGCCACTAGCACAGCTCCAGTGGGCGCCACTTGGCCTCCCCATATGCTGCATGTTGAGCGCTGCATTGCAGTCCCGGTCCAGCCACCTGCCAGGCTGTGGTCCCGGGGCGGTGGGTCCTCAGCTCAGCTGTGCCCTGTCCAGGCCCTGCCTCCGCCAGCCTGCTCAGCCTGGGGTGCGCTTGGCATGCCTGGGATGAATACAGCCCCTCATGGGCGCCTTTATTTCCATCTACACTATTAACTGACCCCGGTGGTGGGGCAGTGCCCACAGATTCCTGGCCAGCGTAGACAAGGCATCCATCAAGGGGGGCAACCCATCAGGCACCTGACGCACCCACATTAGGACGCACTACTGCACCCTGACTGGCCATCGAGTTGCTGCTGTGTGCTACCCGTCACTGTTAACTGTTTACCAGGAGCATGCTGTGGTGCCAGGCGCTTACATTAGAGCATGTGTTTCACGCCAACATCGACCGCCAGACCCTCGCAAGGGGGTGGGGGTAGGAAAGTAGATATTGGTAACGGATGTTTGTCTCAGGCACACAGATTGGATCACAGATAACACAGCCCCTACCCATTAGTAGGGGTATAATGTGCTGTGATGCTAGGCAAAAAGACTGCCTTGTTGCATAGCAGCACCTTGCTCACCACACCTGGCGATGACATGTGCTGGAGAAAAGGAAGCCTCATAGGACGCAGTTTACCTAACACACACATTGCATGAGCGCATTTGATCAAAGCTACCCACTTGAACCCTGTGACAGGCTTGTATCTTCAAGCAGCACCTCACCAGGAGTGGTTTTTGTCTCTGGAGTTACGTTCCCATGCACACGCCCTGCTTTGGGAATCAGGGCAGCTTTGGGTGCGCTTGGCTTCCGAATGTGGACTCATAGGATGGATCAAGCCCCTCATGGGCGCCTTCCATTCACACCATTGCCTGACCCCTCTGGTGGGGAAGCACTCATGGATTGGCCATGCAGTCAGGGGAGGCAGTTCACCATGCATGGCCATAGTCCATAGCACATGTGCATAGCTTAGCATAGCATAGCCCACGTGTCCATACGTCCATAGCATATGTGCGTAGCATGGCCATAGACACGATGCTCTTCAAGCATGCAATGTACATGCTTGCATACAGTCTCACCAAAAGCCAACCAGCAACTGTGCTTGATTGTTGCTCACGGTTTATGCCCCTTTGTGGCCTCGCAGATCAAGGTCAGGCCATTGTGGGAGAATGCCGCCCGCACCGCAGCACTGATCATGGACCTAGCTCTTCAACCAGACAGCAGCAAGAAGGCCTGGTGAGCCTGATGCAGCCACCAATGTGAACACACATACACCTATCGGCACTAGCTGCATGCTTCCTGCTGCATGCTGGCTTCTGGAGTGGGAGCGGCATAGGCAACTCGGCAGGCCTCCCAACGGTTGGGATCCTATCTCACCTGTGCTGCTCCTGCCATGGGCATGATGGCCGCAGCCGCTTCTATCGCAGTGAAGCTGTCCCACCGGTGAGCTCTGCAGCCAGCAAAGCATGTCCACGCTTCACCACATGTGTGTCCTGAGTGCTGTGTGTTGACCACCATCAACATATCCACCAGCACCATCATCCACATTGCTGTTGTCACATCTGAAAGACAGCATGGCAGGAGAGCAGTCGACGTCGTTATAATCTCAACTCCACGGTTGTATAGCAATCTGTGATTCCCATGTCATGAAGAGGGATCACAGTGCAACACAGCCAGCACCGTTACCATCAAAACCATCACCATACAAAACAACGCCAGCACTGCTCGCCAGTGGCGTGCATGCCGTACACCACCACCTAGGCATGCCCCGTTTGGCTTAGTGTTTAACAGGCCCGCAGCCTGCACTGACATGGCTGTGAGTGAGTGCAACTCTGTGTGAGTGAGCAAGTGAGTGTCACTCTGTGTTGCTGGGTATGTGTGTACCATGTGGCAGGCAGGCAGTGATGGGCCGCCCTACGGCCTCCTACAAGGCAGCCTGGCAGGGGTGGTGAAGGCCCCGCCAGCTGAGGGCACCTCCCTCCCCCTCTACGGGTATGTATGCTGGCCAGCCGGATTCACCTGCACTTGGGCCTACCACTCCCTTCTGCGCTTGGGCCCCTGACCCAGCACACGCCTTCCATATGTGCCTACTCCCCACCTGCTGCCCCTGGCTTGCGTCGTCTGGCTGCTTACTAATGCCCGCTTCTCTACATTACCCTGTCTTTGTCATCACGAAGGTGTCATCATCCTGTGTTGCAGCAATGCCAAAAAAAATGTATGATGCGCAGAAGGGGTCCTGCTTGCATTTGCATGGTATGTGCATGTGCATGTGTGTGCTTGCATGTGTGTGGTGCTGCTGGCTGCAGGACCGTGGCCATGATCACAGGCACGACAGAGTTCTACATCAGCCTCATGGACCACAGCAGCTGGGGAGGGGCACACACTGTGTGGGGCCAGGCAGGTGCTGGGCAGGCAGGCAGGTGCTGGGCAGGCTGGCAGAGGCTGAGCCATGATGTGTATGGCCAAAAGCTGAGCATGAAGCTATGGCTGGGTCTGGGAGGGCCTGGTCTCATGCTGACCCTGCTGCGCCAGCACAACAGCGGCACAAGGGCTGTGGTGCACTAGCATCGGATTGGCTATGCAGTGTATGCTGTGGTGTACCAGGCATTATCAGGGGTCTGCACAGTGTGCATGCCTCCAGGCTCTGATGCATGGCCGCTGACAGATGTGCAGATGGCTGTCAGTGGCTGCCGTAGTACACGGCCTGGTGTGCCTGGCACCAAACGCATGACAGGGGTCACACATCTCACACCCCATGCAATGAAGCTCTTATCATAGTGACGCCCCATGCAACCATGCATGCAGGTGGAGAACATGGAGGTTGTGGAGGCAATCGTGAAGGCATCCAAGTTTACTGAGTTCAAGCATCCAGAGCATGGTAAGACCGATAACACCTCTTTGCACGGCTTGTTAGCAGCTCATTGCATGAACAGGAATCACACTCTTGCACGCCGCTGTCCTGCTCCTGAGCAGTGATGCCTCCCGCCATGTGTGCGCCTCCCTGCGGCCTTGCCTGCAGGCACTGTGATGCGCATGATGGACCCCTCCCTGGCCTTCACCCCGCTGTCTGAGCCCCTGGAGCCAGCGCTGAGTGGTGCAGAGCTGTGATGGTCAAGGCAGCCCCTTCCTCCTCAGGCTGGCAGTTTCAGCTGAGAAGCGTGCAGGGGCGCATGCTGTGGCCGCAGCCTGCGGTCAGCGTTGTGGGGGCCAGTGCAGGGCTTGACGTGGTGCACGCTGGCGCTTCTTGTGTGGGCCAGGCAGTCAGGCAGTCTGGACGCCACTGCAGCACCCCAATCCCAACCCAGCCCACCGAGAAACTGGGCAAGGGCAAGAGGCTACCTAGTTTAACCCTCCCACTGCAGTCAGGCGCGTGGGACCTCACATTCAATGCGCGTGTGACACCCTGTATTGGCATGCATACAGGTGGACACCTGTCATGTCGACGCATGTCGACCATGCCAGCTAAACTTTTCAGCCGCAGCTTGGAAAAGCTTTAGTAGCGTCAAGAGCAGTGCAGAGCCAAGGTGTGCGATGCGGTTCTTGCCAGATCACGACGCAGGTTCGGGGGGGCGGCTGCTTGCAGGTTAGTTATACAGTTGAAGGGGACCTTCAGGTCAAGGTCTCATTAGGCTGCAGGAGCAATACAGACAATAAAGGCATGACAATCCAAACTTCCCCTCAGCAGGCAGTAGGCAGAGCAGCTAGGCAACGCAAGGCACGGCTTAGCTTGGAGAAGGGTGGGAAATATCAGCGGGAGGAAGCCGTCAACGGACGCATGTCGCCATACCGTGCCCTAAACTGCAAATGGGCTCACACTGACGTTTAACGCCAACCACACGCATCAGTCCATGCAAAACCCATGCGGGTGCTGAATGACGCAAAGTGATCCGAAAGACGTGCAAGCATGCATCCTAGTCGTCCTCGTAGATCTGCTCCAGCCGCCACGCGTTGGCCTTGCTGGGCCTCAGAGCAGGGCCAATGCCCAGCTCCCTGCGCTGCCTGGCCTTGACGCGCCATATGTAGTCGTCAGCCTCATCCTGCGTGCCAGGCAGCCGCAGGGGCGCTATCAACCAACCACGATCATGCTGACAGGCCGACACAGCAGCAGGTTAAGCAAGTGCCCACCTACAAAACACTCATGGAACAACACATCTCTAGTTGCATTGCTACCTGCCAGTTTGTTTCCTTTGGTTTCTCTCCCTGATTAGGAGGCACAGCAGCAGCCAAAAGAGGCAACACCCTTCACACACCTGACGCTTGCGATCTTGCTGGAGAATGGGCTGCAGCACATTCTTGAAAAACATGTACTGGCTAGCGAGCACGAACGGCATGAGCCACTTGAATTGCTGGTTAGGGCGCCGAGTCATGCCCGGCCGGAAGCGGTACGGCCGCTGGCCCAGCGCGATGTCCGTGATGGCGTTAACGAGGGACACCTGTGGCGGCGTAGCACGTGAACTCGTTCGCACGCACAGTGTCAGCCAACCCGACTACCGCTCGTATGTTCGGTTATGTTCGGTTCAATCGCGAGCACCGTGGTCGCCCGCAGCACATCGCCGCAGGGCGTCACAGATGCCAACGCTGAACTCACCAGCCACTGGCTGCCGTCAGGCAGTAAGCGCTTCCCGTCTTTGTCGCGTTGGCAGATGTCGGCGTTGTTCTCGCACAGTACCGCAGGCAGCGATGGCTTGAACAGCGGGTTGCGGCCACGGATCGTGCGTCGCAAAGCCGCCACACGCCGATCCGCGAAGGAATCTATGTCAACAAGAAAATACGAATCAGGCAAAGCAGCATGCTTTGGAAGGCAGGAGATGATTGGTGAAGCATGTGCCAAAGCTAGCTCCATCAATCAACTTGGCTGCTGTCTGCACTCTTGCTGGTAGCCTAATCAGGCCTGCAGCTCAGCTCACCGTAGTCAGTGCTGGGGGGTGTTTGTGCCAAATTGCTGTGTGTGAGTGCGAGCACCGCCTTCTTCCATATGCCACGACCAAACGTGTCGGTGATGGCTTGGATGATCTGCAGGACCGCAGCTGGTCATGTTGAGTCGGCTCTAGGCAGACCAGGTCAGGTCAGGTAAAATCAGATCAGATCAGACCAGATCAGATCATATCACCTGCTGTGCCCTAGTGAAGCACTCTGCCACAATCATGTGCTAAACATCGTCATTGCATGCACATTGTTGTCAATGCATCATGATGACACTGTACTGCGTGGCAAGCACAGGCCAATGCATCAGGCTAGCCGGCACGTTGTGAAGCAACTACTGTGCGTCCTACCTGCCAACGTCCACTTCATGCCCATGCCCAACTTCACCTCACCTCACCTCACCTCACTACACTGCATGCCAACGGCCATTCCATTTCTTATGGCAGTGCCCACTGAGACATGCGGCCCTGTTCCACACTGCCCTGTACTGGGACAGCACCTGGGCACAAGGCTTCTGCCGCCACTAGATCGCCTACTACCTACCTGCCTGCTAACTACCTACCTGCCTGTCTACTACCTACCTGCCTGTCTGCCATGCTTGCCATGCTTGCCTGCCTGCCTGCCATGCTTGCCTGCTGGAGTAGAACCCACATCAGGCAGCCAGCATGACCCACCCCATGCCCTTCCCCCACTCACACTCTTGTCCAGCGCATCAACCCGGTAAAGGTCCAGCCGGTCAACAAACAGCAGGCAGTCGATGGTCTGGCCCTGGATTGCGCTGGCAATCTTCCGCAGAGCCTGTGACAGCCAAGGCCCGCAAAGACAGCAGGAACACCTAGGCAGCCAGCTTGGCTCAGGGTCCACGCCATCCTCGAGGCACAGCCAGCTCAGCAGCACAACTTGACACCCAGCACAGTAGGCAGGAACATAGACAGAGGGTGTGTAGGGGACGCCCAGCAGCACTGGCAGCAGCAGGAGGAGCAGCTGCCCTTCACCCTGGCCTTACTCCCCTTGCACCGATTCCTAACCCCTTCCCACCTCTCCCTGACCCCAAACCCTCACACCTCCATGACAGCCCATCTCCATGACAGCCCACCCTCAGCCTCGTGCAGTCATACATACCAGCCTGGGCTCATCCACCTCCCCTCAGCATGACCAGAGGGCAGCCATGGGCTGGACCACGGAGCACTGCCCCTCCCTGACCACCATGACCACCCAAACCCCAGGTCACCCCAGGCGCTGCCCCAAGCTCTGCCCCTCACCGCATAGTGCACGGTGTCACCAGCATCAGGGTCCTCAAGGCCACAAGTGTCTATCAGCTTGATCCGGAAGCCTTCCACATCTGGGCCGCTGCTGCTCCCAACCTGCGCCCCATCACCCGCAGCAGCAGCGGCACTATGCGGGATGTGCCAGCACTATCAGTGTTAGTCATGGCGGCAGCGGCAGCGGTGTTGGCAACAGCCACAGCCCTACTCAGCAGACACCGCGTGCTGCTGGCCAAGTGGCACACATCTGATTTGTGGTCTGACGGTCTGATCTGATCTGATCTAGATCATCCTGCTGCATCATGATCTGATCTGCTGTGAGCTCTGCACCACCACCAGCACCGCCCACCACCAGCAGCACCCCTGGCCAGGCTGCAGGGGCCCAGTGTGCCCGTCAGCCTGCCACGCCCTGCCACGCCCTGACTTGCCCCTCCCCTCACCTCCTTCACAAAGGGGGTCACCATCTCCGCGTCAGCCTGCAGCTTGAATGTCTGCACGCGTGCCGCAGCCTCCCCCAGCAGGCTGTTCACCAGGCTGCTCTTGCCGACACCACTCTTGCCTGCACCCAGCCACGAACAGGCCTTGACCAACCTGACAGCTGCTGACGTTTGAGCCTGCTACCGCACAGGCTACTTATGAACCCGGCATGCCATGATTCAGGCATCCTCAATGCGGGATGTTATGCCTTATTGCTCTGGGACAGGGTCAGCCACTGTGGGCCCCCACATTGGATCGCCCCACCTAGTGGGCTCTGGGTCAGCCAGTGTGGCACCTAGATACAGACAGTGACGCCTAGACACTGTGGTCCTGTGAAGTCACTGTGGGCACCTCCACACGGAGCCACCACACCTGGGGCAGCCCTGAGTGCGCATGATGACGGAGGTGGAGGAGGCTGGAGCGAACGAGCGTGAGGGAAGTGGAGGTCATTGAGGTGTGGAGAGTGAATGGAAAGCACATCTCAGGAGAAGGGAGTAGGAGTCAGAGGACAGGACGATGAACGGAGAGAGGCTAAAGCAGTTGCGGTAGTGGCAGCATTGTGGGCGGGGTTGAATGTGGCACCTACCCAGAAGCAGGATGTTGACTTGTTTGAGACCCGCCTGCTTCATCTCTGCCAGGAAGCTGACGATGTCCGACCGCTCCTAATCAGTCAAGGGCAGAGCAGGGGACCACTTGTGGGACCTGCTCCCTCCCCTGCTCTTGTCCAAGCCTGCTACCACACACTGCTCCTGACTTCTGCCGCTCCCAGCCCCAAACTCTTTCCCAGCTAGCCCCACCCAGTCAAGCTACTGGTTCTGAAACCTGACACTGCAGCTTTGCAACGAGGTAGGGCTGGGGCTGGGGCTGGGGCTGGGGCTGGGGCTGGGGCTGGGGCTGGGGCTGGGGCTGGGGCTGGGGCTGGGGCTGGGGCTGGGGCTGGGGCTGGGGCTGGGGCTGGGGCTGGGGCTGGGGCCATATAACTTCATGAAGCTGCTGCTGGTAACGTGCCAAGCACAGGGTGGCGCAAGCCAGCCACGAGCTGACATTGATGCTGGCGCTGACACTCAGGTCGCTGCTGATCAGCACTGCACTGGGTGTGTGTGATGGTATACGTCGCGGGATGAGTGAGCGTCACAGCGACCTAAGCTGGCTGTGCAGGCTCGGCAGACCAAATGAATGGCCCTGGTACCAGCTGCCCCTGTCAGCCACCTGCTCAACCTGCTCAACAATTATAGAACCAACAGCTGCTGCTTGCTGCCAGCCCTCAAACACGCCCGTTCCTGCTGCCAACTACCCATGTGTGCTGCTGCTGGCTGCCAGCCCCCGATGAAACCCCTTCTTGCTGCCAGCTGCCCATACGTGCTGGTGGATGCCAGCTGACCATACGTTTTGCCCTGCTGTGACTCAAGCAAGCTGCATGGTCAGGTTTGACTCAACACACCAGGTTTAGCTCCAGGAGATCGAGGAGCCCCTGATGCCGCTGCCCATGATTTGGGCAACCTCAGCTGCTCTGGTAGCCCTGCCATCCCTCACCACCCCTGCTGTCTTTGCCATGACCCTAGACGCCATCTCATCCCTGCCAGCAATCACTGATGAGCACCACCTGCGCTGCCCACTGCCGTCGCTGCCTTCTCTGTCCCCAGCTCCTGCCACCCCTGCTGCCCATGTTGCCCTTGTAGCCTCGGCTGCCCCATCACGCCTGCTGTTGCCCGCTGTGACCTACTGGCAGGCCTGCCAACCCCGTCCAGGGCGTTGCCACCTCCTCCTCATCCTCCTCTTCTTCCTCCTCTTCATCATCCTCCTCCTTGTCGCCCTCCTGCAATGCATGTACGTGCACACTTGCACCACCTCCTCATTCCAATCAGCTGCTTGTTCTGGGTCTCAAAGCGATATTACAGCGAACAGTCAGGGACAAGTGCCGCATGCTCACTGCATCTTCTTCAACTTCGCCCTCCTCTACGTCCTCAAGCTTGCCGTCGTAATCCTCATCTGCGGGCGGGTCGGGACGCTCTGGTGTCTGGACTACGCTTTCAGCCGTCAGCAGGCAATACGCTCACCACCGTCCTCCTCGTCTTCGTAGTCATCGTCGTCATACTCCTCCGCCTGCGCCTGTGCTTGCGATTTGGGAGGCATCGCGCCTGAGGCGGATCGCAATCAGCGTAGGCGCCGCTTGTAAGGATCACTTATTGGCCATTGCAGGGATTTGCGCAGTCCGGATGTGGAGTGTGAAAAGCCCACCCAGTTGAACATTCATAGTCAACATTTCAGCCCTCTCATTGACCTTGTAGCAGCAAGTGCCTGAGGATGGCTAGGCCCACAGGTCCTCACGCTTAGAGCTGCGCTGGGTCTTTACGGCGTGATGCTTCCCTCTCTTGGCATGGCGCCCCACTCCTTGCATGGGCACTAATGGGCACCGTGCTCTCAATCTGTTGCCTGACCCGTGTGACAGGGCTGTAGGTTAGCATTGGCACGACAAGCGTGAGCTAATACAGGCAGCTGCAGCCGTGAGAGGGCCCTGGCACACGTACATGCAGTAAGCCCCAAGATCCACTGTCTATGGCAATGTCCTTGGGGCTGCGGGTTCCTATCTTTTTGACGCTTCCAACATGCAACAACAAGCGATGGCCAACAACGGTCCGATAAGAGGTATCCTCGCAGCTGTAGGACAATGCAAGAGAACAAGCATTTAATGCACTCAGCCTAAACATGTCTTCAGCTCAAACGTGGCACATGGCTCTTCTGTCCCGCACGCAATTCTTCTTCAGCAGCCATCTGTCTGGCTGTGGTGCTAGGGGTGGCTAGGCTGCTTTGCCCTTCCCACCCAGCTTCCATCGATCCCTGCCTCATCCCCTGACTCCACACTCAGGAGTCCCCAACATGGGGTTGGTAATCTTCATGCAATTACTCCGCATCTACTGGCAAGCGGAGCGTTAATCCTTGCATCAGAGTCCATGCCAGCGCAAGCGAGCGCGGACACACCTCAGCTGCTCACTATCGATTGTTCTAGTGGTGAGTAGCGGCACCAATGAGCGAACTGCGCTGGCCGGAAGTACAATCACATTTCAGCCCGCCAGGCTTGCTCCGCGAGCCTTTCATTGGTGCAGGCGATGTCGGAAGACCGTCGTGGGGCTGTTGATGACTCGACATTGCAGCGAGGTGCGTCTCTCTAGCCAGCCAGACAGAAAAAGGGACCCCTTTGCACAAATCGGCATGTTGTGAGCTGACCACTCTGAGTTATTAGAATCTCGAGTCATTACTCTGTTCGTAACTCTGCGACACAGCTGCTGGGAAAGAAAGCACGGCAATTCATCAATCAGGCCCGCCGTAATTGACTTTGGCGTGACCCGACTCTGCCTTGCAGAATTGACTAGCCTACTCCGACCGCCTGGACCCTGCCCCCTCGCACCCCCTTGCAGCCCCACCACCTCCCAGCCCACGCAGAAGCCTCCCAGCCCCTCCCACCACCTCACTGCCCCCTCACTGCCCCGCCACCCCCATCCACCCCCATCCACACTCAGCCAACTGACATACTCAGCATGCTCTAGTCTGGCTCTTCTCCTGCTGGATGGTGGGAGCAGGCCGCGCCCCAGGCGGTAGCTCCTCCCGTGATGCACGCCGGTGAGTACCGGCGTAGTCTTCTTCTTCTTTCTAGTCTGGGGTTTGCAAGCAAAGCTGAGGTGGAGCACATCACCAAGGCGCCCAGCCTGTGTGGGGCTTTAACACAACAAAGACGAAGCAACAGAGCTGACAGTACAAGGCCATGCAATGCGGATCTTGGGTGTGGCAGCACCTTGTCACACTTGCCCCTCCCTCACCACATGGCCTGGGTTCCTGCTGGTCTTCGGACCCATCATGGAATATGCATGCACTATGCATGCATGTATGCATGCATGCATGCATAGTGCTTTGCCACGTAGGTGCCAATCGCTGGGTGTGGCACCAGCTCGTCTGCACCTGTAGCCTGCCCAGCAGCTACCAGCCTCGGAAGCGCTTCATGTAGCGATAGGTGATGGGGGGCAGGCCGCGGTTGTCTCGCACATTCCACTGCAACTCAGCGCAACAGCATGGCCATGCCGAGTTACAACAAAGGCCATGTGACAATGCTGCTGCTGCTGCTGTCCTGCCTGCCTGCCTGCCTGGCTGCCTGGCTGGCTGCCTGGCTGCACTCACCCAGATTAGGACAGGGGCGATGAGGATGAGCAGCCCCAAACCAAACAGCCAGATGGCCGCCATCCCAAAATTGGCCCAGATGTACCTGCGTAACCGTCCAAGGTATCGGGGCAGCAGCTGACAGGGCAGCGTGAGGGGCTGGAGGTCGACCATGCTGATCAGCTCCAGGGGCTGGAGGTCGACCATGCTGATCGGATCCCATGGGGTGCAGTCCAGTCCGAGATCCATTCTCAGCTCCGCGTAATCGCCTCCCTCTTTGTGTTGCGGATATTTCTGACGTGCTTGGTGGGCTACCCCACCCCGGGGTTCCGCAGCGCCCCCACACCTCCAGCCGTGCAGCCTCCTCTAGCCCCTGATGCTGCACCCCTACCCACACTCCCCATGCGTGCCCCTGCCTAGCCAGCCAGCATGGACATGGACTGGGAGCCTGAGCCAGACCCTGAGCCTGAGCCTGAGCCAGAGCCAGAGCCTGCCCCAGCACCACCCACACTGCGGCCACCCAGCGCCCGCCTTGCTGCCCGCCACCCCCCACCGGCAGCACCCACTGGGCCACCCATGCCCCTTGACAGCGAAGACCCAATAATGCTGCAGCAGCTGCAGGTATTCAGCCTGTACTTTGCCAACTCCACCTTCCTCACCCCCTACAACCAGCTGCAGCGCCGTCCTGGGCGCCCAAGGCAAAACCTCCACTTCAGCCTCAAGCCCGCCTATGATGACCCCAGCAACCAGGAGCTGTTGGCCAAGCTGAAGCAGCTGGGCAGCACCAACCTGACTGGGGACCACAACACCGTCAGCCACCACTCCATGCAGCTAGCAGTCGCCATGCAGCAACACTACTCCAACCCAGGCAAGTGACGGTAATGCCTAGACCTGGACCTAGACCTGACCTGACCATGACCTAGACCTGACCTGACCTGATACCTGACCTGCATGCACATGCAGAGCGCTTTGTCAAGCTGTACGCCAAGGCAGCCAGGGCCCGGCTAGGCTGGAGCGGGACGGAGGCTCAGCTATTCATCAAGCTGGCGTGTGGGTATGCCCTCAACGCTCACAGCCCCGAGCTGCAGGCCTCAGACCTGGACAAGGCGCATGTCAAGGACCTGAAGGAGGAGGCAGCCAAGCAGCGCAGACTGCTGGCCCTGAAGGAGGATGACTCCTTGCAAGACACCGTGCCCCCTCCCCTGCCGCATGCGCCATGCGGTGCATGTGTCCAGGTGCCTGGAGCAGTGGCAGCAGCCCCCCACCCCACATGTGCCAGGGCAGCCAAAGTGTGGCGGATGTAGGGTGGGGCCCCGGGTTCTGACCTGCCCACCCCCCTTAACCCTCACCCCCCTGGCCAGGGTAGGAATGCGCAGAGCCAGCCCGCAGCCAGCATTGGGACAGGTGGTTCAGCACGGGGAAGCTGGCCAACCAAGGGTTTGAGTTCGAGAGGACGGTAGAGACAGACGGAGTCAGTGTGTGTGTGCACTACACCCGCCTCCTCCTGCTCCACCCTCAGCAGCAGGCCCCTCCAGCAGCAACAGCAGCCCACTGGCAGCCCGCATGGGGTCCACTCTGCTTCATTCCCGTCCTAACCTTTGTGGAGTAGATCCATGCGGTTCCAACCCCACCAGAGCTGTGAGGCAGTCAAGCAAGTTAGTTGCTAGGGACCCGGGTAAAGGCTCCAGCCATAAGACTCACGTCAGCCGCAACACAAAGGTAGCGAAGTGTGCAAGCCACTACCCCAGCCACGACCCCCACCCCAACCCCGCCCCGCCCCGTTTCGCCCCGGCCCGCCTTGCCCCGACGCAACCCAGTCAAGCACCATGGTCAGCTCAGCCTCTGGCTCCAAGCCAGGCAGCCAGGCGATCAAGTTGATTGACCTGTGGTTCATCTACCGCCTTAGAAGTGCACCAACCAGTCCACGTTACAAACATGACAGGGCGTGCACTGTGCCAGCAGTGCAGCAGGCATAAGGACGCCCATACGCACCACATGCCTCCGTAAGCAGGCAGCGTGATGTATTCAGGGGCCGCTGTGTCGTACACCGTCACTGCCACCAGCTGCCTGGGCGTGTCTGGGACTAAGTCGACAAGGGAGCCCCGGTAGACCTGGAGGGGTGGGGCAGCAGCGGGCAGGGGGTGGCAGGTGGCCTTGACTGCATGCCATGAGGGGGGATGGCTGGGCGGGCGGGCAGGCAAGGGGCAGGCGGGCAGGTGGGCACGTAGGCAGGTGGGCACGTAGGCAGGCGGGCAGGCGGGCAGGCGGGCGGGCGGGCGGGCGGGCGGGCGGGCGGGCGGGCGGGCGGGCGGGCGGGCGGGCAAGCGGGCAAGCGGGCGGCAAGCGGGCAAGCGGGCGGGCGGGCGGGCGGGCGGGCGGGCAAGCGGGCGGGCGGGCGGGCGGGCGGGCGGGCGGGCGGGCGGGCGGGCGGGCGGGCGGGCGGGCGGGCGGGCATGCAGGTGGGGGGGCGGGCAGGTGGGGAGGCGGGCAGGCGGGTGGGGAGGTGTGCAGGCGGGCAAGCAGGTGGGCGGGCTGGCAGGCGGGCAGCCAGGTGGGTGTGTGGGTGTGTGGGCGGGCGGGCGGGTGCGTGTCTGTGCAAGCATGCAGGCCAGCAGGCTCCCCAGGCCCCACCTCCTGGTAGGTCAGCTGCAAGCCTTTCTCCTTGTCGATCATCCAGGCCTGGCAGGCAGCCAGGGCCACCATGCCCACCCACACCTGCACAGCAGCACAGCCTTCAGAGACCCTGACCCATGGCATGGTGCTTCATGGCTTTGTGGGTGTGTGTTGTGCCAACGCCCATAGGCAGACGTCATGCAATGATGCTGGTGATGGTGATGGTTATGATGATGATGATGGTGGTGGTGGTGGTTAGGCCAAGTTATTCAAAAGTGAAACACGCATCCTGTGGGGGTGCAGGGGTGGGTGTGCACGAGTGTGTGAGGCTTGAGCCACCAGCATGAGCCCAGGAGGAGGACAGTGGCCTCGGAGGTAGCCTATGATGATGGCAGTGTTTGGACAGTGGGAGGACAATGAGCCCTGGCAAGTCGTGTTGCAAGAAAGAGCTGCTGCTGCTGCTGCCGCTGCTTTTATCAGCTTGCACCCTCTGCTGCTGCTGCTGCTGCTGATGATGATGATGATAAAGGAAGGAGGGAAGGAGAGCGGCCTAAGGCCACCTCTTGCCACCGCCCCCCTGACCAGCTCTCACTGAGTCGTGTACAGAGGAGCACCCTAGCCTCCCCACCCCTCACCCCCCACCCCCTTGGCCCCACCCCCCTGCCCCTGGCCTAGGGAGTATCAGGAAGCCCTAAACATGTTGCTGCAGCTGCTGCTGCTGCTTCCCTGCACCTGACCCTCCTATGTTGCCCTCAACCGGCCACCCCAGCTGCCCTGCCGACTCCCTGCCCTCCCCCCTGCGGCCTGCTGCCCTGCCCTCCCCCTGCCCTCTGCCCTCCCTCCCCCTGCCCTCGCCCCCCTGCCCTGGCCCCTCTGCTTTCCCGCCTGCCCTCTGCCCTGCGTTCGCCCCCTGCCCTACCCCCACCTCCCCCAAAGCTCCCCCGAGTACCTTGATCTCAGTCACCACAGACAGGGTGATGTTGTCTGCCAGCGGGCTGGAGGTGAGAGTGGTGCCCGCAGCAGATCGCACCACCTTCCAAGGAGAGAACTGCATTGCCATGATGCAGTGCCTTTGAAAATCATTGCATCACACTCATTTGCTGCATTGCCGCCTGGTGATTGTGATGGTGGTGGTGGTGGTGGTGACTGTGATGGTGATAGATCTCATCGGGCTCTTGCTGCTGCGTGGACTACACTGCCTGCACATCAACAGCACCCGCCCGGTGCATCCTGCATGGGCACCTGGGGGCATGAGGAAGCATGGTGCCACCAGCCTAGGGCTTGAAACTGTCAAAGCAGTACCCATGCATGACTGCATGGATGCATGACTGCATGGATGCATGAGTGCATGACTGCATGCAGGTCACCCATAGCCTTGCAGTCTGCATGACAATGCTGGCGTGAGGAGGTGTGTTGAGCGGGGGCCCACCAAAATGTAGTCGTCCAGGAAACGCAGCGTGGACACCATGTTGTGGGGCTGGTCATAGGTGAAGGGAGGCACTGTGATCTCAGTGGTGCCTGCACAGGCAACACCATCACCACCATCACCATCACTGCCACCATGGTCATTATCACTGCCCCCATCATCACCATCACCATCACCATCACTGCCACCACCATCACCATGACCATCACTGCCCCCATCATTATCATCAGGGTGGGTGGGGTGGCAAGCGGGGAGGGGGAGGGTGGGCGGGTGGGCGGGTATGTGGGTGTGCAGGCGGGCATGGGGGGTGGGTAGGTGGGGTGAGGCCAGACTGCAGGCCTGGGTGCTGCCGGCCTGGTAGTCACCCCAGCAGCTCACCACACCAGGCATCTGCCGGCAAGGAAAACACGTGTATCAAACTAAAACTGAAACAAAGCAAACATAAACTGAACTAATGAATTTGATCAATGATTGCTTCGCCTAGGGAGGTGAGGGCGAGTGGAAAAACATCAAACCTAATCAGGTCACTGGTTGAAGAGGTACTACACAGACTTGGAGCAGGATCAGAGAGCCCACAGAAGAATCAACGGGTTTAAAAAAGGATCAGCGGCGATAATGCTGGAACAAACCAGGCTAGTGCTGTGTGGGTGGGAATAAGGGCAGGTGTTTTGTCGTCTGTTGACCATCAACCACGACCACCCACCAAACAGGTACCACTGCTCTCGTCTTTCAGATGCAGGGCAGCGCCTGTTGTTGCCGGGCCATGGGAACAGCTCACGGGGCCAAGGGCTGATTGTCCTCAACCCACTGCACAGGAGCTGATGCAATGCGGAGGTGGGGAGTAGGGTTTAGGAGTGGGGTTATAGAGCGTGGCAAAGAGATGGTGAAAGGGTGCGAAAGGGTGAAAGAATGAGAAGAAGGGGAAACGAGGGTGAAAGGGGTGAATTGGGGAGGAGATGGAGAGAAGTGAGCATCACATGAGGGGGAGGCTAGGTCATGTCTGCTTGTCAATGATGGGAAGGGGGGAGGGGAGAGGGGGAAGGGGGGTGGGGGGCAACCAGGGGGGTGGGCACCTGCGGGCTGGGATGGGTCTCAGTCCAAAGCTGGGCAGTGGCGGCACCAGGTCCAACTGCTGGCCTTCCAACGAGAAGGCACGGGTGAGCCTCACACTGCACATGAACCAGGTCGGGCCTGGTTGGGTCAGGTTGGCCCAGGTCAGGTCGGGTCGGGTCGGGTCGGGTCGGGTCGGGTCGGGTCAGGTCAGGTCAGGTCAGGTCAGGTCAGGTCAGGTCAGGTCAGGTCAGGTCAGGTCAGGTCAGGTCAGGTCAGGTCAGGTCAGGTCAGGTCAGGTCAGGTCAGGTCAGGTCAGGTCAGGTCAGGTCAGGTCAGGTCAGGTCAGGTCAGGTCAGGTCAGGTCAGGTCAGGTCAGGTCAGGTCAGGTCAGGTCAGGTCAGGTCAGGTCAGGTCAAACTAGGCAACCCAGCCCAGTGAGACTCACTTGGGGCTGACATACTCTGGGTTGCCCCATGAGGCAATGGCCTGGTCAACAAAGACCTGCATGGAGGCCTGCGTGAAACTGCGCAGGCACAGCACACCCACCCACCCACCCACTCAGCCCAGTCCACTGGTCAGCACACGAAACGACTGACAGCGCTCAAAGGGGGTTGGTGCTGGAGGCCTTGCCAGTGTTGCTGCTGCTGTACGTGGCAAGGAGGGTTTGAAGTGGGAGAGTACGTTCACATTGTTTGTGCAGCAACAAGGCCTGCCGGCAGCGGTGCCAACAAGTCATGGGCAGCCAGGCCAGACATGTGTCATAGCCGCCCATCAGGGATAGGGTCAGAGTCAGGGTGGTATTAGGATAGGTGGGTAGCCCTAACCCTGAACCTAACTCTACCCCTACCCCTACACAGATAAATGCGTAAGTTGAGCCACTTGGTTCCAGAAAACAGTGTAGCCTTTTACGGGTTGACTGCTTGGCAAGCAACTCAAACCAACGTGTAGAGCTTTGAGTCTACTACCCGTCAGTGCCCATGTTGTTTCACGAGTCAAAGTTGGGCAGCTGCAGCCCGGAAAGTGGAGCCCTCCCAAAAATATGGGTTTTCAAACTAAAGTTACCTAAGTTGAGCCAGCCCCTTCACAGCCAACTCTCACAGACACTTGCTACCCCCACTTCAGGCATGTCACCACTATGGGATTGAGGCCCTGTTGGCACCAAAACCCACATAAAAGTCGTGTTGTGAGTCGAAAATTAAAGCATCACGATGTGCCCCCCCCCCTACACGCGAGCCCCTCCGCCTTACTTAGCTGCCCTCATGGAAACCTGCTCTTCGAGCTCCTGCCTGTTGTAGAACTGGTCCACTGCCCGGAGATACAACGGAGGTTGCTCCTCCATTGAGCAACTAACAGCTGCATCCATCATATCGTTGGTCACACTTAGGCGCTTCCATGGTGCTAGAGTCGCCATTCTCTTGCCAGCTTGGATGAAGGCTTTAGCAGCTGCCAGCAGCTGCTCCTTGTTGCGGGGGTAGAGGCTCGTCTTGGCAAACGCATGCTTCAATGGCTTCGTTTAGTATGGTTTTATTTAATATTAATTCATACTAATTAATCTACTTTAATCATGCTTCAATGGCTTCATTTGCTGCTCGGGCTTGCATTAGGGACGAAGTGTGTCAGGCCCTTGCTCACACGCTTACTTGAGAGGGGTGGGGATGGTGAGCTGGGCCACAGGGGCCGCCAAGCCTTGCTGGAGCACAGCCAGGAGGGCAGGGCGCGAGACCGCCACAGCCTGGCTGCCCACTAGCACCTGCACCCAGTCGGCCTCACAACCCACCATTGGCAAGTTGGTCGGCACACCGCCACATGAGGTCACCCTCACCCACACCCTCCCCGTCCCCCTCCCCCTCCCCCTACCTGCCACACCCTTACAATCCTAAACTCCAGCCCCCATCCATTAAGCTTTTCTAGAGACGTATAGGCTATGTCCTGCAGCACTTCAGCCCTGCCTCCTTCGTGTAACAACTACCTCGCACTGCCCGCTGCTGGCACCGCCTGCTGCTCCCACATTCACATGACCGGCATTGAAGGCAGCCCATCAAACCCCGCCTATCTAACCAAGCATGCATGAGGGAGCAGGGCCATGCAGAGCCATTCACACAGCACATTGAGGGGTTCACTATCCCAAGGCCGCTCTCACACATATCATACTAGAGGTTGAGCCTCTGACCAGACATTATTTGAGGCAGACGTGACACACACAAAGCCTGTCATGGCGTGAGAGGTGTGGGGGTGGGTACGAGCTGCCTGGTGGGTCCTGCTCTCCCCCGCGTGCTTTCCTGCTGCTCTGCAGTTTGGGCTAGCACATCCAGGAGGGTAGGGAGAGGTAGGCCCAGCCTCACCTTGCCAGCCTTGAGGCAGTTCGCGTACTGGCCTGTGTCGGGGTCAAGGCCTGCCGCTGTGAACAGCTGGCGGCGCAGCTGCAAGCAAGAGGTGACAGGGCGGAGGGTAGACTGAAGATGGGGTGGGGTGCAGCTGGGAGGGTGCTGGCAGTGATGGTTGCCAATTCCTGTTCACTCAGCTTGAAGGTCATGGTGGGCTTCTGGCTGTGCAAGAGAGCCCCCAGCGCACCTGCTGGCAGGAGGATGAGGTGAGGCTGCCTGGGCATTGTAGCATGACGGTAGGCGGGCATTGCCTGCAACAGCAACAGCAGCAGCAGCAGCAGCAGGCAGAAAGAAAAACAGCATTGCCAGCAGCAGCCGCAGCACCAGCAGCAGGGCAGGTAGGGGAATCCATAGGTAGAGGCAGAGTGAAGGGAATAGCAGCAGTGCATGCTGTGGTGCCATGTCAGTAGGGTCTGTGTGAGTGATGCCAGAGCCGCCAGCCCGCTGGTGAGTCCACCCCTGCCTCAACACCTACAGAGGACTGAGGGCCCAGGTTGCGGCATAATCACTGGACAGGTCATCACCTGATGGTAAGCAGCCCTGCAGGGCACACACCTCAGTCAGGTGACACCTCAGTCAGTCAGTCAGTCTGGAAAGTAGCTCGAGCCAAACCTCCCTACTCCTTACAAGCTGGGTCGTGAACATGACCCATGCTGCCATGCTGCTAAGCAACCCAGGAGCAATGCCGTCACGCTGCCATGCCTCCGTGCTGCCCTTTGAAAGTGCCCTTTGGAGGCTGGCCCTTTGGAGGTGCGAGAGTGAGTGACATCGCCTCCTGGGTATAAGTAGGAGCTCAGCAGCTGTGAGCTGATATGAGCCTAGTGGCGCAATGCCTCCGAGGAAGCGGCCCAGTAGCGCGGAGCCAGAGCCGCATCCGGTTGAAAGCCCGCGAAAACAAGGTTCGTCGTAGTCGTGGTGTGGTCCGCTGCAACTGTGCAGTCCGATGAGCTCCGCGCTGCTCACATCGCGACTGTTCATGCCAGCGCAGGTCCTAGCACCCCTCCAGGCAAACAACGCGAGGAGCGACGGGCTGAATGGAAGACCCAGCGACGACAGGTGTCCACCCGCCCCCGCCTTGTATGCCCCCGCACTGTTTGTGTCCCGGCCTGTCGATTGTTTCCCGGCCTGTCAATGTTGCCTGACAAAGTGCAATTTGTAATTGGCTGCAGGTCATCAAAGTCCCGGGTGGCGCTGTGCTGCGAGGGTGCAAGAAAACCCGACGCAAGCTGAAGGCACATTTCCAGCTGCGGGCCGAGATCCATTCTCAGCTCCGCGTAATCGCCTCCCTTTTTGTGTTGCGGATATTTTTGACGTGCCTGGTGGGCTACCCCCACCCCGGGGTTCCGCAGCGCCCCCACACCTCCAGCCGTGCAGCCTCCCCTAGCCCCCTTATGCTGCACCCCTACCCCCACTCCCCATGCGTGCCCCTGCCCAGCCAGCCAGCATGGACATGGACTGGGAGCCAGAGCCAGACCCTGAGCCTGAGCCAGAGCCTGCCCCAGCACCACCCACACTGCGGCCACCCAGTGCCCGCCTTGCTGCCCGCCACCCCCCACCGGCAGCACCCACTGGGCTACCCATGCCACTTGACAGCGAAGATCCAATGATGCTGGAGCAGCTGCGGGTATTCTGCTTGTATTTTGCCAACTCCAACTTTCTGACACCCTACAACCAGCTGCAGCGCCGCCCTGGGCGCCCAAGGCAAAACCTTCACTTCACCCTCAAGCCCGCCTATGATGACCCCAGCAACCAGGAGTTGCTGGCCAAGCTGAAGCAGCTGGGCAGCACCAACCTGACTGGTGACCACAACACCGTCACCCATCACTCCATGCAGCTAGCGGTCGCCATGCAGCAGCACTACTCCAACCCAGGCAAGTGGTGGTAATGCCTAGACCTAGACCTAGACTACATGACCTAGACCTGACCTGACCCGACCATGACCTAGACCTGACCTGACCTGATACCTGACCTAGACCTGACCTGATACCTGGCCTGATACCTGCCCTAACCTGACCTGATACCTGACCATGACCTAGACCTGACCTGACCTGATACCTGACCTGCATGCACATGCAGAGCGCTTTGTCAAGCTGTACGCCGGTGGAAGCTGACCAAGGGCCGGGTCAAGCATGCCAGTGGGCTGAACAATGCCCGCCGTGCCACAGAGCGGTGGCTCGGACCAATCAAGCCCCACCTCCAGCACCTGGCAGCAGCAAGCGCAGCCGGCACCTCCCTGGTCGCCAACCTGAAGCACATCACCGTCACCCTGGCCACCTGGGATGCGGTGTGGGAGATGCACCTGGACCCCAAGTGGGCACAGCAGCGGCTGCGCATGTACGGAGCCCAGGACCGGGCGCTGGAGCAGTTCTTCAAGAAGGTGAGGGTGGGTGGGTGGGTGGGTGGGAGGGAGGGTAAGGGACGGAGAGGTGGTGGGATGGCATGACGTGAGAGTAGTTGACTGTGTCATGCCTAACCTGATGCCACCATGCCAGCCACCATGTGTATGCCTTGTGTGCATGGCTGCAGTTGGAGGAGGACATGGCGGCGGTGTCCATGGAGCGCCATGGGTGTGCCAAGCAGCTAGTGGTGTTCTTTGGAGCAGCTAGCATTGGCACCAGGGGAGGCTGGGGTGCTGATGCGGTGCTGCGTGCCTGCCGCAAGGTGGTGTGCAGGCCCAGGGGCACAGACCAGCGGCGGGGCAGGGTGGTGCTTGTGGATGAGCACCGCACCACCCGAGTCAGCTCAGCAGTGAACGGCCAGCAGCCCTGTGAGAGGCAGCTGAACAAGCGCAGGGCCACCAGGCCTGCAAGCTGGAAGCCTCCAGCAGGGCAGGTGGAACAGCGCCTTGTGCGCCCAGCCTGGAGCCAGCTGTGTGACCAGCCGGTGCGGGGCATGATGTGGTGCCCTGTGGTAGCCCCCCGCAAGCCCCCCGCAGCAGCCAGGAAGCCTCACATCCAGCAGCCTCAGACCCAGGGCCCAGCAGTCCCCTGCCAGCCAAGCGCAGCAAGCGCACCAAGGCTGAGCAGCCAGCTGAGCCCACCCAGCCTACCAAGGGCAAGGGCAAGGCCCAGGGCAAGGCTGCCAAAGCCAAGCCAGCACCACAGCCAGGCAGGTGGCTGGACAGGGACTGCAACGCAGCATTGAACATGCAGCGCATTGGAGAGAGCAAGTGGCGCCCACTGGAGCTGTGCTACTGGCCAGAGCAGGGGACTCTTCCAGCCAAGGGCAAGGAGTACCCAGGCCTGGGCTACAAGCGGCTGTGAGACAAGCCACCCAAGGCCCAGCAGCAGCCTGCTGCGGCACAGTAGTGTGTGTCTCCCTAATAGCTGTCATCAGCTAACAATCAGTGCATGTTTTGTCATGCCAACTCTATACATCGCCCTGTCAAAGGGGTCAGGCAATAATGTAGGTGGTAGGCGACCATGACCATGTGTATACCATGTGCAAGCCATGTGTGTACCATGTGTATGCCATGTGTATGCCATGTGCATGGGAACTCCACACAGACAAAACACTGTTCTGTAGTGGTCCAGAATGAGTGTCCGACTGCAATGAAGGCTCAAGGTTGAGGGCCAAGGTGCTGCCATGCCTCCGTCCTACCTGGGATGGCTCTTTGAAGATGACAGGATCAGTGTTGCAGCAGATGGCCGCATTGATGAAGTGCTTATGGTAGTAGCTGCATGGCAACGCATGCATGCAGCTCAGTGTGGCAACTTTAGGCAATGTGGTTCACATCTCTCACCGCATAGAACCAGCATACCTCATCCTATCCCTGCCCACTGCATTTGCTACATGCCCCACCCCAGGCTGACGGAGGGCAATGCAGCACAGGACAGCTCAGGGTCTGGCTGCTGCCTGACATGTGCAGTGGGGGGCCCTGGTTCCTGATGCCTCACTTGTCGGCAATGCCAGACACTCTCTGGTCATAGTACAAGTCACGCAGGTCACGATCTGAGACGTTAATGAATATCAGCTGCGGCAGCACTGACGCTACAGGCTATGAGGCATACTTGTCAGTACAGGCGGTGAATCAGACTAGCCATGTGCGAGCCTACCTCATAGCCTGACATCAGCAAGCCACAGACAACAGCTAGCCATGGCACGATGAGCCAGCCACAAATGACTCGCGCCCCCTCCGCGTATGAGTGCACGTCCAACGGGCGGTAACGTCGAATGGTGCTGCCCTTCTGGTCTGGTCCCGTAACTGTTTGCTCGGCCAGCTCGGAGCGAGGCCTGGTCTCAGGCATAACGCTACAGGCATAAAGACAGGGGCGCAGTCTAACAGCTGATTCGTCTTTTCGTATTTGCTTGTGCATGTGCGGGTCAGATGCCCAAGCTGCTCGTGCCGTCTATATGGCTTGAGCGGGTGAGTTACAGATGGTTTCTGACGTACGTAGCGGTGATAAACAAACAATGCAGCTTGCATCAACCAGCCGGCACACTCACAGGGGCACAAGCCCAGAGGCATTGACATGTAAGTGCTACAATGCCTGTGATTGTGTGCACGGAAAGTCAGAAGACAAGCCAGTCAGATGAGTGGCCGACATGCACACACTTTACTCTTATTCGACGTGAATGTCCATTCCTTCCCTTCCTTGACGAATATACTGGTGACGGGCCTGCAAAACTTCGATCTCGTAGGATCTCCCAGCGCCTCGTCGCGTCTTGCCAGCGATGCAAGCGCGAACAGTGTGCCTGCTGGCGCTATGTGCGCTGACGCTGGGCCTTAGCAATGTTGAGGCGATGCGGCCCGTGACGAGCAGTCAAATATCGACGGCCGCGTCGCCGGTGCAAGCTAAAGATGCGCCTGCGCTGGACAAAAAGAAGCACAAGAAGCACAAGAAGCACAAGAAGAAGCACGAGTTTAAGTCGCCTGTAGGCTACTTCATCCAGGTGCGCGCCGGCTACGGCCAGTTCCGGGTCATGTACAAAACGCTTACATGCATGTTGCACCCACCCCTGAGCATCGCAGGGGCGTGCTGCCGCCTGATTGCTGGCTTGCATGTTCTTGCACTAGTGTTCCCTCGCCTGGCTTGGTGTGCGCTGGATGGCATGAAAGCCACCATCATGCCTTGTGCATGCATATGCGCAGGAACGAGCATCCAAGCAGCTGCCAGGCCCTGGCCAGCATTTCCAAGTGAGTTGTGTGGAGGGCCCAAAGAGAACGAAGGGGGAGCATGGGGGTACAAAACAGTTAGATTAGTGATCAAGCAAAAACTGCACCATGCCCCCGCCAGCATGCATCCAAATGGGCGCGATCTAAATGGTACGACCTGGAGGGCGGGGTGCCCCCCCTGCTTTAACACAAGGAAAGGAGGGAGGGAGGAGAACAAGGGTAGGGTATATGACCAGTGGTAAGACCAGAGAGGGTGTGGAGGGGGAGGTTGGTTCCTGCTGGCACAGGGGTGGCACGGGGGCAGGCATCTACTGTAAACTGTGCGATCTTGACTGCGAGCAATGGGAAAGGTGTGTGACCTCACGTGGCCTGCATGCAGTTTGGAGCCCTGAAATCATGGGAAACCATTCTGCAGACGGTGAAGGATACCCCTGGTAGGCCTGCAGACCAGGCTTGCATGGCTGCCCTGGCTTCATGCCCATGCGCCAGCACAGTAGCACCGCCAGGAGGGGGGTGGGCAGCAGCAGAGCAGAGTGTGAGGCAGCAGCAGGACTGCGCCAGTAGCAGGGGCAGCAGGGGCAGCAGGACTACGTCTGTAGCAGGGGCAGCAGGGGCAGCAGGACTACGTCTGTAGCAGGGGCAGCAGGGGCAGCAGGACTACGTCTGTAGCAGGGGCAGCAGGGGCAGCAGGGGCAGGCATGCCTGACAAACCTGAAGCTCAGCATGCTGGTGAACACATCTGCTTGGCAATGGTGCCGGGTGCTAGACTTGCAGCTGGTGCCTGCCCTGTTGCCTGCTCCGCCTTGCCCCTGCAGACACCAAGCTGCTGCTGCTCATCAGGCACGGCCAGGCAGTCAGCAACTGGCTGCAGGTAGGCTGGCAGTGCAGGCTGGGGTAAGCCCCCGCCCCGCCCCGCCCCGCCCCCCACCCCGCCCCCATTTGCCTACCCAACCAAGCCCTCCTGGCCTGCTTCCTCTTCCTCCTGAGCAGGAGCAGCTCGGACCTGATGTCTGGTTTGATGTGGAGCAGACTTGCAGCTACAAGGACAAGAATGACACGGTGTGGGGAGTGTTTGACGCAGGTGAGGCAGGCGCAGAATAGACCCCCCTCCCCCTCCCCCTCCCCCTCCCCCTCCCCCTCCCCCTCCCCCTCCCCCTCCCCCTCCCCCTCCCCCTCCCCCTCCCCCTCCCCCTCCCCCTCCCCCTCCCCCTCCCCCTCCCCCTCCCCCTCCCCCTCCCCCTCCCCCTCCCCCTCCCCCTCCCCCTCCCCCTCCCCCTCCCCCTCCCCCTCCCCCTCCCCCTCCCCCTCCCCCTCCCCCTCCCCCTCCCCCTCCCCCTCCCCCTCCCCCTCCCCCTCCCCCTCCCCCTCCCCCTCCCCCTCCCCCTCCCCCTCCCCCTCCCCCTCCCCCTCCCCCTCCCCCTCCCCCTGCCCCTCACTCTCCCCCTTCCCTCCTGACTGTGAGGATCTTCTTCCTGCTGCCCCAGAGTTGACGCAGCAAGGGGAGGAGCAGGGCCGCTACCTGAACAGCATCCTGGCAGGCGGGGGCTGGTTCCCGCGCATCACTGGAGGCCTGCCCACACGCGCCGTGGTGTCCCCCTTGTCGCGCTGCCTGCACACGGCCCTGTTGGTGGGCAAGGACCTCGACATCCCGGTGAGTGCACAGTGGGCACAGTGGGTACAGTGGGCACAGTCAGGCACAGTTAGAGGGGGCGGGGGGTCCAGGCCGGGGCAGAGTGCAGGCAGGGTGGTGGCACCAGGGGGGTTCAGGGTGCTGGAGGGTGTTGAGGGGGAGGGAAAGGGGGTAGAGGCAGGGGGTTGAGGAGTTGTAGAGATGGGTGGGGTGTAGGTCCCTGGTGAGCATCTTGCGGTGGCTGAGGGTGGCTTTAGAGTGACTTAGTGATCAAGGGGTACGGGCTCGGTGAGCTGCTTGTCAGTTGGGTTTGGTCAAGGTGGGGTCAAAGTAATTGTCAGGGTCAGGGTCAGGGCGGGGGCATGGTGACTGGCGCGGTCAGGGTCAGGGTCAGGGTGAGGGGTCAGGGGTCAGGGGAGAAAACAAGGGGCACTTGGTATGGGATGGCAGTGCATGGATGATGGGGCGATGAGTAGCACAGTAGGTAGGGTAGAGGGTGGCCAGCTGCACGGTGGGCTGACAAATGGGTTAGTTGGGAAACGGTAAGTTGGAGTGTGACCTGATGTGAGCTGGGTGTAAGCTGGCATGGGCTTAGGGTGTGATGTGTGATGTCGCTCGCAGGTGTACAGCGTGGAAGAGGCAGCACGGGAGACATTGGGCGAGGACACCTGTGACGCCCGCCGGTGAGCATGCAGGGGTTGGGGTCACACATGCAGGGGCTGGGGTCACACATGCAGGGGCTGGGGTCACACATGCAGGGGCTGGGGTCACACATGCAGGGGCTGGGGTCACACATGCAGGGGCTGGGGTCACACATACAGGGGCTGGGGTTAGACTAATCTCCTCACACTGCTGATCTGTCAACACTTACTACTTCCTGGCCCAGCCCGCCTGAAGCCCACCCTGTAGCTCTAGACCCCTGCTAGGCACAGGCATCGTCCTCAGTGGCAGTGGCAGAGGCAGAGGGAGGGGTGGGCGGCGCAGTCTGTTACCACGCTGCAAGCACTGGTCACCACCAGACGAGGCCATGGGGCCACATGCTTGGCCCCTCTCTGCCCGCACTGCCTGCCCCTCCACCTATTGCCCTAACCCCGTCACACTCGTCACACTCGTCACAAGTGTCGAGGTAGCAAGCGGTAGGCAGCGCGGTAGGCAACGCAAGAGGCTGGGGTAGCCCTGTGAGAAGTGGAATGGTGTTGGGTGCAGGTCTGTGCACGACCCGGACTCAAAGGGCGACCTGGAGGGGCCGTGCAGCTACGAGCAGGGCCTGCGCACCAAGTTTCCAGAGGTGAGGAGGGCCAGGGCCAGGGCCAGAGCCAATAAGCTCAGAATGGTAAAATGCTACTCCCTAGTAAGAGTGAAGCATTGATTGGGCAGCATTGACGAGGACACCCTGCCCCACATTCTGCTCCATTGCTGCGCATCATGTCCACTGCCCCCCCCCGTGCTTCCCCTTGCGTGCTGCCACCTGACCTGCTGCCACCTGGCCTGCTGCCTGGCTGCCCCCCACGCGCTGTCACACGCCCAGTCCTGCATTTCACACAGCCGAAGCTCCTGCCCTAATCCAAGCCCTTCTGCCCTCAGTGGCTTTACTGCCCTGTTGACCGCCCTGCCCTGCTGCTTCTCCTGCCTTCTGCACCCAGTCGGTCCTCTGCCTTCATCAACGAAATAGGGTTGCTGCCTTCACAGCTCAGTGGTTCAAGCACCACTGGTTCAAGAGCACAGCAGAGCAGCAGCAGCTCAGTGGGGTCACTGGTCAAGGGCAGGAGATGGGCAGCAGCAGCAGCAGCAGCAGAGGGGGTGCCACAGCAGAGGTGCGGTGTAGTGTTTGGATGAGGTGCTGCACTGTGTAGGCCGCACCTGGTGATGCACGGCCCACTGCTGCTGCCCACCCTGGCACCACACCTGCTGCCTGCCCTGGCACCACACCTGCTGCCTCCCTGCCACCCGCAGTTCGACTTCCCCATCCTCAATGCCAGCAAGGGAGCGGCAGCACCAGGCTTTGGCTTGATCAGGTACACCTTACACAGGCTCCGGCAGCAAGCACTGGGACATGTCATACTTTATCTAAGCGTGCTGCTACCACTTTCCTTTCGCCCACTCCCCTGCCCAACCGCCTATCCACCTGCCTGCCTGCCTGCCTGCCTGCCTGCCTGCCTGCCTGCCCGCCCTACTGCCCACCCGCCTGGCCCGCCCCTTGCATGCAACTCCCTTGTGCTGTGTGCCCTGCCAGCATCAGGGATCAACCATACCAGGGCACATTTGCCCCTGCAGTCCCAGCAGACGGGCAGGCACATGTACTTGGTGACGCTACATAGGCGCAGCCTTTCACTATGTCTATACATGTGCCCTGGCCCCTGTTGGTGACATTCAAGTGGATAGCTGTGCATGCGTCCTGGCCTGGGCTTGGTGGCTGCCTGCAGCGACGCTGACACCTTGTGGACTGACGAAAGGGAGACTCAGAAGCAGCAGGTGTGATTGGGGCTGTTGCCACCGGACACTGCCTCAATGGATGCTGGCAGAGGCAGTTGCAGCAGTGGCGGCATAGGCAGGAGCAGCAGCAGCAGCAGAGGCAGCAGAGGCAGCATAAGCAGCATACCATGGACGCACACCGGCATACCATGATCAGCTTAGGACGAAGGTACCTGCCGCAAAAATGAAGAATTGAACCAAGCTACCTGAACCTGCCTGCCCCTGCTTGCCCCTTCCTGCACTTTCTGGACCTGCAACACAAACTGAGCCTGCTGCCGCTGCTGCTGAGCAGATCAAGCGTGCCAAGGGCTTCCTTCACACCCTCTTTGACAGTGCCCCAGAGCAGGTCAGGCTGGGAATTGTATGGCTGGCCATGCCATGAGTTGTGCGCCAATCAATGCCGGCCATCGAGCAGGTTGCTTGTGGTCCTGCCCAGCCTGCTGATGGCCAAGACCAAGCGGCCCTACCCGGCCAAGGATCGAAACACCAAACCACAATCACCATCACCATGCCCCTGATGTATCGCTGTGTCGCCTGCTTCAACTCTAGCACCTCCGGCATTGCATTGCGCGGGGCTGTATGCCCCTGCCTTGCAACCTGTGATACTCGCAACGACTCAGTACATGCTCACCCTGGCTGCCAGACAATTGTGCCCAGATGCCAAATTAGGCGCTGCCACGGCTGGCTGAGGTCGGTAGGACTCATTTTGAATTGCGTGGTGTGTGGCCTGCAGGTGGTCGTTGTGATCACGCACTCTGGCTTCACTCGCTCCATCCTGCTGGCAATGCAGGTGGGTGCTTGCAGGAGTCAAACATTTTGAGTAGCTCCCTGCTGGCTGGCTGCTGGCTAAAGCTTGGTGTGAAGGCTTACTGAAGTGTGATGCCTGTCGCCTCACCGACCTGCGCAGCGGGAGCCGTACCGCCCTCAGAACACAGAGCTAGTGCCTGCTATCGTGACGCGTGTCAACCACGGCAAGCGCCCTAGCGACAGTGACAGCGACGACTTCGAAGTAGGTGAAGGGGAAGACGAGGACGACATGGCGGAGGAGGAGACGTTGTAGCGGGAGTGGGGCACGCTCGCCACACTGACACATTGCGCTTCAACAGTTTGAAGGCAATTTTGCTCTTGTTCTTGTGTTGTAGATTGACAGATGCGGGCGATCTTAAGCTGGCAGCCACAATGTGCAGCAGGTGGATAGTGCTGTCCGCACACCGATGCCGATGGCATCATGTCTCAAATGGTCATGATACAATCTGAGCGAATACCAGGACAGAGTGGGAGCAGCATGTATACGGAAGGAATGTCATGTAAGCCTATATATGTGGGTGTGGCTGTGTGGGTGCGTGAATGTTTAAAAGATGGAGGTAATATTGCGATGTTGGCTTACATGACGGCTGTGTAGAGAGCGTAGGGACAGACGCGGCACTCAGTTTAGAGTGCTTCCATATCTATCCACTGATGTCAGGCACACAGCTCAGTGCCTACCTGTAGAGAGCGTAGGGACAGACGCGGTATTCAGTTTAGGGTGCCGAGGTCTGCCCCTCTAACTGCCTCAAGACGGCCAGTCTCACTCTCTCACTCTGCAGCCCTGAGTGTTCCCAACATGGGGTTGGTAATATGCATGCATGTACTCTCTCAATACTGCATCGTTTTCGATAGCGTCTGGCACATTGGTAGCTGCAAATCAATGCGCGTCATCTGACCATCAGCGCACGACATTGGAGTCTTTGCTCGCGTACTGCCACATGTGCCCGCGAACAAATCACAGCGGCGAGACGGGTCTCTCTTAGACGGTGAGCCGCATCCCTGTAAACCCATCTACCTAGCGTAGTGAGCTGATTGTGCACAAATGGAATGTCCGGCCGACACCCAACGCGATGCCTGCTGGGCGTGCAGGGCACCTAGACGGGGTGATTGAAACATTGTTTTGTGCTCGCTTCCGCCGAATACACCTTCTGGGCCGGCGCACACTAAGGTATCACCCCCCCTCCTCCACTGCGTCCTCCATTGTGTTGCACCCGTTGCACCCACAGGAAAACGGCCACATAATGTTTGTTCTTGACCCCTTGGCGCATTTGTTGAAACAAACCGCACGTTAATCAGCCCAGGCCTCTATCAGTTTGACATCTTCAAAGTGACATCATGTTCTCCAAGCAGAATCAGGGCCACGGGGCTGTGGGGTGGCAGTTGAGCTATGAAACTTTGCACGCAGGTGGATGGGATGTAGGGGAGTGTAACTCTCAGAGGAGCCGAGTCCAAACTCGGACATGGTGTGGAGTTGTGCGACTGACTGCATGGCCCTGGTCCTGAGATCGGCTAAGGGAGTTGGGGGCAGGCTTGTGAATCTTCAGATTTTCAATTTTTCAGATTTTCAATTTTCAATGAAAATGAAAGTGTTTCATGTGAAAATGTGAAAGAGTTTCATCTTCAGTGAAACTGAGCGGATGCCGCTGGCTCTCAGCCTATCCTTTTAAACGCGGCTTGTTCGTAGGCCTGCACTGCTTGAAATGCAGAAATACTTAGTTTGCCTGAGGTCAGACATGCAAGCCATTGTAAAAGATACAAGCCGTCCATGCTGTCCGTGGATTCGCCATCTGTGGCGTTTTCTTGCTTGCGCTTCTTCCGCTGTGGCTGTAGCGCCAATCACAGCCAAGCCGATCACTCTGCAACACCCGATCTGCGATCTGACCGGGGGCTGCACCCGGCACTTTCAGATGTGCAGTGAATACGTTCAGATTTCCAGATGAAAACTTTCATTGAAAATCTGAATGAAAATCTGCAATTTTCACAAGCCTGGTTGGGGGTCACAGACCAAAGTGAGCTTTTGACATATCTGAGTATGAGCGTGTGTAACAATGTCTAAAAGGAGCCTAACCTAGTAAGTAGCATGCTGTAAGTCCCAATGGTCGAGCTGTGGCATTGCCCTCTAGGTAAGGGGGGGAGGTGGGCTCATTGCCACATCGCCGCAACCGCTTTCCGATCCGACTGCTGCTGCCGACGCGCATGCGCATGTAGAGCAGCCTAAGCGACGAAGGCGGTCGCAGCGATGACTGCGTGCCCCGCAACGGCCCATATTTGAAACACTAACTTTGATGCTTTGCTGTGCACGGCCTACTAACTGCATAGTTATTCTGGATGGTTGAAAGGTAGCTGGCTGGGTTGGCTACATTGTGAATCATCTAGCATAGTATTTGGCGCAGTGAGTGCAGAGTTACAGCCGACCTACTAATAAGGGTCGGTTTCCTGTCATTTTCTGTTAGTTGGGAACACCCGACCTGAGTGCTGTCAAACATATCCTGCAATCCCGGTGCTCAACATCTTTTACACCAGGATGTGTTCACAACAGGCTGGCGGCTCAGCGTGTCTATACAATGAAAACAACTACGTAGCTACCCAGGGACTACACTTTATTAACCAGAGTCTATAAAGCATACAGTATAACAATAGCAGCGAGCGCGGGAGACCAGCCACCAACGTGCCTAACCAACGGCACAAAGATAGCACTAGCCAAGAACTAAACAACGGCACAAAGATAGGACGCACGCTGAGAGGACACGAGGGCTGTAGGGATTATAACCCGAGAGGACGCACGCTGAGCAATGCAGGCTGGACCTCCATCGCATAGTTTGTTGTCAATTGGGAATCAGCACTTGTTGATCGGTAATTGGTCGTGCACACAGACCACCCTAATCGCGTATCTTCTGCCAGCTTCTAGCTGCCACGTCCACTGCCGACTGGCAGTGTTAATGTGGGGAAGTTGACACGATGCAGTCACACCCATGCGTGTGTTACGTGCAAGACACCCCTTCCCCGGCAGTAATTATGCTCCAGGAGAAGGAAGAGAAGGGAGTGCAAGATGTCAGCATCCCCACCTGCAGCTCCTCAACCAACGTTGCACCTCAACTGCAGCCATACGCCAGCCATGCGCTTCACAAGCTACCCAGGCGCCCTAGTCCATTGGATGGTCCACTGCCTGGCTGTCCGCTTGCAGTGGAGCAGCAGGCAACGCAGCAATGCTTGCCCACCCGGCAGCAGCAGCAACAGCAGCAGCAACAGCAGCACCAGCACCAGCTGGAGATGAGTAATACCCGCATAATGGCAGGCCCCGGGGAGGCAGCCGACCAAATGATTATAAAAGGCCCAACGGACCTACTCAACGGCCTCCATTCCACCTCACCCTTGCCAGCCAGCAGCACCTCAGGCACTAACCCCCTCCAGCACAGCGGGTACCATGACATGCTGCCTAGCACAGCCGCCCTGAGTCCACGCTCACCCCCCCCCTGCCTCCTCCCTCATCTGCAACCCAGCCCAGTCAGCCCCCGCACACCCCTGCCCCCTCCGCCGCCACCGCCTGCAGCAGGCCCTGACACGGTGCCGCTGAGCTTGAGCTGCAGCCACACACCCTGCCCTTCATTGCGCTTATTAGAAGACGGCAGCAGGACAGACGTCTCTCACATGACTAGGGTTGTCATGTCTTTAAGCACCTCATACACCACACACTCAACACAGGCCAATACCTCGCACCAAGCTCATGAACTCAGCGTCCCCACCGGCCCACAATCGTCAGAACAGCCCACCGCCACACAGGGGCAGGGAGGGGAACAGGCGCGGGCAGGCGCCCTTGGACCTTCACTGCAGGCTGCTGCGCATCATACTACACGCCCTGTGCCCTGCCACACCCTAAGCCCTCTGGCTGATTTCATGCTGGGCTCTCATCGTGCCAGCTGCAGGGGCAGCAGCAGCCCCTCCCACAACCTGCTGCTGCCGTGGCGGCGCAGGGCTGTGGGCGGCGACGTACAGCCCGGCACTCTGGAACGCCCCTGCCAGCCTGCCCACAGCCTGCTCCGCCAGGTCCTCAGCAGGACACCGTCAGCACAGCACCGGGGTGGCAGCGATGATGTGGACCTGCATGCCGTGGAATTACTGGGTGCGGCTGCAGAAGGGACCGGTGCAGCAGCAGCAGCAGAAGGGGAAGGCGTGGGGGCGGCAGGGGCAGCAACAGCAGTGGGGACAGCAGCGGTGGCAGCAGCATCAGAGCAAGCAGTGGCAGTAGCAGAGGAGGCAGCAGCGGTAGTGGCAGCAGCAGCAGCAGCAGCAGTGCAGCTGCCCTGCGCTTCTTGCCCCTCACTGTCTGGCCCTGCTGCTCTGTGCCAGCAGCCCCAGGCGACCCCTGTGCAGCCCCAGGTGGCCTGCACGCCTCAGCCAGGACGCCTCCTAGCTGCAGCCCTGCTCACCTCTGAGCAGCAGCAGCAGCAGCCGGGGCACCCATCTCAACCCGGGTCCAGCCCGGGTCCAGCCCCAGGCCAGGCTGTAGCCGTCACACCTCAGCCAGGACGCCTCCCAACTGCAGCCCTGCTCACCTCTGAGCAGCAGCCGGGGCACCCATGTCAACCTGGGTCCAGCTGCTCCACCCCTTCCCACCCAGGCACCCTCTGTCCGCCACCCTGCACCCTGACTCCCACTACCGCCCCGGTTGCTGTCCCGCCCGCTGCGGTACAAGCTGCTCCCCGACCCTGCAATTCGAATCAGCCTGCTGCTGCTGCTGCTGCTGCTGCCACTGCCCCCAGCTCCCTGACCCAGCTCGCTCATTGGCCCGCTGCTGCTGGTCCAGCCCTTTGGGCCAGCCAGCTGCCCGCGGAGCCCAGAGACCCTGACAGCACCCTGCCACCGGTGGCAGCCGCTGTTCCGTCTCCCGCTCCTCCTCCTTATGACGTGGCAGGGCAGGCTGCAGTGACTGGGGCTGGCAGCCAGGCAGGGGGTGTGCCAGAGGGCGGGGAGGGGGCAGACGGCAGCCTCAGTGGCCTGGACCTGGACATTGACGTGGGCCAGGATATGGTGGTATACCACGACATCGTCCTGGGCAAGGTGAGAGCCGCCCCACACCCCACCCCCGTCCCACCCCCGCCCTACCCCTACCCCTGCCTCAGTCCCTATCCCCCCCGCCTGCCCCAGGGCTCAAGGACTTGCCCCCACCCCTGCCGCCCGCCCACCCGCCCGCCCACCTGCCTTCCCGCCCCTGCACCCGCCCCCCACTGCCCTGCCCCTTCAGGGGTCCAGCAGTGTGGTGTATGCGGGGCTGATGTGGCCTGCAGGTGGTCGTTGTGATCACGCACTCTGGCTTCACTCGCTCCATCCTGCTGGCAATGCAGGTGGGTGCTTGCAGGAGTCAAACATTTTGAGTAGCTCCCTGCTGGCTGGCTGCTGGCTAAAGCTTGGTGTGAAGGCTTACTGAAGTGTGATGCCTGTCGCCTCACCGACCTGCGCAGCGGGAGCCGTACCGCCCTCAGAACACAGAGCTAGTGCCTGCTATCGTGACGCGTGTCAACCACGGCAAGCGCCCTAGCGACAGTGACAGCGACGACTTCGAAGTAGGTGAAGGGGAAGACGAGGACGACATGGCGGAGGAGGAGACGTTGTAGCGGGAGTGGGGCACGCTCGCCACACTGACACATTGCGCTTCAACAGTTTGAAGGCAATTTTGCTCTTGTTCTTGTGTTGTAGATTGACAGATGCGGGCGATCTTAAGCTGGCAGCCACAATGTGCAGCAGGTGGATAGTGCTGTCCGCACACCGATGCCGATGGCATCATGTCTCAAATGGTCATGATACAATCTGAGCGAATACCAGGACAGAGTGGGAGCAGCATGTATACGGAAGGAATGTCATGTAAGCCTATATATGTGGGTGTGGCTGTGTGGGTGCGTGAATGTTTAAAAGATGGAGGTAATATTGCGATGTTGGCTTACATGACGGCTGTGTAGAGAGCGTAGGGACAGACGCGGCACTCAGTTTAGAGTGCTTCCATATCTATCCACTGATGTCAGGCACACAGCTCAGTGCCTACCTGTAGAGAGCGTAGGGACAGACGCGGTATTCAGTTTAGGGTGCCGAGGTCTGCCCCTCTAACTGCCTCAAGACGGCCAGTCTCACTCTCTCACTCTGCAGCCCTGAGTGTTCCCAACATGGGGTTGGTAATATGCATGCATGTACTCTCTCAATACTGCATCGTTTTCGATAGCGTCTGGCACATTGGTAGCTGCAAATCAATGCGCGTCATCTGACCATCAGCGCACGACATTGGAGTCTTTGCTCGCGTACTGCCACATGTGCCCGCGAACAAATCACAGCGGCGAGACGGGTCTCTCTTAGACGGTGAGCCGCATCCCTGTAAACCCATCTACCTAGCGTAGTGAGCTGATTGTGCACAAATGGAATGTCCGGCCGACACCCAACGCGATGCCTGCTGGGCGTGCAGGGCACCTAGACGGGGTGATTGAAACATTGTTTTGTGCTCGCTTCCGCCGAATACACCTTCTGGGCCGGCGCACACTAAGGTATCACCCCCCCTCCTCCACTGCGTCCTCCATTGTGTTGCACCCGTTGCACCCACAGGAAAACGGCCACATAATGTTTGTTCTTGACCCCTTGGCGCATTTGTTGAAACAAACCGCACGTTAATCAGCCCAGGCCTCTATCAGTTTGACATCTTCAAAGTGACATCATGTTCTCCAAGCAGAATCAGGGCCACGGGGCTGTGGGGTGGCAGTTGAGCTATGAAACTTTGCACGCAGGTGGATGGGATGTAGGGGAGTGTAACTCTCAGAGGAGCCGAGTCCAAACTCGGACATGGTGTGGAGTTGTGCGACTGACTGCATGGCCCTGGTCCTGAGATCGGCTAAGGGAGTTGGGGGCAGGCTTGTGAATCTTCAGATTTTCAATTTTTCAGATTTTCAATTTTCAATGAAAATGAAAGTGTTTCATGTGAAAATGTGAAAGAGTTTCATCTTCAGTGAAACTGAGCGGATGCCGCTGGCTCTCAGCCTATCCTTTTAAACGCGGCTTGTTCGTAGGCCTGCACTGCTTGAAATGCAGAAATACTTAGTTTGCCTGAGGTCAGACATGCAAGCCATTGTAAAAGATACAAGCCGTCCATGCTGTCCGTGGATTCGCCATCTGTGGCGTTTTCTTGCTTGCGCTTCTTCCGCTGTGGCTGTAGCGCCAATCACAGCCAAGCCGATCACTCTGCAACACCCGATCTGCGATCTGACCGGGGGCTGCACCCGGCACTTTCAGATGTGCAGTGAATACGTTCAGATTTCCAGATGAAAACTTTCATTGAAAATCTGAATGAAAATCTGCAATTTTCACAAGCCTGGTTGGGGGTCACAGACCAAAGTGAGCTTTTGACATATCTGAGTATGAGCGTGTGTAACAATGTCTAAAAGGAGCCTAACCTAGTAAGTAGCATGCTGTAAGTCCCAATGGTCGAGCTGTGGCATTGCCCTCTAGGTAAGGGGGGGAGGTGGGCTCATTGCCACATCGCCGCAACCGCTTTCCGATCCGACTGCTGCTGCCGACGCGCATGCGCATGTAGAGCAGCCTAAGCGACGAAGGCGGTCGCAGCGATGACTGCGTGCCCCGCAACGGCCCATATTTGAAACACTAACTTTGATGCTTTGCTGTGCACGGCCTACTAACTGCATAGTTATTCTGGATGGTTGAAAGGTAGCTGGCTGGGTTGGCTACATTGTGAATCATCTAGCATAGTATTTGGCGCAGTGAGTGCAGAGTTACAGCCGACCTACTAATAAGGGTCGGTTTCCTGTCATTTTCTGTTAGTTGGGAACACCCGACCTGAGTGCTGTCAAACATATCCTGCAATCCCGGTGCTCAACATCTTTTACACCAGGATGTGTTCACAACAGGCTGGCGGCTCAGCGTGTCTATACAATGAAAACAACTACGTAGCTACCCAGGGACTACACTTTATTAACCAGAGTCTATAAAGCATACAGTATAACAATAGCAGCGAGCGCGGGAGACCAGCCACCAACGTGCCTAACCAACGGCACAAAGATAGCACTAGCCAAGAACTAAACAACGGCACAAAGATAGGACGCACGCTGAGAGGACACGAGGGCTGTAGGGATTATAACCCGAGAGGACGCACGCTGAGCAATGCAGGCTGGACCTCCATCGCATAGTTTGTTGTCAATTGGGAATCAGCACTTGTTGATCGGTAATTGGTCGTGCACACAGACCACCCTAATCGCGTATCTTCTGCCAGCTTCTAGCTGCCACGTCCACTGCCGACTGGCAGTGTTAATGTGGGGAAGTTGACACGATGCAGTCACACCCATGCGTGTGTTACGTGCAAGACACCCCTTCCCCGGCAGTAATTATGCTCCAGGAGAAGGAAGAGAAGGGAGTGCAAGATGTCAGCATCCCCACCTGCAGCTCCTCAACCAACGTTGCACCTCAACTGCAGCCATACGCCAGCCATGCGCTTCACAAGCTACCCAGGCGCCCTAGTCCATTGGATGGTCCACTGCCTGGCTGTCCGCTTGCAGTGGAGCAGCAGGCAACGCAGCAATGCTTGCCCACCCGGCAGCAGCAGCAACAGCAGCAGCAACAGCAGCACCAGCACCAGCTGGAGATGAGTAATACCCGCATAATGGCAGGCCCCGGGGAGGCAGCCGACCAAATGATTATAAAAGGCCCAACGGACCTACTCAACGGCCTCCATTCCACCTCACCCTTGCCAGCCAGCAGCACCTCAGGCACTAACCCCCTCCAGCACAGCGGGTACCATGACATGCTGCCTAGCACAGCCGCCCTGAGTCCACGCTCACCCCCCCCCTGCCTCCTCCCTCATCTGCAACCCAGCCCAGTCAGCCCCCGCACACCCCTGCCCCCTCCGCCGCCACCGCCTGCAGCAGGCCCTGACACGGTGCCGCTGAGCTTGAGCTGCAGCCACACACCCTGCCCTTCATTGCGCTTATTAGAAGACGGCAGCAGGACAGACGTCTCTCACATGACTAGGGTTGTCATGTCTTTAAGCACCTCATACACCACACACTCAACACAGGCCAATACCTCGCACCAAGCTCATGAACTCAGCGTCCCCACCGGCCCACAATCGTCAGAACAGCCCACCGCCACACAGGGGCAGGGAGGGGAACAGGCGCGGGCAGGCGCCCTTGGACCTTCACTGCAGGCTGCTGCGCATCATACTACACGCCCTGTGCCCTGCCACACCCTAAGCCCTCTGGCTGATTTCATGCTGGGCTCTCATCGTGCCAGCTGCAGGGGCAGCAGCAGCCCCTCCCACAACCTGCTGCTGCCGTGGCGGCGCAGGGCTGTGGGCGGCGACGTACAGCCCGGCACTCTGGAACGCCCCTGCCAGCCTGCCCACAGCCTGCTCCGCCAGGTCCTCAGCAGGACACCGTCAGCACAGCACCGGGGTGGCAGCGATGATGTGGACCTGCATGCCGTGGAATTACTGGGTGCGGCTGCAGAAGGGACCGGTGCAGCAGCAGCAGCAGAAGGGGAAGGCGTGGGGGCGGCAGGGGCAGCAACAGCAGTGGGGACAGCAGCGGTGGCAGCAGCATCAGAGCAAGCAGTGGCAGTAGCAGAGGAGGCAGCAGCGGTAGTGGCAGCAGCAGCAGCAGCAGCAGTGCAGCTGCCCTGCGCTTCTTGCCCCTCACTGTCTGGCCCTGCTGCTCTGTGCCAGCAGCCCCAGGCGACCCCTGTGCAGCCCCAGGTGGCCTGCACGCCTCAGCCAGGACGCCTCCTAGCTGCAGCCCTGCTCACCTCTGAGCAGCAGCAGCAGCAGCCGGGGCACCCATCTCAACCCGGGTCCAGCCCGGGTCCAGCCCCAGGCCAGGCTGTAGCCGTCACACCTCAGCCAGGACGCCTCCCAACTGCAGCCCTGCTCACCTCTGAGCAGCAGCCGGGGCACCCATGTCAACCTGGGTCCAGCTGCTCCACCCCTTCCCACCCAGGCACCCTCTGTCCGCCACCCTGCACCCTGACTCCCACTACCGCCCCGGTTGCTGTCCCGCCCGCTGCGGTACAAGCTGCTCCCCGACCCTGCAATTCGAATCAGCCTGCTGCTGCTGCTGCTGCTGCTGCCACTGCCCCCAGCTCCCTGACCCAGCTCGCTCATTGGCCCGCTGCTGCTGGTCCAGCCCTTTGGGCCAGCCAGCTGCCCGCGGAGCCCAGAGACCCTGACAGCACCCTGCCACCGGTGGCAGCCGCTGTTCCGTCTCCCGCTCCTCCTCCTTATGACGTGGCAGGGCAGGCTGCAGTGACTGGGGCTGGCAGCCAGGCAGGGGGTGTGCCAGAGGGCGGGGAGGGGGCAGACGGCAGCCTCAGTGGCCTGGACCTGGACATTGACGTGGGCCAGGATATGGTGGTATACCACGACATCGTCCTGGGCAAGGTGAGAGCCGCCCCACACCCCACCCCCGTCCCACCCCCGCCCTACCCCTACCCCTGCCTCAGTCCCTATCCCCCCCGCCTGCCCCAGGGCTCAAGGACTTGCCCCCACCCCTGCCGCCCGCCCACCCGCCCGCCCACCTGCCTTCCCGCCCCTGCACCCGCCCCCCACTGCCCTGCCCCTTCAGGGGTCCAGCAGTGTGGTGTATGCGGGGCTGTACCGCGGCGCTCACGTGGCTATCAAGATGGTGACAGAGGACTGGGCGGATGGCGAGGGCGGCGCAGCACAGCTCAAGCTCTTGACACAGGTACCCTCACTAGGGCTCCCCCAGGGCTGGCTGTGACTCAGCTGCCGCCTGCCCAGGCCGTGCCCATCTGCTTTGGAGTGGACGGCCCCTGCATTCTCACATCAGCTGTTCACGTGGCAACTCAGCCGTCTCAGCTGCCACCCCAGCTGCCGCCTGCATAGGCCACCTCACCTCCTTAGCTGCCACCCCAGCTGCCGCCTGCCGAGGCCATGCTCATCTGGGTTGTAGTGGATATGCTGTGTTTCTACAGATTTCTAGTGGCTTCAAACGCTCGATACCGCTCTGTATGCTGCCGGTGACGCTGACCTTGGCCACCTGTTGCTCCTCATGCCACCCACTGCCATCACCACCCGCCTCCTCTTTCCTCACTTACTCTCTCCTTGCCTCTCCCCCAGCGTTGCCCTGCTGCCGCCTTGCCGCCTTGTTGCTGCCTGGCTGCACTCTCCCCACTGCCCTCCTGGTGCCATGCTGCGTGGCAACAGGAGGTGGTGCTGCTGTCGGAGGTGCGTCACACAAACATCGTCACACTATACGGGGCCTGCCTACGCCCGCCCTACGTGTTCCTGTGAGTTGCAGTCACAACTCAGCCAGCCTTGACCCTGACCCTGACCCTGACCCTGACCCTGACCCTGACCCTGACCCTGACCCTGACCCTGACCCTGACCCTGACCCTGACCCTGACCCTGACCCTGACCCTGACCCTGACCCAGACCTGTTTTGCTCCACTGCCCACCCTTGCTAAGCCTTGTTCACATGATTGCCTCCTGCTTTACCCACCCTGTTCAGCTCCATGGTGTTTGAGAGAAGATGAAAGAGGCTTACCACTGCCAGCTGTTGTCTAAACCGGGCTGCCAACCCCCGTGCCTTCTTAGTTCAGCCTTTGCACCTCGCGCGTCGCACCTCGCAGCTTCTGCCCCTCCTGCTGCTGCTCTTGCTGCCCCTCCTGCTGCCTCTCCTGCTGCCCCTCCTGCTTAGCCCACTTGTCGCCTGCGGATGCCTGTGCTGTGTAGGGTGGAGGAGCGTATGGTGATGACGCTGAGCGAGCTGCTGCATGGTCCTGACAGCGCCAGCCTCACAGTCAAACAGGTGAGTCGGGACAGCACACCTCTGCCCGCACCCCTCAACCCGCACACCTTCACCCGCACACCTCCACCCGCACCCCTCCACCCGCACCCCTCCACCCGCACCCCTCCACCCGCACCCCTCCACCAGCACACCTTCACCCGCACACCTCCACCCGCACCCCTCCGCCCGTACCCCTCCGCCCGCAAGGATGATCTGGGTGCACAGTCGCATGGACCCATGGACATACATGCACTACTGCCAGCAGTTGTTTGCGGCGGAATGGCCGTCACTGCAGCCACAAGGGGTGGTTGCAGGCGCTGGGCATTGCTCTGGACATTGCGAGAGGCCTGCAACATCTCCACAGCAGGGTGCCCGCCATCATTCACCGAGGTGAGGGGCTCAAACCTCAGCGCCACATCGCATAATAGCAATAAGCATAAAAGCTGCCCCTGATGCCCCTGCCCCTGATGCCCCTGCCCCTGATGCCCCTGATGCCCCTGCCCCTGTCTCCTCCCAGGCCTGGTGCTGCACATGTGTTCCCCTTCCCAACGATATATGGTGACCTGCATGCAACTAGGCGCTGCCACCAGCCTGCTGTCCTGTGCAGACCTGAAGCCAGAGAATGTGCTCCTGGACGCTGCAGGCGTGGCCAAGATATCAGGTGACGCCTGCTGCCTGCCCTTGCCCGCCTCTGCCTGCCCCTGCTCGCCCCTCCTGCCCTGCCTCTGGCCCCTGGCCGCCCCTGCCACGGGCCCCTGCCTGCCCCTGCCCACCCCTAAATCATTTGTAGTGCCTCCATGCTGCTGCTGCTGCATGTGCCCCTGGACTTGCTTGTACTGGCGCCACCCTAAAATCTGCTGCTGACTTTGAACCCGCTGCTGCTGCTGCTGCTGCCTCAGTGGGGCCTGCCCTAACCTCTGCTGTGGCTGCCACCGCTGGTGCCTGCCTTCCTGACCCTCATGCTGCTGCCCCTGCTGCTGGCCTGTGTCAGACTTTGGGCTGGCGCGGTGCCAGTACACCTCCTGCGTCAACACCACCAGGCGGGACGCTGGCACCCTCATCTACATGGTCAGTCGCCCCACCTCTGCCCTGGTCATACACCTCGTTGTGAACAGTGTTAGCTAAACAAGGTCACACAACCCACACCCCGCCCCGTGATGCTGGCAGCGGTGACAGTGGTGCCCCATCTCTGCCCTGCTGAAGCAGCAGGGTGTGATGGGGTCCCACTTTGTTTCTTTTCCTCTTTTACCCTCCCCCTCATGCCTGCCTTTGCACTGGGCCAGAAGCCCTGGTCAGTTGCCCATCCTTGCTCTGATTACGCACCTGGTAGTAGGCGCCACCCTCCTGCTGCCCTCCTGCTGCCCTCCTGCTGCCCTCCTGCTGCCCTCCTGCTGCCCTCCTGCTGCCCTCCTGCTGCCCTCCTGCTGCCCTCCTGCTGCCCTCCTGCTGCCCTCCTGCTGCCCTCCTGCTGCCCTCCTGCTGCCCTCCTGCTGCCCTCCTGCTGCCCTCCTGCTGCCCTCCTGCTGCCCTCCTGCTGCCCTCCTGCTGCCCTCCTGCTGCCCTCCTGCTGCCCACCAGGCGCCGGAGTGCTTTGACCCGGCCCTAGGCAAGCTCACAGACAGGGCTGACGTGTTCAGCCTGGCAGTGTGCCTGTGGGAACTCATGGTCCGCCGCAAACCATGGCAGGGAGTGCAGGTGGGAGTGGGGGCGGGGTGAGGGTGGGGGTGGGAGGGGGGCTGAGGGGAGGATGGGGGGGAATGAGCTGCAGTCAGCCAAGGGAGGGGTTGAGGGATGGGCTGAAGGATAGGGGTCAAGGGGGGAGGTGTGGGTGTAGAGAGGATGGGATGGGGTGGGGGTTGGGGACAGAGTTGTTCAGGGATAGAATATGGAGAGAATGCTTGCTTCTACCATGCTGCTTGTCGTGCCTGCATGATTTCAGGTGTATGACTTCTTGCAGCGCATGCTGCTGGAGGATGCGCGTCTGCCCCTGCCCACAAACGACGAGGTGAGGCAGCCCAGCAGGGGCTGAAGGGCCAGTTGGGGGAGGCTCCACAACCCTGACATTGGGGTGATGGGGGAGGGTGCAGCAGCCTGCCCCTGCCCCTGCCCCTGCCCCTGCCTGCTCCGCTCCACCTGCCCCGCCCTGCCCCTGCCCCTGGCAGGTTTGCCCCCTGGCCCTGCGCCGCCTCATCGCCCGGTGCTGGGACTCAGCACCCGCCTGCCGCCCCTCCTCATCTGAGGTGGTCACGGAGCTGCAGCGCATCCACCACTATTGGGCACCCGACACAGCAGCCACCCCCCTCACCCTGACCTCACCCCTGCTGGCCACCAGGCTGTGAGGGACAACCCTGCCCTAGGGAAGCAGGCCACACCGCCACCCCCCTCACCCACACCCTCCTTCACCCACCCCCCTTCGCGTCCCACTTGTGAACAGCCTGCAGGCAGGGGGAGCTGGTAGCCTGCAGGCTAGCCAGCCAGTCAGGCAACCAGCTGAGGAGCAGCATCTGTTTCTGCAGGCTGGGGTGTGTCTGGGCTGTGCGGTGTCTGGGCATGGCAGTGGCCATGGATGTTGTGCCTTACCAAGGACCCTGTGCTGCCCACCCCATGCCGAGGGGTCACCTGGGTGACAGCAGGAGAGCCTCCGCAACCAGCCTGGCTAGCCTGGTCTGCCAGGGCACCCTCCATGCTCTTGACCCTCATGGCGTGCATGCAAGCTCTGTGTAAGTTGGGACCGGGCAGCAGTTCGCTGTGGGTGATGGCCAACACAGAGGAGAGTGGGGTTTTCACAGTATTGTTAGGGCGCCACATGCTGGAAACCACAGGGTAATGGTGGCCAGTGATCACAGCCTGCCAGCCATTTGCTTTTCAATTGCTGGGTGTGGTGGGGGAGAGGGGGCCATCTCAGACCATGAGAGGGGAGCTGCCGGCCACAGGGACAGCATGGGGAGGAGGGGAGCCACAGTCGCTAAGGCGCTGTGTATGCCTGGACCTGGGAGCAGCACTCTGTTTATTGCCCTTCATAGCGGAGGGCAGTAATTCTCAAAGACACCACATGCGGGCGGGCAGCCAAGGGCAGCGTAAGCAATGATCAGCAGCAGCTTCCAGCCTCAGTCACAGTCGCCACGGCGAACTATGGACCACTGGCCTGGAGTTTCAAGCGTATGTTCTTCAAGCATGGGTTATGATCTACATATTCATTGCGCCTCATTTAATTGGGGTCATGGTAGCACCCCTCTTCTATGCTGATTTGCATCTATATGGCTCCTTGCATGCAGGACTTCAATGCCGGTGGGGTGTGGGTAAAGTGGGGCATGCACATTGCATGTGTTGCATTGTGAGGGGTTTGATTGAAGTAGGGCCAGCAGCAGGTGCATGCCAGTTTGGAACCGACTTTGAGTGCATTGGGTGCTGTAGACACTGCACACCACAGCGTTAGTTTCACATTTCTTAGTGGGCGTATGTGACAAACAAGTGATGATGGTCAGCTGCTAGGTTCTGCGTTCTTAGCCACAAGAACTGGCCCTGGTATGATCACTTGTCATATCATCGCCAACTTGGCATGGGCTGCGTGGATTGGCAATAATGCATCAACAACTCGAGCGTGAAACGAGCGCATTGGAGGGCACCCACCTTCATGTAATCGGACACGCAGTGCATTGCTTCTGACATTTCTACATCTGCTTGTCCAGTATTCGCGTCTCAAGAGAGATCGGCCCCTAGCGCTCCCTTGTCAGCGCTCGCTGGTCGGGCACCCGAACCGTCCACCCGAATCGTTACCAAAGACCCTATTTGACGGCCCTGCCCGCCCCTGTCCGCTAGTAGCCCACTGGCATTGCCGCACCCTGGCATGCAGCTGATGCTACACAACCTCTTGGAGGGGAAGGGCGGCCAGGCAGCCTAACGGTTGACGATTCGTCCACTCAAACATGGTCAACCGCCGAACATACTTTTACCATGGGCCCCCCTGGATATCTACAGATGTTATATGAGTCAAACGCTGGAAAAGTTCAGGCTTGCCGCTTGCAAGACACCAGCCCTGGCTATTGCTGGGTTTGACTGTTTTTGACCGCTTCCGACTACTGTGCGCGGCCATTGCTGTTAACGCATGCGGGGGAGCTGCTGCGCTAAGTGAGCTAGAGCGGGCGTGAACTGGCAGTGGTTAGGGGCTCGTTCTAACTGCTCCGGGTGTGATTGGGCGGCCGGTTCGAACATGCAAGTCATATGCACCTTGCGCTGCCTTCACTTTGGCGCGCAACATCGCATCGCATCAGGCGCACCTAACCCAAATCAATGCATAAGACAAAGCAAGACCCAGCCCGCCCCCGATGGCGGTGTCGGCCATGCTGCCAGCTCATCCGTCATAACTCCCAGCTCTACCCTGAGCCAAGTGCTTTCCTAGCTGCTATAGTTCCCTGCTTCCAGGCACCTCCCTTCCTCACTCCCTAGGAGGTTTAACCCAGGCCCCCAGCCCCAGCCCCGCCGCAGGATGAAGCTGACGTAACATCCACTCTTCACACTGCTGACCAATCACTGATGAGCCTCGCTTGCGCCTTGTCCTGGCGTCCCAGTGCCTAGTCTGCCCAGTCCTGATCCCATCATGATGAAGTTGCCGACCTGCACATGGGCATGCAGGCATGGGGAGGGGGGAGGGGATGGAAGCCACGCGGGCTGTGTAAGTTTGTATGCAAACACACACATGGCACTGTGGGTTGGAAGGTAGGACCTGCCCTGCCTTCCCATGAGTCACCACCACCCCATGCACATGGGCCTAGATATTCTCCTGTTCCATGCCCTGTTGCTACACCCTTTCTTTCATAGGCCCTCACCACTGCTGCCTACTCACCCTCACCCTCACCCTCACCCTCACCCTCACCCTCACCCTCACCCTCACCCTCACCACTGCTGCCTGGGTGCGCACCTTGGCAAATGTGTCCTTTGTCTTGGTTGCCACGTTCTCAGCTGCTGCACTGATGGATTGGGAGCGGTGGTGCGGGCCAGGAGGGCCCCCAGCCATGGCCCCCATGCCAAACTGGCGGGGAAACAGGCCCTGCAGGGATGCCGGCAACAGGCCCGGCAAGGATGTGAGCGCTTCTGCTGGAGCGCCCCGTGACTGTCCCGCTCACAATTGGATAATGCCATTTAAGCACATCTAGTCTAGTGATGAAGAGATTTGTATTTTTCCGTGCAGGACATCTCAGGGACAGCTCAGAAGGGAAGGAATGACCTGGAGATATGTGAGTATCATGTTAGGGGACCCCTTGAATGAGCAGCAGGTACAGGTACAGGTATAGGTGCAGGTGCAGGTGCAGAGGCGGCAACAGGGAAGCAGCGGCAAGGCAAGACAGCACAGCAGCAGCGAGGCAGCATGATGGGTTGCAGTCTTACCTCATGCTCATGCTCATGCTCATGCTCATGCTCATGCTCATGCTCATGCTCATGCTCATGCTCATGCTCATGCTCATGCTCATGCTCATGCTGTCTTACCTTGTTTACCAGCAGGGTCAGGGGCATCAGGGTCAGGAGCAGGGGCGGCGGCAGCATGATGCACGACGAGGGCCAGTGCTGCTGCTATGCCACCATCGCTGCAAGCATGCTCCCGGCATACCATGCTTAGCTGTCCAAGCAGACCCCTTGCTGTGCGTCAGGGTCATCAAGTGCCACAATAGGACACCCCCCCCTGCCAGGGTCACCTTGCCAGGCCCGCTTGCATTGGGTGATGTAGGGCCCTTGTTGCCCATGGTGGGGAAGTTGATGTTGCTGGCCAGGGCGGTGATGTTGTTCTGCATCAACAGCAGGGACCATGATGGGAGAGGCAGGGCCAGGGGTGGGGCCAGGGGTGGGGCCAGGGGTGGGGCCAGGGTGCTGTGGGTGGCCAGAGGGATAGCAGAGGAAGCGGTGGCTGCTGCCTATGGCTATGCCAGGCAGTGAGAAAGGACCAGGGCTGAGGTATCCCGCCAAGTCACTGACTCCCACCCCACAAAGTGGAACCCGCACCCCAACTGCCTGCCTCGCACCCCCACCTTCACCTCTGCCTCACCCACATGCCCTCCCCATGTGCTTTCCCGTGTGCCCTTCCCCCTGGCCGCCCCATCACCAACTTCCTCCGCCCCATCGCCCCCTCCTCCAGCCTATCGCCCCCTCCCCGCCCCATCGCCCCCTTCGCATGGCCACCCACCATGTTGAGCTTGAAGGCCCCCAGATTGGCCCCCAGCAGCCCACCCTCCGCCCCTGCCCCGCCCATTGCAAGCCCCGCTGCGCCTGACCCATGTGCTTCGCCCTCCTCCCCGGACAGCTTGGCCTGGTACTGGCCCACCAGGTGTTGCAGCTGGAGACGAGGCAGGCCCTGGGGTCAGGTCGCAGCCAGGGTGGGCAGCGCGAGGGTCAGGGCTGGGCTGGGCGGTGGAGGCCAGGGTCAGGGTTCAGAGGTTCCAGGACTGCTGCCTTCTTAGCGGTGTTGGTGCTGAGAGCAAATGCAATTGCAGCTGGTGAGAGGTGATAACAGCGTCGGTGCTGGAAAGCAAGGATTGCTGCCGTCTTAGTGTCGTTAGTGCTAAGAGCAGAAGCAACAATAGCTGGTTAGTTGGTGCAAACAGCGTCAGTGCTGGAAGTCCTGTACTCATGCCCATCACACTGCTGTAGTCATCCCCACCATAGCATAGGAGTGGTTGCATCAGCGGCGTAGACAGTTGACATGACCTTCCTGCCTTCCTGCCTTCCTGCCTTCCTGCCAGCCTGCCTGCCTGCCTGCCTGCCCGCCTGCCTGCCTGCCTGCCTGCCCGCCCGCCCACCCGACCGCCCGCCCTGCCTGATCGCTGTGCCTCCTCGCTGCTTGCCCCTTAGCCTGCTCGCCTGCCTGCTACCTCCCCAACCCTGGTCTAGCAATCTACTGCAGCCTGCAGCCTGAGGGCGAGTCAGCAACGACCTTCAGGTTCCTGAGTCAGGTCAGGTCAGGTCAGGTCAGGTCAGGTCAGGTCAGGTCAGGTCAGGTCAGGTCAGGTCAGGTCAGGTCAGGTCAGGTCAGGTCAGGTCAGGTCAGGTCAGGTCAGGTCAGGTCAGGTCAGGTCAGGTCAGGTCAGGTCAGGTCAGGTCAGGTCAGGTCAGGTCAGGTCAGGTCAGGTCAGGTCAGGTCAGGTCAGGTCAGGTCAGGTCAGGTCAGGTCAGGTCAGGTCAGGTCAGGTCAGGTCAGGTCAGGTCAGGTCAGGTCAGGTCAGGTCAGGTCAGGTCAGGTCAGGTCAGGCGAGTCAGCACAGACCTTCATGTCGCACACTCGAGCAAAGTCCGCCGGGGTTTGCAGGTTCGCTGGCATGAGCAGCATGAAGGTAGAGACCAGATTCTCTGGCTTGGACTGAAGCACCTGCCCAGCTCAACACCACCAGATGGCTGACGGCTCAGCCCCAGGGGTTTAGCAACAGCAGCAGTAGCAGCAGCGGAGGCGAGGCAGCGGCGGCAGCAGCAGCAGCTTCAAGAAGGGGAGCTTAGATTTGGAAATGGAAATGGATGGGAATGGTCAACTCACCAGATGGAACGCAGCTACCAAGAAGGCTACCTAGCTGCAGAGCGGTAGTCCATTGGACCGCAGATCAGCAAATGCCAGTGGCAGTAGTAGAAGCAGAGTGGAGGCAGCGGCGACAGTAGCAGTGAAGACCATGAAGCTGAGAGCTGCATCACAGCCTAATGTCCCCCACAGCCCCTTGGTGGAGGTGAAGGGGGGCCACAGGTGAATGGGTTTGTGTCTGAATATAGGGGTGTTATGGTCTAATGAAGACAGGAATGGAAACGGAGCCTGAAGTCAATGGCAATGGCCCCCAGGCGGCCACCAGGTAAGCCCCAGTCAAACCCGCAGCTACCCACCAAGTCCACCCCACCAGGTCCTAACCAAGGAGTGTTCCAATTCATTGCCGGAAACAATAAACTGTGGTTTTGTCGTAATGGGAAGGGATGGCCCTTTTATATCACGGCAAATCTCCTCAAAGTATTGTTACTAGGGCTATTGTTACGAGGGGGTTATTGGGACTATTATTGTTACTGGGGCTCTGCCTGCTCCCACCACACCCACCCTCAACCTCACCTTGACGGTGTTGATAGCCGCCCCCATCTCCCTCTCCACGTAGGTGTTGTAGGAGGCAAAGGGCCCGTTCTCATCCTCTGTCTCGTCTTGCGGCTTAATGCCCTGGGCAGCAGCAAGGAGTTGCAGGAGTGTGTGAACTGGAACATCTCATGACCAGGCATACTTTGCGTCCGCATGAGGCAAGGTAGACCATGAGCATTGGAGTCATTGGTTTCATGTGATTTGGCACGGCATGGCACAGAAAGGCAAGGCACGGCATGCAAGAGCAGTTTGGCAGGAGGGACCTGTGATGGTACTTGGATAGTCATGCGACTGGGACTGCCGTTGGGAAAGAGCAGTTTGACAAGAGGCCCAAACATCCACCATGACAGCCTGCCTGGGTGCTGCGGCCAATGTGCCTGGGTATTGCCAAACTGAACACGGCTTGATGGGCAGAAAGAGACCAGGGGAGTGTCAGGAAGATCCACGCACTAGCCACAGAAGCACAGAAGCTCACACAGCTTGCAGAGCAGACCTTGGTGTTCTTGCCACCGCTTACATATCTCTGAGCCATGTCACGGCCCAAAGCTGGTGGCAGGCAAGCTGACAGCAGAAGGAACAGCACTGTCTGCCTGGCGCACATGACATGTGTGGCTGTTGTAGCCAATGCCGAGAGGGTGATGGAGAGTGAGAGGCAGTGTTGTGGCAATTGCCTACACCATTCTGAGCCAGGCAATGGCGCCAGTGGCAGGCAAGTTGACAGCAGCAGGCAGGTCAGGTGTGACTGCTACCCTCACGGCTGCTGCACATCTGCCCTCCAGTGCACCAGGCCCCAGCGCCGCAACCACCTGCAATGCCAGCAGGTCGGCGTGGTGCTGAGGCAGCTTGGCGGCAGCTGCTGCACGGGCGGCTTTGGGAAAGTCGTGCAGCGCCCGGCGGATTGCGTCGCAGTCGATACTGAGCTGCAGGGTGCCTTTGTCGCTGATCCTGCAGGACACCTCACAGCCAATCAGTAGGAGCGGGCATCAGATGGGCACAGGACAGTGGAGGTATGCCGGGTGGTGGGTGAGTGATCTGCCCCTGTGACCTTTCTCAAGACTCAGGAAAGGTCACACGGTATCACTCCACATGCAGTTTTGGTTAGCTGTGTCCAGGGCTAGGTATAGCAGACCAGTGTCATATGTTTAGTTTTTAGGTTCCATTGTTCTTGGTATCATATCTCAATCTCACACCATGATAAATATCACACCATGATGTTGATCACACCCTCCATGCTAAAGCTACAACAATCTTCACACTTTAGCTCTTGCACTCACTTCTTGCAGCGCCCCAACGTCTCGTGGAAGCGCGGCAGGAAAGCCCGTGCCATCTTGTCACACAGGAAGGAAAGGGTGAGGGCGTCCAGGGCCAGGCCCAGGCGGGGGGCGGAGTCCAGCAAGGCCTGCAGCAGTGCAGCTTGCGAGCCAGGCTGGGGCATGTGCTGCGTGCTATAGCCATAAATGCTAGAGATACACCTCCACCGCCACACACTACCACAGCAACTAGTTCTGAGGGAGGGTCCTCAGGAAGGGTTCACAGGGAGGGGAGGGAGGGAGGGTCCACAGCACAGAGCTGCTCAGAGGTGAGGCAGTCAGGCACACCTTGCAGCACGTGATGTGGCACGTGATCTGGCACGTGATCCAGCAGTGGATGCAGGGGTAGGAGGCCTGGCTCAAACACTGCTGCACCGCTCCCTCGGCTTTGCCTTTGGGACCCTCCCTCGGCTATGCCTTTACCGCTCCCGCTCCCTCTGTGGGGAGGCAGTCAGCTGCTGGGTGCTGACTCTGCTGCACCGCTCCCTTGGCTTTGCCTTGTCCAGCCCTGGCCCTTCTCCCACCATACCGCCTGGCCAAGGCTGCCCTGACTCTGCTCCCTTTTCCCTACGCTGCCCAATGCAGGGGGGCCTGAACCCAGCTCGTTGTAGAGCTGCCGCCTCCCCCGCTGCACTGCCCCTGCGCCACAACCTTTCAAGGGCCCCTTAAGCCCACCTTGCGCATGGTCAGCACGTAAGTGGAGTCATCTCCGGGAGAGTCAATCATGTCCCAGCGCACTCGCCCCATATCCTGCACGCGCAGGGGGCAGGCTCAGGGGCAGGGATCAGGCTCAGTGGCAGGGGTCAGGCTCAGGGGCAGGGGTCAGGCTCAAGGGCAGGGGTCAGGCTCAGGGGCAGGAGTCAGGCTCAGGGGCAGGGGTTGGCTGCAGTTGGCACCACCTGCAGAGAGGCGTCCAGCTTGGTGTTGATGCCCAACACCAGGACTGTCATGCAAGCGCTGGCCACGCCTTGGAATGGCCCCTCCTCCTCACTCAAGTCAACCTGCAGCACCAAGAGCATTGGCAAGGGGCCAGGGTAAGGCAGTGTGGGGTGGGTGGGGCGGGGTGCAGCACGCAGAGTTTACTTGGCAAGGGCTGGCAGGTCCAGCCACGGGCCAGACAGGCAGCCACCTCTCGTACCTCTTATACAGGCTGTTATGCGGTAGTGCATGGTAGCGAACACAGGCGGACAGGAGAGGCTCCCTGACGGGAACAATGCAGTGATCACAGGTGGTCAGCTTATCAGGGGTCTGAAGCTGCTCCCGACCCCTATCAGCCACAGCAGGGGTCTAAGGCTACTCCTGAGCCTGTCAGTCAGTCAGGGGTAAGGACACAGCCCCCTCAAGGATTGAGTGCAGTAGATGCAGGCAGAGACCCAGCACACCCAGTAGCCATTGTCAGCTTATCAGGGGTCTGGGGCTGCGCCCAGCCTTGTCAGTCAGTCGGGAGTCAGCCAGTCAGGGACAAGGGGCTGCGCCCGACCTTATCAGTCAGTCAGGGGTCTAAGGCTAAGTCTGACCTTGTCCGCCAGAGCTGGCTTGATGTCCTTTTGCACCGCAGTGGCCAACCCTTCCAGCGTCTCCCGGCAAAACTCCGCGGTGTGGAGGATGTGGCAGACCACCTGAGCTCAACGCCACCAGCCAGCCATCGCCAGCACCAGCAGCAGGCCGAAATGGCAGTGATTGGCGCCAGCGGCAGCAGCAGCAGCAGCAGCGGTGGAGGCATATAGTGCCAAAAGTGCTGGCTGTAGGATCCAAGCGTATGGGAGCAGGCAGTGTTGCACAGCACAGTGCTTCTACTACTACTACTACTGCTACTACTTCAGCGAGGCTGCATGCCCCACCTCATCTTTCTGAGTGCCGGCATGTCACCATATATCCCCAATCATTATCCATAGTGAACTTTTGGTCAGCAGCCTCTTTCCAATCGGGCTTGAACGAGCTAAGCAATACATCAACAGCTAGCTTACTTATCATAAGACTGGCACACACATGTAGCAGCCCAGCAGCTGTCCCTCGAATACTGATCATACAGTGACTCCTGCTCACTATTCATGGCACTGGCACTGGCATTGGCACTGGCACGTGCAACAGCACAGCAGCTGTCCTGGGATTGGCCATAGATGCACTCAAACTGTTGAGCCTGACACCCGCATTGTGCATGGCCCACCTCATTGCCAAGCCCACGCTACCTACACACATCACTTTGCATGCTATCCCTGCAAAGGAGGAGCCTCCACTTGCGTTGTGATTGAGGGGTCATGGGTTCAAACCCTCCTACCTGCGCCTCTTCGTCATCCACTCGGATGTGCCATTCAGTGCCAACATACGGTGGTGGCATGCCGGGCTGCCCCGTGGCAGTCTTGGGCAACCGTTGCATGAGTGCGGAGCTGTACTGCGTCAACACACGCTGCAGTTGAAAAGAGACACAGCCACAGGCGTTCAGCAAAACCTGACATTGAAGCAGATATTGCAACGGGAAGAAGGGACAGCACTGCACCCAGCGACCCTAGCCAGTGAACACTTCAATGTGACATGGCATGTAAGCAGGAACAACGCGGTTAGTGAGCAGCAAGCAGCCGCAGCGAGCTTCCATGATAGTGTGGCTGGCTGGCTGGCTGGCTGGCTGGCTGGCTGGCTGGCTGGCTGGCTGGCTGGCTGGCTGGCTGGCTGGCTGGCTGGCTGGCTGGCTGGCTGGCTGGCTGGCTGGCTGGCTGGCTGGCTGGCTGGCTGGCTGGCTGGCTGGCTGGCTGGCTGGCTGGCTGGCTGGCTGGCTGGCTGGCTGGCTGGCTGGCTGGCTGGCTGGCTGGCTGGCTGGCTGGCTGGCTGGCTGGCTGGCTGGCTGGCTGGCTGGGGAGCAAGCCGGCAGTGGTTGGGCAGAGGTAAAACTCAGCGATCATAGGACGCACCTTGAACACGTCCACCAGCTGCAGCAGTGTGGCGCCACGGCTGATCATCTTCACACACCGGTTCAGTGACGCCCTGATCTTGAGGAACACCTGCGGCCAGCAGCGAGGGGCGCAGTTGCATGAACAAGAGCAGAGGCATTCAGAGCAGGGTTAGGGTAGTGTAGGGAAGTGTAGGGAAGCTTTAGGAGGAGCTTTAGGGGAATGTGACGGAAGGAGTGCCAGCGGCAAGGCCAGGACCAGGGGACATGGGTTAGGCTCAGGGGTTTGGTGGCTGTAGGTGTAGGTGTGACAAGTGTGTGGCGTCCCTGCAGCCATTTACCCCTTACCTTGTTTGCGGATGGCAAGATCTGTGTATCAACTTCGTCATCGTTTGGCTTCCAATGGTTATCATGCTCCTCCTTGATCACACCCTGCGCATGCTTGCCAGGCACATTTTTGAATGGGAGCCATGCAGGTCCATGCCAACATGCTAGGCCACAAACAGCCAACATGCTACACCAGACACATGCCCTGTCTGGGGTGCCCAAGATGGCTGTTCTGCCCAAGATGGCTGCTTTGCCCAAGGTCACTGCTTTGCCCAAGATGCATGCGTGTCTGATGCGCTTAGGTGCGGTGTCCTCAGCTGAGGTGAGGCTCCTGACCTCCAGGTAGCTGCCCAGCTCTTTGGCCTCCTCAGCCACATAGAGGTGCAGGCTGCCCTCAAACGCCTCACTGATGGCACCCTCGTATGTGGTGCGCACCGCCTCGCGCTCAGCCCGCGCCTTGTCCCCCAGCTGCGGGCGGCAGCAGGGGTGCTCGAGGGTGTCAGCAGCAGTGTCAGCAGCAGCACTCTAGGCGTTGAGAGCAGGAAGGTTACCAGGGCCAACAGGGGTGACAGCAGCAGCAGCAGCACAGCTCATTTCTGCGCCTGTCACCACCCAGTTCTTCTCCTCTCATTTTGCGGCAAGAACAGGAGGTATTGCTACCACGCACTGCAGCCCAGCCCATGCTGTGCCCATTGCAAAACAACCGCCTGCATGCCTGTGCCCGGCCTGGTCTGCTCTGCACATGTTGTGCCCCAGTCATGCCCAGCTCTGAACTTGTTTCATCCCTCAACACCTTCTCCCTGTTGTGAGTGCCACCATAGTTTGCCCAGCACCTGTTCTACCACCCCACACCTCCTCCCTGACCGACCTTGTCTGTCTGCCTCCGTGCCTCTTCTGCCTTCATGCGCTGTCGGAAGCGCTCCAGCCGTTTACGGGCTTCGCTGGCGCTCACCTCGTCACCCTCACCCTCTGCAACGTCTTCTGCCTGCCAAACAGGTCATGCAGGCATGCAAGCTTGGTCCATGCAGGCCATGCAGACATCGTGGGGTGTGGACCTGGGCCAACTCGAGGATCACACTCTGGGGGAGGAGGGGAGGAGGGGAGGAGGGGAGGAGGGGAGGAGGGGAGGAGGGGAGGAGGGGAGGAGGGGAGGAGGGGAGGAGGGGAGGAGGGGAGGAGGGGAGGAGGGGAGGAGGGGAGGAGGGGAGGAGGGGAGGAGGGGAGGAAGGGAGGAAGGGAGGAAGGGAGGAGGGGAGGAGGGGAGGAGGGCTTGCTCCAAAGCCATGCTCAGGACCATTCAGGTGGCCGCATTCAGGTGCCTGGACCCTGCCATGGCTCTATGGAACCTAGTCACAACCATATCAACATCATCTGAGTGCTACCGTTACAACACCTACCCACCTGCCTGCCTGCCTGCCTACTTACCTCTGCCTGCCCACCACCAAAGATTGCAGCCATGTCCTTCTCGAACTTGTTGGTTGCCACTACAGCCTGGGGCAGGGCAGTGGACCAAAAGCAGCTGGGCTGAGCAAGCAGCACAACACATGAGCAAAACAAGCCTGACAAGGGCAAGGGGGACTACTGGCGCTGATGTGAAGGTAAGCAGTCACAATCAGCATTGGAGGTAGCCTTAACCCTGACCCTGACCCTGACCTGACCATGCATGGATTGCGCGGCAGGCCCCGCTAGATTGAAGATGACAAGCAAGGGATGACAAGGCTGGGGCTGAGTCCGGGCAACCCTTGACCAAGGGTAGCAGAGGGCGACGAAGGTCCCAGGCAAACCAACAGGCTGAGAGGCCAGCCAGACCTGCCACTAGCCAGGCGAGGGAGGTTTGCGGAGGGGCTGGTGGGCTCGTCAGTGGTAAGGAGGGGAGGGAAAGCCAGGGTCAGGCAGGTAGGCAGCGAGATTCCATCAATGGTGAAGAGGCTGCGGGACCCCTCCATTGTGAGCAGAGGTGTAGGCAGTGTAGAGGGTTAGGCAGTCAGGCAGTGCTGGTCCAGCAGTACATAGTGTAGTAGGTGGAGCTACGGGACCCCTTGGGTGTGGGCAGAGAGGTTGAGGTCAGGTATTTCAGGGTGAGGCAGGCAGGCAGGCAGGCAGGCAGGCAGGCAGGCAGGCAGGCAGGCAGGCAGGCAGGCAGGCAGGCAGGCAGGCAGGCAGGCAGGCAGGCAGGCAGGCAGGCAGGCAGGCAGGCAGGCAGGCAGGCAGGCAGGCAGGCAGGCGGGCGGGCGGGCGGGCGGGCGGGCGGGCGGGCGGGCGGGCGGGCGGGCGGGCGGGCGGGCGGGCGGGCGGGCGGGCAGCTCACCTTGATGAGGGGGCCAATGTCTGAGGCAGTGGCAGTCACGCCCTCGCTGTCCGACAGGATACGTTTGAGGTGTGCCTTGGTGATCTTGCAGAAGGTGAGGCACAGCACCTGGGCTCACCACGCAGCCACACACAGCACCTCAGACACTGCACTCAGGCGCCTCAGTCAGTGAACTCCAGCCGGGCTGAGGGGCATTGCATGTCACTGGCTGGGCAGGTTGGCAGGTTGGCAGGCTGGTGGGTGGGCGGGCAGGAAGATGGGCTAGCAGGTGGGCGGTGGGCAGCAGAGCGGGTGGGCAGGCAGGTGGGCGGGCACGTGAGCGGGTAGGCGGGCGGATGGGCAAGCAGATGGGTGGGTGGGCAGGCAGGCGAGTGGGCAGGTCAGCGGGTGAGCAGGCCCGCAGGTCAGAGTGGTGTGGCTCACCTGTGGCACTCTCCAAGCCTCAGGGAACACGGCCCACTCCGCCTTGCGCTCCTCCATGCGTGTGCGGAACCTGGCCCCAGACGGCAGGCAGGCAGGGTGTGAGGATAGGTGGACAGGCAGGCAGGCAGGCAGGGTGCGGGGCGGGGTGGGTAGGCAGGCAGGCAGGCAGGCAGGGTGTGGGAGATTTGATAGGCATGGCCGAGCCTGTTGGGGGTGGATGAGGGTATGTTGCTTGGTTAGTTAGTCAGTCGCATGGATGGACAGTCGATGGGGCAGGCTGGCAGACAGGCAGGCAAGCATTGCTGCAAGTAGCCAAGTACCCCCCAGCCCCAGACCCTGCCCCCACACCATTGAAAGCGCTTCTCAAAGCGGTCCAGCTTGGCTGTCTCTGGGCCACCAGAGTTTGAGAAGAGCTGGTAAATGTTCATCTCCCTGTCACACATCCAGTCCAGCAGCTGGTCACGCACCTGGAGAGTGAGGGTCCAGGCACGGTGAGGGGGTGGAGGGCCAGGCAGGGCTGTAGGGCTTGGATGTGCAGATTGGGCGATGGGCGCACCAAATGCAATGTCAGGTTGGAGCTAAAGGTGTGAAGGTCCTGGCACCCTGGCGTCCTGGCACCTACCTTAGGGCCGAGGGCATCCACCACCAGACAGCCAGCTGCTAGCCTGTCCAGGTTGTCAGGCGATACCTGGGAGGAGGCAGGGGCAGGGGCACAGGCACACACAGGGTCAGGGCAGGGGCAGGGGCAGGGGCAGGGGCAGGGGCAGGGGCAGGGGCAGGGGCAGGGGCAGGGGCAGGGGCAGGGGCAGAGTCGGGGCCAGGGCCATGGGCCACAATGAGCATCACCAGCCAGTGGCAGCATGATGGGATGTCACCACCGTGTGCCTCTCTCTGACTGACAGCCAGGACATCCACAGTGCATCAGGGACGCGCCCACAGCACCTGCAGCTGCACAAGGAGCTCGCAGCCTTGCAAACCTGCACAGCCTGCTCACACCTTACCCTGCGGCCTCCCGCTCATGCCTTGTGTCCCTGTACTCGTCAGGAACACAGTCCTGTGCTGCGCTGCCTTGTGTCCTTCATGTGACGGGCAGTGTCCCAAGATATCCCTAAGCTGGGCAATGCCAAAGATGTCCCGTCTTGGGCAGCACCCCTTTCGCGGCATGCTCATGACAATCCACACAGGGTGTCCGGCTCCACTCTGACACTACAATCTCCCCACGGCACAAAACCAACCGTGCTGTGCATGGTGAAAGTGTGACCCAGTGCAGCACCACACAGCATCCCACCTTGACGTCCGCAGTGCCCATGAGCACCTTGAAGTCGTCCAGCACACTCTCTGTCAGCTGCAGCTCAATGACTGTTAGGCGCTTGCCCAGCGTCTTTACCTGCCACAGGACAGAAACCAAGGCTTGGCAAGGCGGACTACAGCCATGCTGCCCTCACTCAGGCTGCCCTGGCCAGGCAACCTTTAGTCAGCGGGCCTTGGGCAGGCCAGCGGGCTCTTGGCAGGCCACCCAAGTCAAGCCAGTGGACCCTGGTCAGGCAACCCATCCCTGGCATCCTGCTTGCCTGGGCTGGTAGTGTCCTAGGCTGGCTTACCTTTGGCACGTCCTCATACTGCTGGAAGTACTCCATCAGCTGGTGCACTGCCTCCAACAGGTTGGCGCTCTTCTTGTAGCTGTCACGCCGGCCTGAGCAAGCCTCCAGGTCTGCACCAGGGGCAGCAGGTGCGGGGTTCTACTCCTCGCGCAAGCATGACATAAGTGCTGCATCCATGCAGTCTTTGCGGTGATGAAAGGAAGCTCATGCCGTCCATGCGCATGAGGTCCGTGCAGCCCCAGAACAGGCTCACCGCCCACCAGCTGCATGACCCAACCACCTGTGACTGCAGCTGTTAACATAGCCAGCCGCCGCAGTGCTGTGATGGCGTTGGTCAAGTGCCTCTTGGCAAAGTCCAGTTTGCGAATGTCTCTGCAGAATAGCATGGCAAGTACAGGAGTGAGCAAACTGGCCTGGACAGCTTAAAGCTGTGCCTGCTTTCAACCTGGTTCTTGCTGGGAGCTTGGCAATCCCTCTCAGCCAAGGTCAGAGTGAGGGCTTACCACCGTCTGCACCTTAGATACCACCCTAACCTCCACCATTGCTGAAACCCTTGTTACAACCCTTTGGTGACCCTGGACCCTGGCTCCCACTCCTTATGGCCGCCCCGTCAGTGTGACCCTGACCCCTGACTAGCCGGCTCACTTGCAGATGTCCTGGACAACCGTCTCTGACTCCTCTGCCTTGTGTTGGATTTCTTTCACTCTGTCATACAGCTCCATGATCTGGGTTTGTGCAGACTCCAGCTCCTGCCTGCATGGCAAGCATGCATGGTTGCATGGCAAGCATGCACAGCTGCATGGCAAGCATGCACGGCTGCTTAGCAGGTGCTTTGGAGCTAGCATGGCAGCGTAACTGCGTGCACCCTGCCGCATTTTTAACGCATAAATTGAGCATTGGCAGACGTATATCTCATGTGCAGTCTTGGGCACCTGCTAAGCAGCAGCCCCTTATACTGCTCACCTGGCCCTGGCATGTGCTCCGCCTTGTGCTCGCACCGCATGAAAGATGTCCTTGTCAACAGTGCGGATCTGCACATGCAAGGAAGAAAGCTGCACTCTGTTTGCTAAGCTGGAATTGCAGGATTGCCAGCTGGTTAGGTACGGGTGCACCTGTTTTCTCAGCACATCCATGAACTTGTCCAAGTCAGTAAGGCTGGCTTCGTCAGGGTACATCGAGTTGATGAACTTGATGGGTTCGAAGCTCGGGGAATCGAACACATCCTGCTTCTGCTTCCGCAACACCACAATGTCCCCGGAGCGCTCCGCCTGCATTCCTCACCCGTGTACAACCTGCTAGCCTACGAGCACCAATCTAGACATCGCATCAGTTTGGGAGCAACAAACGAATCACACATTTGCAGTAAGGACCATCGTCGAAGCGGACATCTCTACCTGCACGATGTACAATGCGCCAGGCCGAGCTGGAGCGGCGCCATTTGACATGGAGGATGCCGAGGACACCCTGCTCTTCGCTAGGAACGACACTAAGAATGCACGGGACATATACCGGCAACGGGAGCACAGGAAGAAAGCCCTGAGTGCGTACAGAGTGATGGTGTGGGTCAGCTTGGTGGCAAGGGGGGCCCAGGCTTGCACATTCCCTTTGCCCGCAGTTGCTGTGGCCTCAATTGCTGCCGGTCTCAGTGCCCTTGCACTCATCCTGGGCCTGGCATACGGTCTGCGCAGCCGACGAGTCAGCTACAAGTGCCCACCTGGCTTCATAGCTGACCAGGCAGACATGGTGTTCTTTGTGGTGCGTCGTCATTTCCTAGGCTCATTCTCAAGCAAGCTCCACTCTCTATCCTCTGCTTCCTATCCCCGCCATGAATGCCAGACAGCCGCTAGTCTGATGGGGTGGCTGATAAACTGCATGTGGATATCAAAGCATACCTTGCATGCATCCCATGCATGCATGCCGCATGCAGCCATGCATGCATGCAGCATGCAGCCATGCACACCTGGCTTGCCGCATGCCTGGCTTGCCGCATGCCGCATACCTGGCATGCCGCATGCAGCCATGCATACCTCGCTTACAGTTGGGTTAGCCCTGGGCATGCACACAGCTGGGGTGTCACCCAGGCTGAGGGGTGCCACAGTGCGATACCATCATCACCACTGCCTTGCAGGTGGGCGACTGGGGGCGTGGCGGCAGTGAGAGTCAGAGGAAGGTGGCGAGCATGATGGCGCAGCTGGGCGGCTGCTACCGCCCATCCTTTGTGGTGTCCACAGGCGACAACTTCGTTCAGTGCGCTGAGGGGGACCAGGAGGGGCTAGGTCTGCGGGCTGAGGGGCTGAGGGGCAAGCAGGGAGGCTGGACTAGGAGGGGGGCTCTTGGGCACGCAGGGAGGGATATGAGGCAATAGGGTGTGAGAAGGTAGGAGCTCTGCTACGTTTGGGCTACAGAGGGGAGTTCTAGACAGTATGGTGAACCAAGCGAGGGGGTTCCAGCCTGTGTTGTTACTGCACAGCGATGCTTGGAAAGGTGAGAGCACTCAGGCTGGAGTACTGGCTGGCTCGGGAGGTGCCCTCCCAGGCAGTGGCAGCACCAGCACCGTCATCACAACCACTTTGCTGTAGACATCGTCATTGGCATGCGCCATCGGGCGTTTTTGAAAAGCACTAACACCAACCGCATGCAAACAGGATTAGCATGCGCGCATGGAGTATGGAGCATTACCATGTGCGCAGGCAGTATGTGGGGCCAGCGCTGCCCCTGCCAGCCCCGTAGCCCTATATTGCCTTATATAGCAGCCCTCACTCTCTTCCGCCCTGCCTGCTGTGCAGTATGAGTCAGGGCTGCGGGGCCCTGAAGACCCCTTCTTCAAGCAGACCTTCACCGATGTCTACACAGACGACAGCCTCATGGTAAGGCACCGCTTGCAACACCTCCGTGATCAGCCCCACCGGGATCACAGCTGGCACCCACTTGCGCCACCACCACCCTGGACAATTTGCTGCTTCTCATGCAGCTGCTGCTGCCATTCACCATGCAGTACAGAAACATACATGTGTGGTACATGGAGGTTGGCCCATGCGCTGCATGCCTGACAACCCATGTGCTGCATGCAGATTTGCTTGCTGCCCCATGTGGCCATGTGCCCCAGGTGCCCTGGTATGCCGTATTAGGCAACCATGACTATGGAGAGCTGGACCGGGAGCAGCTGCGACTGTGCTCCTCCCCCAACTTCACCACCTGCCCGGCAGGCTGCTGCTATAGCCCCGCCTGGCAGACCAACATGAGCAACAGGGATTGGAGGTGGAATGCACGCCAGGTGCGTCACGGCCACAGGGCTGAAGGTAACATCAGGCACAAACATGCATGGAAGGTGTAGGTAGTGTGTGATGTGTGTCCCAGGCCATGAGCCCACAACCACCTCAACCCACACCAGCCAACAACCACCTCATCCAACAATCACATAGTGACACAGATGCATGTCTGCTTGCTGTGGCTAAGACGAGGTCTGCAAAGGAAGAGGGTGATGGCACATCAAAACTGCTACAACCATAAAAGCTGTCCTGGGAGCCATCGACAGACTAGTCAGATTACATGTGTAGCTGAACACCTGAAGCCTGTAGCCAGGGTTAGGGTCAGGGTCCAGGTTAGGGTCACAGTGTGTAGCATAGCATCTGTAATTGCACAAATTGTCATGTTGTGTACATCACAAGCTGCAATCATGCAAGACCTAATGTGTCTAATGTCGTATAGACCAGACATGGAAAGAGCATGTGGCCTTGTCCTTCCACGATGTGCTGTTCAAACAACTCCTTACCTTCATTTGCTTCAACGTCATGCTGCTGGCGGACTGTGGTGCTCGTAGGGTGCGTGGCGACAAGGGTTCGGCAACGGGCTGCTGGACATTGTGTTTGTAGACACCAGCCCCTTCGTCACCAAGTACCACTCCGTTCCCTGGGCCAACATAGCAGGCATGTCACACTGCCTGGGGCACAGCCAGCACTGCAGCCTGAGCCACAGCCAGCACTACAACAGCTGTCCACCACCCCAGCATCCACAACCAGCCTACCTGCCTAGCAGCCCTCCACCCCTCTCCAGTGCTGGCCCAACTGCAGCACAAGCCTGACGTGGAAGGCCACCAGCATCGCTGCAGCTGGCATCAAACACTCCAACGGGCACACCTAGCCTGCAGCTTGCAGCAGATAGATAGTGCCCCACCACACCACACCACACCACACCACACCACACCACACCACACCACACCACACCACACCACACCACACCACACCACACCACACCACACCACACCACACCACACCACACCACACCACACCACACCACACCACACCACACCACACCACACCACACCACACCACACCACACCACACCACACCACACCACACCACACCACACCACACCACACCACACCACACCACACCACACCACACCACACCACACCCAGTCAGGACTGCAGGCACGGCATCATGATCATCCCATCCTCACCATCACACAGTGTCACACCCTAACACTCTACCACGCATGGACTCAATACCAATGTTTGATGAGTTTGGTCAGATGCTACCACAGACCATCACACTGAAGCATGCATATCAGAAACCCATCGTGGATCGTGAATGTGATGAATCGACGCATTGACCTAGATGCTTTGCAACCCTGCATGGGGGGTGCATGTGTTGCTGCAGGTGGCATCAACAGCCAGGACTGGGAGTCGCAGGCGGCCCTGGTGCAGGCGCTGCTGCGCAACTCTACAGCCAAGTGGAAGCTTGTGGTGGGCCACCACCCCATACGCTCCTATGGCGAGCACTGCAATGGGGACGGCAGCGGCGACTGCTTAGACATGCAGTGGCTGCGACCAGTGATGAAGCGGTACAAGGCAGCCGCCTACTTCTGTGGCCATGAACACGACCTGCAGCTCATCAAGGTGAGGGGCTCGGCAGCCTGGCTACTCGCTAGCCGCCCAGGCATGGTTATCGTCAACACCAGCGCCACCAGCAGCACCAGCAGCACCAGCAGCAGCACCAGCAGCAGCACCAGCAGCAGCACCAGCAGCAGCACCAGCAGCAGCACCAGCAGCAGCACCAGCAGCAGCACCAGCAGCAGCACCAGCAGCAGCAGCGGCAGCACATGGCATTTGTTGATATGCAAGCCGTTGTGACACCACCCGCCTTGCTGCAGCACAGCCTTGGTGTTGATGGTGGGGTCACTCATGGGGTTGCCTCATTGTTGTGTGACCAAACAGCTTCCAGCTGGTGGGGTGAGAGGTAGGCAGGAAGGCAATGAATCCCATGTACCTGATGGTGTGTCCAGGCTGCACCATTGAAACTGATGAACGATTGGAAATTGAAACTGGAAGGACAGCCCCCTTGTCCCTCACTAGGGCCTCCATTTGAGCCGGACCAGTAGTGGCCACTAGCGGGAATACTAGGGACCACTAGTGGTCCGACTCTAATGGTGTCAGTGGGCTGTGTGGAGTATACCCAATGCACATGGACATGGTGCATGAGTGCCGACCACCTACACTGTTGCCTGACCGCGAGGGCTATAGTTTAGAGTTGGCATGATAAACATGCGCTGATTGTAAGCTGATAACAGCTCAACAAAGGGGGGAACACTACTGTGCCACGGCAGGCTGCTGCTGCTGCTGCTCCTGGGTCCTGGGTGGCTTGTCTCGCAGCCGCTTGTAGCCCAGGTCAGGGTACTCCTTGCCCTTGGCTGGCAGAGCTGTCTGCTTTGGCCACCAGCACAGCTCCAGCGGGCGCCACCTGCTCTCCACAATGCGCTGCGTGTTCAGCGCTGCATTGCAGTCCCTGTCCAGCCACCTGCCTGGCTGTGGGGCTGGCTTGGCTTTGGCAGCCTTGCCCTTGCTCAGCTAGCTGCCTGCTCAGCCTTGGTGGGCTGGGTGGGCTCAGCTGCCTGCTCGGCCTCGGTGCGCTTGCTGCGCTTGGCTGAGGGGGAGTGCTGGGCCCTGGCTCTGAGGCTGCTGCCGGTGTGGCTTCCTGGCTGCTGCATGGGGCCTGTGGGGGCTTGCGGGGGGCCAATACCGGGCACCACATCAGGCCCCGCACATCAGGCCATGACACAATGCGGGGACAAACAAGGCGGGGGCGGTCCTTTACCTGGCGCCTCCTCGTTTCCCAGCCACTCCGGCGCTCCTGTCGTTGTTTTCCTTGAGGCGTGCGAGACGCTGCGATGGAACCAACAGGACCGACGGGTAATCACACAGCGCGTAACTCATGTAGCTCACAGTGGGACACGAACCTTTCAGTTTCTTTGCCGTGCCCTGCTTTTGCTTGGCGCTTCTTAGCCATAACGCGATGTGATCACGCGATGTGAGTAAACTGGACGAACAGCCCGGTCAAGGTGAGGGGCTCGGCAGCCTGGCTACTCGCTGGCCGCCCAGGCATGACATCGTCAGCACCAGCAGCACCAGCACCAGCACCAGCGCCACCAGCAGCGCCACCAGCAGCGCCACCAGCGCTAGCAGCAGCGCCAGCAGCACTAGCACCAGCACAAGCAGCACCAGCAGCACCAGCAGCACATGGCATTTGTTAATATGCAAGCCGTTCGGACACCACCCGCCTTGCTGCAGCACAGCCTTGGTGTTGATGGTGGGGTCAGCCGCGGGGTTGCCTCATTGTTGTGTGACCAAACAACTTCCAGCTGGTGGGGTGAGAAGTAGGAAGGAAGGCAATGAATCCCATGTACCTGATGGTGTGTCAAGTCTGCACCATGCATGAAACTGGACGGACAGCCCGGTCAATACTGGAGCCATTGATGCATGCAAGCCCAACATTTGATGTGTTTTTCTCAGGTCCCAGCAAGCTTGGCAAACTCCACATGCAGTGCATGGTGTTCTTGGTGGCAAAGAGGTCCACGTTTGTCACCATCCGCATTGCATGTATTTGCTGTGTCACACAACCTGCATGTCCAGCTGCACGCCCTACCTGCACGCCCTACCCACTGCAAGCTAACTGCACTGCAGCCACCTGCACTGGCTTGGCCTTCACTGGCTTGTTGCGCCCTGCTGCCAGTCGCTCAACCGCATGTTTTGCACTGCTGCCTCCAGTCCAAGGACAGCGCCACGCCACCCGACCCGGTGTACTACGTAGTGTCAGGGGCAGGCTCTGACATCCGGACGGGCGAGTTTGCCAATGTGGGTGCGGCTGAGCAGCAGCAGCACTATCAACATCATCGTCACCATCACCGCCCGCAGCGCCAAGCATAGCGACGGGAAGGATTGCGGTGCCCAAGGCTGTCCATGGTCACCATGCAGGGGTGATGGTGTGAGAGTCTGCATTGTCATATGACGTCACTGCCACCAGCCCACCTCCAACACCCTTGCTCTCCACCTCTTTGCCCAGCACCCTCGTGGCCTTCCCTATTGTCCACTGCTGCCCCTCAGGTCGAGCCACTAACCCTGCAGGAAACCAGCTTCTTTGCAGGTGAGGGACCCACCCCTGTCTGGCTGCCCTTGCAGCGGGCTGCTGGTGGCTCCCCTCTCCTCACTCCTCTCCCCCATCCTCTCCTCCTCTCCTCTGCCCTTGCTGGCCTGGCACATCACTTGGCCCCTGCCCCTGCCCCTGCCCCTGCCCCTGCCCCTGCCCCTGCCCCTGCCCCTGCCCCTGCCCCTGCCCCTGCCCCTGCCCCTGCCCCTGCCCCTGCCCCTGCCCCTGCCCCTGCCCCTGCCCTCATGCTCCCACAGCTCCCATACCTCCTGACTCTGCCTTCGTGCTAAGCTGCAACAGAGCACGCTGCCCATGCTCTACTGCCCATGCTGCTGCTGTGGCCGCAGACCAGGGTGGCTTCGTGGTCGTGGTGATTAAAGGAAATACCATGGCGCTCCATGTCTGGGCAGACAGGGTGGCCACACCTGCATATGCAGTGGACGTCACTCTTCCTACATGAAGTCACTCTACTCAAATGACATCGCTCTGCCCAGCTGGTGTGAGACACACAACTGTGAGGCAGTGCTCCGGCTCTGGAGAAGCAAGGCTAAAGCACAGTGGCAGTACCCGGCAGTATGACAGTATTGTCAACGAGGCCAGCAAGCCGAGGCATCCCTCTCCATTGTGGGACAATCACACATTTTATTATGGCAGATTGGGCGCCGCTGGCATCCAGCCATGAGTGCCATCTCGATGTGCCCTGTGCCGTACTACAACAACACACCGTGGCATGGCTTACCAGCCTGGTGGCTACTGTGGGACTGACCTACGGCCATCCTAGCAGCCTCCAGTGTGCCTTGGCTGGATTGGAAGGCTTGACTGTAGCGTGGCATGCTAGGGCTGGCTGCTCCGCACGGAGTCGGCATCACGTTGGCCTTGTATTGCTGCGGTGAGTCATGTATTGAAGGGCAGGGCCAGGGGCCTCCATACAGACGTGGAGCACTTCAGTGGTGGCGGCAGACCTCGCCCCATGGGGAAGCTCCTCCCCTGGTGAAGCCGCTGGGGGCCGGCATGCTTGCACACTGTATGGCGCCTCCGCCGGTGCTGTTCTTTTTTTCTGACCGTCCCTCACAAGATACAGCTTGAATGGATCATGCATCAAGCGTCTCAAACGCTTCAGGCGTTCGACAGGACGCTCGATGCCCCTCTGTAGCCGCTGAACCTGCACGTCGAGGCTGGCCTCGGCGTCTGGGATGTCCGATCGGCCAGGCCAGCGGCACACATCCCGCGGTTGGTAGCAGCTCACCTGGCTAGCAAGACAGGAGCAATGGCATCGAGCTACACTCGAGTCATTGCAGAATGCCAGCCACCTCTGTCCAGCCCACCTAACTGCTCACCGCGTTCACGTCGCGGTCCACGAGCTTGTCTGATCCGTGGAGGGTGGAGCAACGCCCAATCCAGCCGCTAACTTGCTTCCGCGTCGCGCCACTGCGCACCGGCAGCAGCCACCGGACGGACTCCTTCTCAGAGCCGCTGCGCGAGCAGTTGCTGGCGCTGACCGCGCCCGTTCGGAACTCGTCCACTACCGCCACCGCCAACTCCCCTCCTGCACCAATGCAGAGTATTGGAAGTGGGCGCTGACGGCTGGCCCCTGCGATTCGGCGTATACGTGTCAGCGTAATCTGCAGCAAGCGGCATGTGCCGGACGGGGGCGGACGATCACGGATGAATACACAGAAGACAGGGCAGGAGGCTCATCTGTTGCTGTCGATGAGTGCAAAGCGAAGCTCTTGGGCGTGACCTCGACCAACCGTGCGGCCAAACCCTAGCGCCATGGGCACTTGAGGGACTCAAGCGACGAGCACAATGGCACCAATGCAAAACACTGAGTAAGGCAGCGGCGCATATGGAACAGCCGGCGAACACGCTGCCGAAAAGCTCAGGGTCAGTGATGTATGAACAGAGGTTGGGCGTCCCACGACTCCAAACCTAACTTCAATCCATACGCTTCGTGACGCCACCGCTTCACCGCGCATCGCTTTGCAGGCTTCCTTTGCCTTAGATATGTCTGGTGAGTCCGACCAAATTCCACCGTTTGTGTACGCCGTAGCCCTAACGCTGTTGCAGCGAAGCCGCAGTCGTTGCAATGCATGCGCCAAGGTTGTACCTGACTGCAACTGCAAATACCGTCGTGCTTCCGCAGGGTACCCGCCTCCAGGATACCCTCCTCCGGCCGGTGTGTGACTAATACAGCGGACAGAACTGCGTCGAACAAAGACATTGTAGCGCGGCCGCGCACATGCATGACTTTTTCCCCAAACTTCGCAACATGGGGCAAACCCCTTGTAACACACTACTATAACCAGAGTTACGCTTGCCCTTCTTGAGCAGGTTACCCTCCTGCGCCCTACGGCTACCCGCCCCCTGGCGGCCATCCCCCCCCAGGCTACCCGCCCCCTGGTGGGCACCCTCCACCAGGCTACCCCCCTGCCCCAGGTGAAGGCACGGGTGCTTGCCCAGCAGCAGCACGTCCGGGCTGACTGGCACCTGTAGCATTCATCTGAACAGCGTGTCACCAGCTTTTTGAGGTCCATAATGGTGCATAACCAGCATATCCAGCAGCAGCATGGCCCAGCAGCCCACACCAGGCTGACGGTCATAATGGTCCATAACCAGCAGTGTAGTCAGCAGCAGCAGCAGCAGCAGCAGTGACACACTCAGGTTGCCTAATGCCTGTCTCACACACGCTCAGTCACCCCCTTTCGGATCTTCTCTCGGCTCCCTTGTCAGCTCCCCTCTCAACTCAGTCGTATGAGCTGCAGCGCCGGTGGCATCCAGTTGGACTTGACATATCAGCAAATGCCATGTAATGATGATGATGGCTACTCTCAGCATGTTTTGGGTGCATCAGACAGTGTAGCTGTGCCCATGGACTTAATCCAACTGCCTATCATGCCCAACTCGTAGGCTATGGAGCTCCGGCACCTTACCCAGCCCCCTACCCAGCACCCTATCCAGCGCCCTACCCCGCCCCTTACCCCCCTGGTGCGTTGCAGCAGCAGTGTGATCTATAGCACAATCACACCCTGCGCCTGTAGTCACACCCTGTGCCTGTAGTCACACCCTGCGCCTGTAGTCACACCCTGTGCCTGTAGTCACACCCTGCGCCTGTAGTCACACCCTTCGCCTATAGTCACACCCTGCGCATGAGATGTATGTGTCGATGAACAGTCGCCATAGAGTCTGTTGTCTAGAGTGCCAGGCTCTGCCCCCTGCTCTTGCCCTGGGTGGGCAGAGCTGGCTGGACTATGTTTGCTGAAGAAAGGAAAACAGACCAGAGGCTCTCAACATCACTGCCCTTGCCCCTCTCCAGCATGCAACCCTGCCCACCCTCCCCCCTGCCCCTGCAAACCTCCCGCGCCCGCCTCCTTGCCCACCCTACCCATGCACACACCCTCCCCTCCCTTGCAGCCGGCTACCCAGCCCCTCATCACTATCCACCACCCGGGTATGGCCACCCCCCTGGCTATGTGCATGGCGGAGCTGCACCCCATTACGCGCCCTACCCCGCTCATGGAGGCCATCACTACCATGGTCAGTGTACAGCCTGCTGTGCTGCTGCTGCTGCTGCCGTGAGGGCTCCTTGTGTCACTCTGTGAAGCAGTGAGGAGAGAACACAGCAGCAACAGGAGGACACCAAGAAGCAGGGGCTTGCACAGACCCTGGCACAAGGAATAATACTAGTTGCATATTTGCTTTGACCCTTGCTTCCCTGCGCCATGCAAACCTGTGGACGGATGCCTGAGGACTGACATTTAAATGCTGGGTCTATTTGTGGGTTTTGTTACCATGCTGTCTAATCCACCAGAGGAGTAATGATCAGTGTGTGTGCCGGGTGAGCACCTCCACGCCCAGTCAACAGAGAACCTGAAGCTCCCAACAGTTCCTAGGCCCTTCTAGCCTTCTTTGCACTGCCCAAGGTTTGAGTCTCGGACAAAGAAAAAGATCCAGGGGCCTGGGGCAGAAGGGCTTTGTGTGTCTACCCTGTGATGGCTGCAGGCAAGCACAAGCACAAACACAAGGGCGGTCACTTCATGCCGCCCCCCATGGTAAGCTGCTTTGCATCCCATGACTACGCTAGGGTTAAGCATCAGCACCAGCACAGGACGTGGCATGCCATTATGCCCAGATCCATGTCATCAGCAAGGCCATCAGCTGCTGCTGCCGCACACTGCTGCTGACCATGTGGAGCTCGTCGCTTGGACTTTGCAGGGGTACTTCCAGCCTCACCATCACTACCACCGTCGCAAGAAATGAGTGAGCATGGCAAACCTTCCGGGCAGGAAGTACCGGTCCAATAAGTAGAGAATGCCAGTGAGGAAGTCACGGGCATGACCCGACTGAAGAAGATTGAGTTCGTGCGTCTAGACTAGCAGTTTCAGTGGGACCTGTAAACCCTTGAGCTCTTGGCTATGATGTTACGAGCTGCGACGTTGCTCAACTTGATAGTCCTCTGCATGCCAACGCCATGCTTACCATTTACAGAACACCGTCTTGCTTGAACACAACCTTGAGCCGTCACACCCTGAGCCGTCACACACTGCGATGCGATTTCTGCAAAGCAATATCGTTGTTAAGGCTACTGCAGTCCCTCCAGGTAGTCTGTCCATAATGTATTGGACACACAACCTGTCGCTGGTGAATTGGTGCCGCCCAGAGCACTCCCAGATGCGAACTAAAGCTTGCATGGCCTTTGCAACGCGAAGTCATTGGACGCAACGAACAAAACAGTCATGTAAAGCGATAAACATTATGCCGACGCGTTACCTGGGGAATTATAGATCGACATATAGTACGACATGAAGACTGCATTAGGAATTTGTCAAGAAACGTTCCTTAAGATTTGTCAAATCATAAACAGGTCCGGTCGCTCTCCATTGGTGAGCACTCTTGCCTCATGACCACTCGCAGGCACGACCCAGCAGCACCCCCCAAAACATTCTTATATTATGAGCACTGACACTGAAACATAGATATGCAGAATTCACAGCTTCTCATACTATGTTCTGAGGCAAAGCATAATTGGCCTTCACGCAAGCATGCCTTGCCTGGTTGGGAAGCCGAAGCTGGGCACACACTCAGCATGCCTCACTCAGGGTTGCATTGCCCTGTGCCTGCTCGCTGCATCAGCCCCACTCTCATGCGTTGCCCACCAGCCAAGAGGGCCACCCTCCAGCATAACGCCTGTCTGCGCTCGCACCACCCCGCTTAGCCTTGCCTCTCTGCAATGCGTCCTTCTTTAACAGGCAGCTTGCTTGCACCCAATCACTTTGCCGCTCCCTCTAAGCATCCCTCCAAACAATAGCCACTGCCTAATCGTGCTCCACCTACGGCCCACCCACAACCAAATCTCTCAAGCTGCATGACAAGGCCTAGCAGGGTGGTGCTTTGGTGCACATATGCAGCAGGATAGCGCAGTCGCTGCAGGGCCTAGTTGACACAATGTGGAGTGCGGGCACACCCATGTAGCCAGCTCCCAATGACCCATTTTGACCCTGGCCCTCCATGCCACTCCACACCCGTCTACACCCCTCGATACCCCTCTACACCCTGCCACACCCCTCGACCCTTCTTGACTAGGGTTAGCCTGGGCCCCCCACAATCATTCTGTGCACATGTCCATGTTTAAGTTCGAGTGCAGCAGGCACATTGTAGGATGTGCATGCATCTTAAGTGCTTCACTCACCGTACGCACACACATTGCCACAGCTCCACGTGGTGGATTGAATTGCTTTCAGCCATGTAAGTTCTGGCAGTGTGTGATGTGTGACGTGTTGGGGTGGGGCACGAGTGAGCAGCTGGCCCCTCAACCCCGCACCACCAATCCGTTCATGTCTACCACAGCCACCAGTTGCATGGCGCCATGAGGGGCGGGCTGGAAGCGCAGCGCCTCCATAGGGGGCGGGGGCTGCAGCCAGGGCATGCAAGGAGGGTGCCTGAGTGACTGACATGTAACCATGTTGATGCTGAAATGTGCGTCAAAACATAGTCTTCGCCCATCACCTGTTACCTAGTGCTAGCATTGCTGACCAGTGAGCACCTGTCATCTAGGGCATTGCTGCTGTTGAAAGGTGGCTTCAACCTGACCTAATCCTAACCTGACCCACCTACCCGCCTCACCCACCCCGCCCGCCCGCCCGCCCGCCCACGCACTTACCATGGCCAAGAAGTACAGCATGCGGCCCAGCATATCTTTTGGTGGGCCCTTGGCCAGCACTGCTGCCAGCCCGCCCGCTGCCTGCGACTGTGATGGCTGGGCCACCGCTGCAGCCATGTCCAGCTTTGAGACAGAAGCCATCGCCCCAGGTGCCAGGCCTGATGAGCTGGGGGCAAGCCGAGGGCCGGCCCCCTCCTCTTCCTGGGGCAGCCCGTGCTCAGCAGACTGCTGCCACAGGTTGACGCGTGCCTGGGAGGCAGCAGCAGTGCCTGCTGCTGAGGTGCTCGTGTTAGCCAGCTCCAAAGACCTGCAATTGGCCAAGGTGGTGGCTGCAATGTTGCCAATGTGATGATGGTGGAAACGGTGATGATGTGTGATGCCTGTGTGACAGTGTGATAATGATATTGCACGCGCAGAGCCACAGATTTGTGGAGGTGAAGGATTGGTATGCAGGGCTGCTGATGCCACCAGCCACTCTAGGCGCCTTGCACAGCAGTGCCACACACGCCGAGCCTGACCTGCGTAAGCTGATGCTGGCCTGATTGAGGGAGGAGCTGAGCCGTGGCTGTAGCGCCGCTGTGCTACGCTTCTGCTGCCTCAGGGCGGCCTCCAGTTCATCAGACTCATCAGATACCTGCAGGGTGGAGGTGATCGGGAGTCAAGGAAGGAGGGCGAGATGGCTGACTCCTGGTCAGGCACCTGCTGAGGCTGGACATGGAAGAGGCTGGGCTGTGTTTAGGCGGAGTCAGGGATAACACGAGGATCTTACAGCAGAGTGGCAAGGCATCAGCACTAGGTAAGGTAGGATAACGAGGTGCACACCCTTCCTGGGTTGGTCATCATCATCGTCATCAACATCAGTTGGCTAGGGAGCAAGCAGGTTAGCCCATCTGCTTCATGTGGCCGTGTTAGACAGGCTACTCAGGTCTGCATTGAGGGGTCCTTGTTACACCCATACCTCTCTAATGTCAACAGAGGCAGAGTGACATGTCAGGAACTGGGCAAGTGTTTGTGGGCCACCTGCTGTGCTCTAGGTCTGACTCATCAGGTCTAGGCAACAGCTGCATGTTGCTGACAGTGCACGAGGCTCACCAGGCTCAGGGCAGTCTCTGACACCATGTGTGTGAGCCGCCTGCCAGGGCTCAACAGCCTCCGCAGGCGATCCACGATGTCGCTGAAGCTTGGCCGGCTGCAGGGACAGCAGCAGACGTGCTTTGACTCCCCACACCAACAGCTGCTGCGGATCCCTTTCTCGAACGTGGCTACACCTGCTTCACCCTGCCCTGCCCCGTCGTGTGCTGGCCACTGCACCACACCCTTCAGAAAACATCCTTAGCCTCAGCCACAGGTTCAGCGCCGGAGTCGTAAGAGGTGCTTGAGGCTGCGGCCCCTCACTGGCCCCTGGTCCCTGGTTGTCCATCCCCTCCCTCCCCTGCTGCCCACCTCTGCCTTCTCGCACCCCCCAACCTCCCCACCCTGCCCACCCCCCCACCCACGCCCCGGCCACCTACCCTGCCCACCCACCCTGCCCACCCACCCTGATTCCCACCCTGCCCACTCTTCACCTCCCCGTTGCACCCCCACCAAGCTGACCTGGACGGTGCAGTGTCCCAGCACTCGCAGGCCAGCTTCTTGAGCTCCTGGAGAGGAGGGCTGAGGTCAGCAGGCCAGGGGGGGCGCTCCCCGGCCACACACACCGCCTCCACCACCTCATGAGCAGCCCGGCCTTTGAAGGGAGATGCCTGCAGAGGGGAAGCAGCAGCCAGGCAAGCGCAACACTCACAACAACAGCGCTCCTATGGCTGTGCAACAATAGCAGCAGCTGTGGCTCTATTAGTGGTGCTACTGTACCAGGACCAGCACAAGCCTCTCCTGGGTAAATGGAAAACAGTGTGTACTCCTGGACCTACCTCGGACTACCAATTTAGTGACCTGCCCGCCCGCCTGCCCGCCCGCCCGCCTGCCCGTCCGCCCGCCCGCCCGCCTGCCTGCCTGCCTGCCTGCCTGCCTGCCTGCCTGCCTGCCTGCCCGCTTGACCCCAACCTGTGTTATCATCTCCCACAACGTGACTCCAAAGCTGAACACGTCTGTGGCGGTGCTAAAGGTGGTCTCCTTCAGCGCCTCAGGTGGCATGTGGCTGATAGTGCCGTGGATGCCCTTCTTGATGCAGTCCTCATCCTCAGGCAGCACCTGAGAGAGGTCAGGGGCGCGAACATCCAGTGAGGATGGCTGCCTCCTGACAAGAGAGCAGGCAGGCAGGCAGGCAGGCAGGCAGGCAGGCAGGCAGGCAGGCGAGCAGGCGAGCAGGCAGGCAGGCAGGCGAGCAGGCAGGCAGGCAGGCAGGCAGGCAGGCAGGCAGGCAGGCAGGCAGGCAGGCAGGCAGGCAGGCAGGCAGGCAGGCAGGCAGGCAGGCAGGCAGGCAGGCAGGCAGGCAGGCAGGCAGGCAGGCAGGCAGGCAGGCAGGCAGGTCCAAGCGGGTACACATCATGCGTCCAAGCCAGTAGTGCAGCTGTCTTGTTCCGCCTACCATGACTAGGCCAAAGTCAGCGACCTTGGCTACCATGCCAATGCTGCCTGATGTTGCACTAGGGATGGCGCCTGGGCTGGCTCCAGGGTGCTGCAGCAGAACATTCTCAGCCTTCAGGTCACAGTGGAGGATGCGCAAGCCATGTATGTACCTGCAAAGAACAGCGGGGCAGGGTGCTTGAAAAGAGTGAGAGAGGGCAGCCCCTAGTGTGCGGCGTTGTTGAGCTTTCTGCTGAGCACACTGGACTGCCACATAGGTATACCATAGACGATGCATAGTTGGTATGCCATAGAGAAGGTATCGAAGCGACAAAGGAGCTGAGCAAAGGGGGTGAGTCACCTACATCACCATACCATGCACACATTGCTGGCAAATGAGACGCAGCCCTGCCTGCATGGGCTACAACACTCTGTGTACAGTGGTGGATGGCTGGTAGGTTGGTTGGTTGTGTGATGTGAGTGACCGTTGACATGAAGTGAGTGACCTGTGGTGTGAGTTGTGGCTAGGGGAGCTGTGCATAGGTACCCCACGAGTTTGCAACATTCACACACCATAGAATGCCAAAAGCGCCTAATTAGGTCAGGCCTGCTATGACCGTCACCCCAACTCCACCCATTCACGCGCACGCCTCCTTCCACACACTGTTGATTTGGGTTATGAGGATGGTGTGAGTCGATATGCGGCATTCCATTGCGTTTCATTGGCTGAATCTAGGCTGCTGGTCACGCCTGCTTGAACCCTGCCAGCTGTGAGGTTCCTGGGTGCACCTACTTCATGCCATTTGCGATGTCCAGGGCCAGGTGCAGGACCTTGTGATGGAAGTCAGGCATGTCAGGGTCCAGTCCAAACTTGCGCTTCAGCAGCGCATCCCTCAATGTGCCCATCTCACAAAACTCCTGGACAGTTGGGGGGCATCAAGCTCAGGCTCAGCCAGGCAGAGCTGTACATCAACCACGTCAAGCGCAGTCGGATCAGACCAGACCAGTTAGGGCCAGGCATGCTACTGTCGCGCAGAGCGCAGCAGGCAAGACGCTGTGCACACGTACAAAGAGCAGACAAAGCAAGCACTACTGGACCAGCTCCAAAGATAGACTCGGGGTTAGTGACAGACTTGAGCCAGCCATGCCACAGGACATCAATGCCACACCAGGCAAGTCTCCTTGGCACACAGCACTTTGCTGCTTGCCGGGGACTGCTATGCCTATGGGTATGCCGGACTATGCAGGCTGGCCTGGCTCACTGCGGGTTGGCAGTGGCCCTAGTGAGCATGCAGGTCTTCTTAACACACTCGTTAACACCTCCCCACTGGGGTGGAGGTGCTGCTGTTGTCACCACTTGTGGTTGTGCTGCACTGCTGCTGCTGCTGCTGGCGAAGGTAGCAGTGGTGGTAGTGGTGGTACTGGTAGCATCAGTGCCTGGCAAGGATGCTGCACTCAGCACCTGCACCACTGCTCAGCACCCACCTGGACCATGAGCGTCATCATCTTCATGCGCCCTGGCCGGGCGTTCAGGGGCTGCTGCTTGCCTGGCAGCCCCGACACCTTGAGCTTGCTGGCGTCCAGGTTCCCAGTGGAGCACTCGTAGGTCAGCACGATGTTGGGGTGCAGCAGCAGGCGCGACACGGCAGCCTGTGAGGTAGAGGCAGCATGGAGGCATGCAGTGCCGCTACTACTGCCTGGCAGAAACAGCTGCCCCACCTTGCTGCCACTGCCACCCCACCTTGTGGCCACTGCCACTTGAGAGCAAACAGCTGCAGCTCATCGCTTGTCCTGAGGCGTCTAGGTGCTGTTTCTTGAGTGTGTGTGGCTTGGAAAGGCAATGGATCTGGCTGGCTTGCATGACGCGTGTCACCACACCAGGTCCCACATGCATGAATGGCTGTTCATGCGACGCTGGCTGTACATGCAAACAACCCCTGCACACCTCTGATCGAGCAAGCTTGCTGCGGTTCTGCTGCTTGCCCAGCACGCCGGTGCTGTGCTCTATGGTCTTCACCACCACTCGGGCGTCCCACAGCATACCAAAGTAGACCACACCCATGGACCCAAAGCCAAGCACCTTGTCGATCTTGATCTGCACTTGGCATGTCGCCAGGGTCGCAGCCAGTGAGGGCGTCAAGGCAATGAGCTTGCCAGCCGGGCAGGTGGTCAGGTGGTCAGGTGGTGTGGGAGCGAGTCAGGTGGTGTGGGAGCAACAGGTGTGAGCATGCGGTTGAGGGCCAGCCTGGCATTGTTGCCAGTCAAGTAGCACCACTGCCAGGTTGTGTGGTTGAGGAGAGGGCTATCAAGGGCTAGCAAGCAGGTGAGTGGGTCCTTATTCCCAATGCTTGAACTACCCTGTTCCATGACCTATGTGCTGCCAGCCATTGCCAATCTGCTAGGTGCAGTAACGTAGAAGATCAACTGTCAAACCAGCCGTGCAGCTAATCAAGAGGCCGCAACACAAAGTTGCTGTGAGCACATGGCATGCTGCACCGGTGGCCCAAAGCTGCCGACACAGCTTGCAGCTCACAGAGCTTGCAGTGACCCTGTCGTTGTGGCAGTGGAGTTTGCGAGCATGCAGCCAGCATGCTGCCTGGCACCACCGACCTCTTCTAGCAGCGTCTTTTGAGCATCCAGTCTGCGTCGGTTGCCAATGACAGCATCCTCCAGATCACACTCTAGGCTGCAGTGAGATGGTCACACATGATGCAATGCAGGTTGGCTCCCGCCTCACCCCCCCAATGCAGCAGCAGCAGTAGTCGTCAACATCCCAGCAACAGGCAGAAGGCAACAGCAACACCTGGCACCTCTTGCAATGCCTGCTTGAAGCACGTTGCCCTGCCCTGCTTAAAACCCTGGCCCCAGCGCAGCTTCTTCCCTTCTTACTCGTTGTTCTGCCCTGGCAGCTGCCCCTCCCTGCTGCCCCTCCCTGCTGCCCCTCCCTGCTCCCGCCCCCTGCCCTGCTGCACCCCACCTTACCCACCTGTCTGCACGCCCGGAGGTGTTCATGAGCCGCGTTCCTTTGCTGGCCGCAGCAAACACCTGGGACCGCATGCTGGACTGGGCATGGGACGCCCGCATGCCCAACACTTGGCGCTGGTTTTGTGAGTTCCTGATGGAGGCCGCCCGACTGGCTGTGGGCAGCAGGCTGGGCTCACTGCCTATGGAAGAGGCTGCTTTGCAGCTGTCCTCGGGCACGCCGGGCAGCATGCCCATGTGGCTCATCCGGTGACGCTGGCTGGTGTTGCTAGCCAAGGTGCGGAGGAGGGTGGTGGGCGGCTGGGTGGCACTGAGCTCCTCCTCCACCTCTATTACTGCAAAGAAATGATTGGACAGCATGAGCATGAGCATCAGCAGCATGGGAAGCATGAGCAGCATAAGCAGCCGCAGCACTGTCAGCAGCGGCCACCTGCTGGGTGCTGTCCCACCGCCTGTTGGCATAGCATTGGCCCAGGGCGGGCACATGCCCCCTACTCCAACCAGCTGATGGTTGCAGCATGCCAGCTAGGGACCCGTGTGCTCTCAAGCTGACCCGGCTTCTACCCGGTTATGGTTTCTATTATTTGTGTTATGACAGCCAGCCACAGGCACCCAAACTCCTTGCCAACTAGTTCTGAAGCTGACCCCACTTCTACCCTGCTTGCTGACGCAGGCGCTGGTGAGGCTGGCAGCTCTCACCTGAGCGGGACAGGGAGCTGTTGTTGGAGTTCCCCGCGTAATGGGTTGAGAGGGCCATGTCCCCGGCAGCTGAGCCAATGCTGGCCTACAGCCGGTTGGGCAGGGCAGGGGCACTGCAAACCTGCCCCTACGCACCCAGCTTCTATGTGTGAGTGGCTCTATGCTGCTATCACACCAGGCTTGAGGACCTGCCTGCCTAGATTAGACCCACACTGTAGGATGCTCCTTGCCAGCAAAAGCTGTCTCATCAAGTTGTTTTAGCACAGATTACTAGCCAGTTTGTGGCCACAGGGGTGTGTATGTGTGTGAGAGATATAGATTATCAGGGTATGTGGCCAGGACCACAGTGGAGCATACGTCATTAGTCACTACTGTGCTTGGCTGTAGCCCCCACCTGTGTGGAGGGAGGCAGTGGAGGCAGCGGCTGGAGTAGGGGGCGGTCAGGGGAGGAGGCGATGTCCTGCAGAGGCTCAGAGCAGCCAGATGGAGTGCTGGCCATACTCCGGGTCGACCCACAGCTCTCGAAGCTTCTCCCTCTGCCCCTGCGATGCATGGAAGAAACATGAGAGACAGCAGGTGCTGTTGATATTGGAAGGGAGCATAGAATCGCAACAGGGGAGGAGGAGGGGGCAGGGGCGAAGGAGGGGGCGGAGGGGAGGGAGAGGAGGGGGAGGAGGGGGAGGGGAGGAGGAGGAGGAGGAGGAGGAGGAGGATAACATGCAGAGCACGGGCATACTTCAGGCTGGCAGTGGAGGTAATGCACAACAAGGAGGCTGAGCAGATGCAACACCCATGATCTGCCTGCCTGCCTGCCTGCTGCCTGACTGCTTGCCTACAGGCAACACCCATCTGCTTGCCTGCCTCATCCCTCTTTTCCCGGCTCCCAGTCCAGCGCTTACGTGGTAGGTATCGGCTCGCTGGGCAGCGGGCGCAGTGTGGTGTTTGCAGCCCATGCCTCATCCAGGGCGCCAGAGGGGTTACTGCGAAGGCTGAGGCCTGAGCCTGACGCCTGTGGCTGCAGCGTGGCAGCAGGGTGCGAGATGCTGCCAGCTGACTTTGGTGAGGGGACTGCCAGGCTGACTCCGGGCTCAGCCAGCCTAAAGCAGAAGGACCCTTCCTTGGCCACGATGCTGCGAGTGGCTGAGGGCTGCAGGCTCATGGCTGGGCAGGTGTCTGAGTTGTAGCCGGGCTCCTGCTCGGCATCGCCAGAAGTCTCAGCCAGAGCGGCAGCTGGCTGTGCCGTAGCTGGCTGTGCCGCAGCTGCCTGTGCTGCAGCTGCCTGTGCCGCAGCTGCCTGTGCGTGGGCTGCCTGTGTGGTAGCTGGCTGTGCAACAGCTTGCTGTGCGGCAGGTAGCTCAGCGGGGGCTGATCCTGCAACAGCATCCTCAAGTCCCGCGATCACAAGCTGGGCGGCACTGGTCGCTGAACACGCCCTATCAATTGACAGTTGTATTCTCAGTGCATCTGACTTAGCAAACCGCTCATGCTGCTGGTCCATCAGCTGCTGTTGGGTCTCGGCCAGTGCAGGCCTGCCTGGTAAGCCATACGGCTCGGGCGCAACCCTGGCCGTGCCCTCCTCCAGAGAGCTTGCATAGCTTCCATAGCTTGCATAGCTTGCATAGCTTGCATAGCTTGCATGACTGGCCAAGGATGAAGCTGGCGGTAAAGCATTGAGCTGCCTGGTCTGGTTGCCTGGCCACAGGGGGGAGCGTGCCTGCCTGCCTGAGTCTGAAGAGGCGTTCAGCTCCACCACAGCTGCTCCCTCCCGCTCCAGCACAGCCTGCACACTACCCGACGGCCTCCGCAGCTCCACCCCCTCACACTCCCCTCCCTCAGCCCCTGGCTGCACCCTCCCAGTGTCGTGGTGGGACTGGGAGCGCTGCAGGTCCAGGTCCAGGTCCATGTCGCCTTCGGAGGCCAAGGTGACAGTGGCCAGGCGGCTGGAGCTTGAACAGCGGGAGCGGCGAGCCCAGGGCCTGCTCACTGACATGCTGGGCGATCCAGCTGCGGGCAGCCCTAGGGTGGAGACTGCAGCACTGCCATGGCCTGCATCGTCAAGCCCCATTACCAACTCCTCCATGGAAGCTGTGGGGGCTGCCAGGGGGCAGACTGGCAGCAGCAGGGGGTCAGGGGAGAGGTGGCCTGGCATCCCACCCCTGCTGGCGGGCTGGGCAGTTGCTGCTGGCGGTGGTACCCCACACAGTTGCGGTTGCAGTGCTGCCAAGAGTATGGGCGGAAGACCTACTCGTGCAGTGGGGGGGCACCCCAGCCCTGACGCTGCCTCTTGGTGTGCCTCTGCCCCCTGCGCCCCCTGCTGCTCTTGCTGGCTTGGCCCGGGATGTGTGTCTGACTGCTGTCCTTCCCATTGGCCCTGCCCAGGCTGTACTTGTTGAGCCACTTGCAGCAGCTCCCTAGCAGCTTCCACCGCCTCGGGTGGGAAGTGTGACAGGGCAGAAGCTGCGGAGACGCTGCCAGCTTCAGCAGCCAGGACCCCTTTCAGCAGGGACTTGACAGCATCAGCAGCGCTGATCTCTGAGTCAGAGTGCTCTAGGTACTGGGCAGCCAGGCCAGCCACATCAGAGTCCGACACATAGCCCACCAGACTGGCCATGTCTTGCTCCAGCTGCTGTGTGGTACTGCCCCTGCTGGTGCGAGGGCTGATGCGAGCCTGCGCAGGGACATGCAGGGGCAGGGGTGGTCCGATGGGAATGGCCTACCTCACAGTGACAGCTTCACAGGCGTTGCCTGCCATAGCACGCCCCTGCCTGCCTCAGCCTGCCCCTGCCTGCCCCTGCCTGCACTTCCTCCGTCTGCCTCAGCCTGCCTTTTTCCACATATCACAGCAAGTCAAACACGTCCTCCCTCCTGCACGCCAGACCGCTGCCTCCCTGCCACCCTCCGAGCCGTGCCTCCACCCCAGCACTACCCTCCCAGCCACTCAAAAGCCAGGCAGTGCCCTCTTGCTCCTCCTCCTGCCACCACACACCCCTTGCACCACCACACACCTTGCGGCCGCCATGGGACCTCTGACCCCGAGCAGTGCAGGCCACTGCTCCCCCTGGCACCATGTCCATCACCCCTGGGGGCTGGATGGTGAGGTCGTGAGAGGTGTGGGTACTGTTGCGGCTGTGCTGCAAGGCATCCGGGGTGTCCGGAAACTCTGGGTCGCTGAAGGGGTCTGTGATGGTCGCCCGGCCCCCAGCCCAGGAGCTCAGGGCCAGGGCCAGGGTGGCCTCTGACTCAGCCCTGTCGCTGGCCTCTGTGCAGCTGGTGGGGTAGGCGGAGGTGATGATGGGCGGGGAGGAGGGGTCACCTGCAGCCAAGCAACGAGGGTGGGGGGCAGGGCGGGTGGGATAGTGGTGCTGAGACTCTTGGTGTACGGCTATGGAGTCAGCAGGAGTCTCTTGGAGACAGAGGGGCACATAGTAGCATGCAGTGATGATGCTGGCACGCACCCACGCACCCCACCCCCTCCCACCCCTCCCTGCACACTCCCCACCCCAGCCTAGCCCTCGCCAACGCCCTTGTCATCGCTGGCACCCACCCACCCCACCCGCTCTTCTCAGACACTCCCTGTCCAAGACGGCCCTCCCAGCATGCCCCAGGCACCCACCTCCATTACTCCGCCAGTCAAGCAGGCCAGCCTCGAGCCCTTGGGCTGCCGCTGCCGCCGCCTCCGCCTCCCCCTCCTCCATCACTGGCCCTTCCCAGGAGATGTCACGGCACCGCTGCCCCAGCCTGCTCTTAGACCGCCTCAGGTGTTGCCGGAGGCCACCTGGTCCCACAGCCACTATCACCGGCTCAGAGTCCACAGACTCGCCTGAGATGGAGGAGGAGGGCAGGCGGCAGAGGGCACGCTCTGCACCGAGTGAGGTGCTGCGGCGTATGGCTGAGCGGGAGGCAGGGGGGCCTCTGAGCAGGGGGGAGGAGCTGTCGCTGGCAGACCCAGCCTCTGCTGCTGTCACCAGCCCGCTCCAACGCACCCCTCCCTGAGGGGAAGGGGGAGGGACCATGTCTGGATCAGGTCTTGATGCTGCTGCTGCTGATGCTGCTGCTGCTGGCGTCAGTGACCTGAGCCTGGCTGCTGGGGCGGCCATGGCTGCAGCGCAGCGGGTGCATAGCTGTGGGGAGGAGGGAAGCGGAGCGGAAGCTGGCCCTGCCAGCAACACCACTCGCACTAGCATATTGCTGGCAGAGGCAGGGTCAGCTGAGGCTGTGTTAGCAGTGGTGTCGGTGCCCATGCCATCACACCCCACAGCAGCAGCACCTGGAGCTAAACCCTGACAATGGTCGTCCAGGTTTATGGCAGCCACAGGCGCCGCAGTGCCACCCCATGGCTGCGTGGCAGCTGCTGCGTGGCTGCCTGGCTCCCTCACCCCCTCACTCTGGCTCACCCCCTCACAGCCTGCCAGCCCACTGCTGGACGGAGCTCTGTGCAAGAGCGAGGAGCGGCTGGCGCTCCTCCTCACCGTCTTACCCACAGGGCTGGTCGCAGCTTGGTGGGCGAGAGCAGGGTGCCCTGGCTGCCCAGCTGCCAACAGCGCCTCCCGCTGCCAGGGCAGCAGAGCTTGCAGGGCAGCTGCTGCCTGCATTCCTGCAGGAGAGCGCTCCCGGGGGTGGGGTGGGGTGGGGCTAGTCCCGGGGCTGGGGCTGCTAGTAAGGGGGGAGCCAGCAGTGAAGCTGTGGGAGCGCTTCACGCGCTGCTGGCGGTGGAAGGCGGTGGCTGAGGTGGGTCGTGGGGCAGTGGGGTCTGCCGGGCAATCTGCAAAGGGGCTGCACGGGGAAGGGCTGGGGCTGGGGCTGGGGCTGCGGCTTAGCTTGGTCTGGGGAGCAAGGGGAGGGGAGGGGGCGGCTGCATTGAGAATGGGGAGGGAGGGCTGGGCGGGTGCCAGGGCGGTGTTGAGGTGCGGCAACCAGGCCACCGGCCAACTAATGCTGGCGCCTAGCAAGGTTGTGAGCTGAGCGATGTCAGTCCCAAGCTCTCCCCTAGCCATGGCAAGGCAACAAAGAACAGGTGGTCAACCATGTCAGAACATCAAACTGGTTCTAGAAGGTGGCAACAAGGTGAGAAGGACGGCATGGAGGCGGGTGCCACTGCTGCCCTGAACTGGCTGGCGTAAAGTGGGCTGGGTGAAGGGTAAGGGTTAAGGGTTAGGGTTAGGGTTAGGGTTAGGGTCAGGGTTAGGGTGAAGGTGCTGCCTTGAAGATCCAGCGCGGTCACTGGTGTGTGGTCACTGGTGTGTGGTCACTGGTGCAGATGCAGTCCGAGATCACGGCACCCAACACCTAGCCATGTTCTTAGAAAGGCATGCGAGAGGCACAGTGTCAGGGATTGGCACTGAACTGCTGCTGACGAGCACCGTGGGGTCACACAACAGCGGGTTACCTGTCCGCTGTGTCTTTGGCAGCTGCCATGACACGTGCAAGGTGGCTCAGGCTGGTAGCCTGCAGCTGACGTAACATGTGGGGTAACTGCTCGTCTCCATCCTGTAGTGGCAGTGGCAGCAGCAGCAGTTGCAGCTGCAGCAGGAGCTTGTGTGGAAGCCAGGGGTGGGGCGCATTGCGCCAAAGAGGCCATCATCTGCACCTCCGCAGGGGCGCTGCTCAGCTGCAACCCCTCCCAAATCAGCAGCAGCAGCAACCCTGAGCTGTAACCCCTGAATCTGTGTACCGCACGGGAAGCTGTCTCCGCAGCAGCTTACGCTGAGGTCTCCGCCGCTGGTCCCATCTGTCAGGGGCTAGCCAGCAGCTAAGGACGGCACCAAGGGGAGTGCAGGCTGTGGGCCACCAGCACATTGAGTCACTAAGGTTGTGTGCAATGCAGCAGCGCTGACAGGTCTGGTGACCGCTGAGCTGGTGGGCTGGTGACCGCTGAGCTGACACCTCCAGCTGCATTTTGGAGGTGACCTTTGAAAGTGCCCTTTGGTCGGAGTGCCCTTTGGGAGTGTGAGAGTGAGTGACATCGCCTCCTGGGTATAAGTAGTAGCTCAGCAGGTGTGAGCTGATATGAGCCTAGTGGCGCAATGCCTCCGAGGAAGCGCCCCAGTAGCGCGGAGCCAGAGCCGCTTCTGATTGAAAGCCCGCTACAACTGTGCAGTTCGGTGACCTCCGCGCTGCTCACATCACATGTGGTAGCCCCCCGCAAGCCCCCGCAGGCCCCACGCAGCAGCCAGGAAGCCTCACAGGCAGCAGCCAGCTCAGAGCCAGGGCCCAGCAGTCCCCTGCCAGCCAAGCGCAGCAAGCGCACCAAGGCTGAGCAGCCAGCTGACACCCAGCCTACCAAGGGCAAGGGCAAGATCAAGGCTGCCAAAGCCAAGCCAGCACCACAGCCAGGCAGGTGGCTGGACAGGGACTGCAACGCAGCATTGAACATGCAGCGCATTGGAGAGAGCAAGTGGCGCCCACTGGAGCTGTGCTACTGGCCAGAGCAGGGAGCTCTGCCAGCCAAGGGCAAGGTGTACCCTGGCCTGGGCTACAAGCGGCTGCGAGACAAGCCACCCAAGGCCCAGCAGCAGCCTGCTGCGGCACAGTAGTGTGTGTCTCCCTTATAGCTGTCATCAGTTAACAATCAGTGCATGTTTTGTCATGCCAACTCTATACATCGCCCTGTCACAGGGGTCAGGCAATGCTGTAGGTGGTAGGCGACCGTGACCATGTGTATGCCATGTATAGGACATGAGCATGCCATGCGATGGGAACTCCACACAGAAAAAAACACTGTTTTGTAGTGGTTCACAATTAGTGTGTTCGACTGCAATGAAGGCTCAAGGTTGAGGGCTAAGGCGCTGACAGGTCATTGCAAATGCTGTTGAGGACCCCAGGTCCAGAGGGAAACGGGCATGCAAGCGCTAGGGGTATCAGGTTAGAATACAGATCTGGGTGAGATCGCCAGCAGTAAGGTCGTCCAGCTGGTCACATGCACCGCAATCATCACCGCCCTCCTCACAGCATTGCCACCCGCACCCTCACTCCCATACCCCTACAGCCTTGCACCCACAAAATGACAGGGCAGGCACAGCACAGCTCCTGATCGAACAGGGAGGGCATTGACCACAAAGCATTGGGTAACACGCCATTGGACACCCTGCCCCTGGTTCGTGGCACAGCACAGCACAACAGAGGACAACACAGCATGTGAAGCAGGGACCCACCTGGCCCAACCCAACCTTCCTCCATTCTCCCTCCAAGCTGCACTGAACAGCCTGGTTCTCTGTGGCTGGGACGCCCCGCAGCGGGAGGCCGTCCCACGCCACTGATCTGACTACTGGCAGGCCTCTGGGCCCTGCTGCCACTCTGCCTGCTGCTGCTGTGCCATTGGGTGTGGGCAAGGGAGTAGACTCCCGCGCCTTCTGCCCAGCCTGAAGCTTTGCAGCAGCACCAGCAGCTGTGCCTGGGTGCCACCTGCTGGCAGGGCTGTGGGCACCCTGGTCTATGAGGTTGAGGGCGAGGGCCAGAGGGCAGGCCATGGAGAGCAGGCACAGCAGGAACACGGTTTGGACACTCAGCTCCTGCCCAGCCAGGGCGGCCAGGAGGAGTGCCAAGCAGGTCTCTGCGGATTGCACCACGGGAGGCAGCCAGGTGAGAAGGGACCTGCAGGGGAGAGGGAAAGTTTAGGACGGGTGAGGGGTACAGCGTCGGCCAGGGGCATGCCGGCTCAGGGTGCACACGGTAGGCCTGGTGAGACCGTCACTCGTGCCACATTGCACAAACAGCCAACAGCCCTGCTGTACACCTGCCTGGCTTGTCCTTACTGACAGCGTGACCAGCCCCTGCCCCTGCCCCTGGCTGGGCTTGGCCGTTGGTTATTGGACTGTACCTCTTTGCCTGCGCTGGCGGCTGACTCACCCAGCCTGGTGTATAACCCTGACAGGTAGAAATGCTACAGCGGTGAAAGCCTATGTCAGGCATCTACTTACCCATCTCTGTAAGTTGGAGCCAGCAGCCAGAAGCCTGACGATGCCGCCAGAGAATATGCTAGCTTTCCAGGGTCTGTTCTGGCTTGCATAGAGCCAAGTACAAATACCAGCAGCTGGGCTACATACTGCAGGCAGAGACAGGCATGTAGCCTGGTTGTTTAGAAGCAAAGGCAGCTTCGGGTGGAGCTGGGGTGTCTTACAGGACGTGCTTGGGCCCATGGAGTTCCATCACCGGGGAACACAAGGAGACAGCAGGCTGCTGCAACGCCCGCTACGAGCACGGCACATAGAGGGAGCTATTGCATGATGTATAATTGAGCTGCCACGGGCTGAGGCCGTACCTGCGCCGCTGGAGAGCATTTGCTGCTGTTCATCCCTCGCGAAAGCGGCGACAAACATTGCTCCCAGCAGCTGAACTGCATAGACTTCATGCTTCCCTATTCCCGATGGACCCATATGTAGAGATGGTGCTTACATGTTCTTATGTGATCGGCGGACCTCGTATATTTTCGAGTAGCCAGAAAACATATAATAAGCGCACTGGCCAGCCGCTGCTATTGTTCAGCTTGTAATGAAGCGGGCAAAACTCCGCCATGCAAGTTGGCTATGAAATGTTTCCTGCGTTTTCAAAACGTGCAAGCAAAAAAGTAAGCAAGTTGGAATCGAACCAGGCTGCGAGCTCTGCGAGCCTAATGCCCACTTCAGCTCAGCCTTCTGGTGTGTGTGCTTGTGCCAGTGCCTGTGCCACACACATCCCCTTTGTTAGGGGTTTGTCGCGTTGTAAGCGTGCGATGTGACCTGTAACAGAGTTCCCCCCAGTGCACAAGTTGGTGGCACAGAAACGCAGTGCACTAAAGAGGTACAGGTCACAGCAGGGTTGCAACAATGGTCATGGCACTGTGGATCTCGCTACGGGCAGAACATGGTGGGCCTAACCCCATCCATGCCTGAACCCCCCGCGATATTGAGAGCATGCTGCCAAGGGTAGCGCTAGAACGGCTGGCAGCTCATTGGGTGGGCACGCATGCAGCGTGGGCAGCAGGGCTGTGACGGTGCGCAAAGTGCAACCCTCACGGATGGTGGTGAGCAGTTCCCGGCCGGCGGTAGCCCAGCTGGTGCCTTTGGGCGGGGGCTTGGTGCGCAGCTGTTGCCGGGCGTGGCGGCGAGCAGCTCCTAGGCCCAGCGCTTCGTGTTTGGGGGAGCGGGCTGGCAGCTGTGGTCTATTCGTGCCGTGGCTGGGCTTGCTGCGAGGTTCCCAGGCAGGACCCCTGAATTCCGGGTTGGGAGTGTCCTCCGCAACGCTGGGGGCATGGCTGCAGCCAGGGGCGGCGCTGATCGCACTTGACTGTGCCCCTGGAGCCCCTAGGTAGCTCACGCCGGTGTGACCACTGCTGCCGTGCTCCCCTTCGCTGTGCGCTAGGCTGGTCACGCTTGCCAAAAGGGGCGCAGGGCTAGTAGGCTGAGGGTGAGCTGCCAAAGAGGTCTCGACCATACTGCTCAGGGCAATAGCAGGGCATAGCTCATGAGGGATGTGGGGTAAGCAGCAGGGATTGCTGCCCAATTGGAGGGGCCAGTACCTGCCTCAGTCACAGACTCTTCACAACCACTGGAACTGGTTTCTGACACAGCATCCTGCGAGGGCTGCAAGGCAGACAGCTGAGCCGGCGGAGTTGGGGGGGCATTGGTAACGGGGTAAGGGCTGGCCACCAAGGATGTAGCAATCACGCTGGTCTGACTCAGCAGCTGGCCACTGGACCACTCAGCGGGTGGCTCAAAGTACATGGGCAGAGCATGGCGTGGCTGGGTCTCGTTGTGGCTGAACAGCCGGGGAGCGTAGCTGAGCAAACGACCCACCAGGTCTAGCTGGATGCCGTGGCGGAAGAGGATCTCGTTGCCAACCAGCAAGTCATAGGGCAGGCTGGCGCTGTCTGCCACGACCTGGAAGCGGTGGCGCGACCTGGCAGCATAGGGTGTGCCCAAGGCAAGGCCCACCTCCACCACAGCCGCTCCTTGCGTTTGGAAGGCGGTGCCCCCGCTCTGAATGATGCGCTGCTGGGAGGGGAGAACCTCGAGCTTCAGCTGGCGGGCCAGGCTTGCGGTGATCAGCTGTGCGCCTGAGCCAGAGTCGAGCATGACGCCGGGTAGGGCATGGGGAGTACAGTGCCGGTCTAGGACACTGAGGCCTGCGCACACGCTGGGGTTGGCAGCAAAGGGGAGAGCACGCAGGCTGGAGGCTGGCTGGGCCGGGCTAGTAGCGGCAAGGGCGGCAGACTGCGGCACAGGGATGGGCTGCTGGGCTGCGGTGTCGGTGGCGGAAGCAACAGCCTGGGCGAGAGGTCGCTCTGCCCTCAGCTGAGCCATGTGGGCCTCCATGACAAGCAAGTTTTGCTGCAAAGTGGACACCTGATGCACTAGGGTGCGCACAATGTCCGTGATGTCAGCCTGACCCTCTGACTGCATGGGTACCTTGCTGCTGCTGCTGCTGCTACTGCTGGTGTCACGGGGTGCAGCACGTGAGACGGGCAGGGCATGGGTGGTGGCACCGCCGGGCGCGAAGCTGAGTGGGCGCTCAGCAGCAGCAGCTAAGGCAATGGCGTAACGCATGGCATCAAAGGCAGTACTGACGCTGGTGATGGGCATGTTGGTGAGGCTGTGTAGGGCTGCGTCCTCATCCTCATCCTCGTCCTCACCCACGCCAGGCACGGCAGCGAGGGAGTGTGCAGGCCCGGGCTGACCCCACTGGGCCGGGCGCAGTTCGGGGTGCTTGCTGAAGCACCGCTCCTCGGTGTGCCCGTCTTTGCCGCAGTGGTCACAGCGTGGGCGACCCCAGGATGGCCCGCTTCTTGGCTGCACGACGGTGTGAGCACGCAGTGGCGGGGCAGCAGCAGGTGAGCGGGAAGCCATGAACAACCTGAACTGCTCATACAAGGCTGGGTCAATGGGCTGCGAGCTGGCGGCTGCACCGTGGGAGTGGGAATGGGCTGGAGTGGGGGCGGGCGCTGCCTGCGGCTGCGGTTGCTTGAGCAGGTGACATTCAGCAGTGCTGTGACTAGTCCAGCGCTGGTGACCCTCACACCAGGACAGGTGAGGTGCAGGAGGCCTGGTTGGTGCCGGAGGTGCACCCTGGGCGGTGAGGGCGTTGCCAAGCTGCTTGACTAGGCGTTGGGCTGCCTTGACAGCCGTGGGGTTACCTCCCTTTACTTGTCCCAAAAGCTCAGCGGCGTTGACGCCCGCAGGTGCGTTGAGCGGCTTCCCAGCTGCCTGCTCCAGCTGCAGCATGCCAATGAGCTCCTCATACACCTGGGTTGCGGCAGCTTCAGCGCGGCCAAGGGCAAGCTCAACTGAGTCTTGAGAGTGAGGGGGCTTGGGGAGCCGAGCATAGGTCACCTTGCTGCGCTGCACCAGGTGCTGGCCCTGGCTGTGGAGCACGTGACGAGGGTGGGGCATAAGGGCATGCAAAAACAGGTTGACAGAGCCGGCTGAGGTGACCCTCCTCAGCCATGCGCACCAATTGAGGTGCCATGCGCGCCTTCAGCGAGCGCGGGGCCTCAGTGCGGCCGCTGTCACCCACGTCGCCCAGCTGCACACCCTGGACGTGCTGCTTCAGTAGCACGGGGTCCGAAAGGTCGTCCCGCACGATGTCAAGGAACATGGCGATGCAGTAATCCGCGTCCCAGGCCTGGTCGCTGGGAAGCTCCTCGTATCGACGCTGGTACTCCTGGACAACAGAGGGCTTGACAAAGCCGTCGGAAATAGCCGCAGATGCGCGGCTAGGCAGCTTGCGGAGGACGAGCTGGAGCGCACTGCCGCCCCAGAGTTCCGCATCGTTGCACAAGACTTGGAGGGAGCTCTGGACGCACTGAAACGAGCGGTCCAGCTCATAGGGCAGCAGCACCGTGCCGGACGATGGCAGAGGGTGTTTGACGGGCGGCGCAGAGGGGCTGAAACGGCTTCCGATAGTGGGGCCATTTACCGAACCGGCCGCGTCAGCTGCATAGGAAGATCCGTCCACGGACATTGAGCTCATATGCCGCGCGGACCACTTAGCTTGAGATAGTCTGGGGTTTCGCCGCCCGAGCCGGCCCGGGTTGAGTGCGCCGGGAGCTGAGCAGACAGGAAAGACGTGGGCTGATTCCACACGGTTCCCTCGTTACACTGGGGCTTGGGGAGTGCCTCTGCCGCTGACACAATGCGGGTGACGTGAGGTATCTCAAATACTGCAGTCCGGCACGGTCCAAGCATCTCCCCATGCACTGAGTCAGCAAGACACGTCTCTGCTTGGCTCAGATCACAACTTAGATCACAACTTAGGAAACCCCCCAAGGGCAGTCGGCCACACTCAACACCTCAACTGCTCAGTTTAGGCTAAGGTCCATGTCATGGGGCAGAACCCCTCATCACACAATGTGTATAGTCACGCCATGTGTTGTGACAGGTTGTCTTGAGTTGTAGCTGGCTATTGCTGCAACTGGCGCCGCCACTTGCGCAACAGGGGCTTGTCGGGTATGAGCACCCAATCCTGGCCTGGCTTTGGCATGGCTGGGCGGTTAGTCCAGTAGCACAGCTCAGTGGGACGTGGCCCTTTCAATCCGTGCAAGCGGTGTTTGAGTTTGCTTGTGATGGGTTTGGGGGGTCTTGGGCACTTATATAACTGAGCATGGAGGTATACATGGGCTGTTTGGCTACCCCTGCCATCGGGTGTTCCTGGGATTGCATTTATAACTTCTGCAAAACAACAGCAGTTTCACAGGTGGGCAGGCAGGCAGGCTGGTTGCGTGAGGCATGGTATTGAGCACACGGCGAGCGGACGGCCTTAAAAATGTGTGAACATACTTGTGCCCCAGGCACCAGGCGGCCTCATCAGGCAAGTAGGTCACGGTGGCGGGTCAGTTCAAAACGCAGGGAAGGTGGTGCTTTGCCGGGCGAGAGGGCGCTTACGAAGGACTTTACAAGAAGTGGTATGCATTGCTGCCACTGCTGCATGTGCACAGCACGGTTGGTAGACTGAAGCAGGTGATGCAAGGGCTGCTCCATCAGTTGCGAACGCCATTCATGTCAAACCCTATCTCGTGCTCGAAGTTCCAGCTCAGGCATGCGGTTCATCACACCTTGTCTGTGGCCGCACAGAGCTGTCTTCCTGCTAATGTTGCCAAGCTTGTTGCTCACACCAGGTACAACCAGGCCAGCCCAATCATGACTGTTATCCTGTCAAGCCCTTGTCGTGTTGAGCCTTGGGTGCTTGCAGCTACAGCTGGCGTGCTGCTGCCTACACTACCACGCCAGCCGCATCACATGCCCTTAGACCCATCACAGGCCCTTGAGGGAGTTGGTCAGGGAGGAGGAGGCTGCCCAGGCCTGCAGCTCGCCCACCAGCTCAATATAGCTCCGCTTGGAGGCGGACACGTCACCGCTGTCAGTTGCAGTCTTCAGAGCTGTCAGCTTGGACACCAGGGCCTCGGCAGATGGACTGGCAGACACCTGCAAACAGCCACTCGGTCAAACTTGCGCGTCCATACGTTGTATACCTGAACAGATGCTGTCTGCCTAGGCAACTCCTGGTCAACCAAAAATGCGGATGTGTTTTGCTATTGCATGGCTTAGAAGGTATCATGCTCTGCACGAGCCTGCCAGCGGTGTGCATGGCAGGGAGCTGCTGAAGACAAGGCCATGAACAGCCTCCCCTTGCCACCCACCCTCCACTTAGCCCCTCATCCTACAGCCCACCTTCTCCGCAGCGGTGGCAAAGTCAGTGACCCAGGACTGGCCCAAGGTGCGTGACGCCGCTGCCACATCCCCTGACTCCAGCTGGGACCCGGACTCAGCCAGCTTGTACACCGCCTTCTGCACCGGCAGCAAATCCTGACCCAGCTGCCGGTTGGTTAGCCCTTCTTCTTGCATGAAGTTACGGGTGGTTGCTGCGCAAGCACGGGTCAGCAGTAGTATGAACAGGGGAAGCACGGAAGTCACCATTGTGCAGAGGCGGGGTGCTGTTTTGAAATTGCTTGGAATTGTTTAGGGGTAGTTTAAGCGCCTCCTTGATTATAGCGCCATGACAAGGCCATTGGCACCATATATCTCGATCAACGAGCGTTCATGATTGGGTTCTCGACGCTGTGAGTGGATAACTTACCGCGCTGCTCTGCAAGCCGCTTTGCGCGGTTAAGCTTGGCTGCCTCCACACGCTCCTCGTCCTCCTCATCCTGCACACAACGACGGCGAATGGGACGGTATCAGGCAGCCACACACAGGAGATGTAAAGTGCGCCTAGTCTTACCGGAATCAATGCAAGGGCTGGGCGCACTGTCGCCACTGCCGGCAGGACAATGCTAAGCAGCAGCGCTCGGCGATGAGGCTGCTCAACGCGGCCCGCAGCACAGACCACACTGGAGCCTCGTGCAACGGCACTGCGCTGGGTGACTTTCATTGATGCCATTGCCTTATTGACGTTTGACGATGGCGGGGCGGAGCGTGGCCGAGACTTAACATGGGCCAAACTTTATTCATGGTGGGTACCCGAGCTGAGTTTAACCATTCCCTGGGGTGCAGCCCAGTGTTTTTTTTTAACGCTATATATAGCGATCGCTATAAAAAGCGACATTTCAGAGGGCTCCGTGCGCTATGGATTGGACATCGCATCGCGTTATAAAAAGTGAACTTTGTACTGCAGCCGGCTAAGAGCCGCAATTTGGATAAGCGCCGCAGTCCCGATGGCTGAGGGCCGTGCCCGCCGAGGGTATAGCGATGGTGCCTACTTACAAGCCAGGGCACACGGTAACAGCAACAGGTTTCAGGACAGCTGGCTCACTGGCGATCGACCAGTCTGGCTCACTGGCGATCACTGCAGCCCACATTCTAGAGCCTGGCGATGCTGCCAGGCAGTAAGCTAGCTTCCCAGCCCTGCTTCTATACAACAAAAGGACCCAGGCCTACTGGCCAGAGCACCCAAGTGAGCACTAGCGGGCTGTCCTTGGGCTTTTTAATGTGGTTGCCGGGCTTTGCTGGGTTAGGGCACCGTTCCTATGTTTTTCCAAAAAGTTACACCCTTCTGTAACGGCCTGTCCAGCATGCCGGCGTCACTCATCAGGCCTATGTGTCAATGAAGATGAGCCGAGCACCGGGCTTGATGATGGGCGTGAGGCTCAGGGGGTGGGAGGGGCCTGGGTAAAAGAACCCATGGCTGATGAGCTCCCATGGCCGTGGTATGCATTCCGCCTCCAGCCAGCAAACTGCTGGGCTACCAGTTGCAAACACAAAGACTTTAATAAGCAGAGACCGGCATGCAACCTAGTTGTTTAAGAGGCAAAGGGAGATGCAGCTGGGGTGTCTCACAGCCCCCTTGTCCCTCACTAGGGCCTCCATTTGAGGCAGACCAGCAGTGGCCACTAGCGGGAATACTAGGGACCACTAGTAGCCCGACTCAAATGGTAGTAATGGGCTGTGTGGAGTATACCCAATCCACATGGACATGGTGCCATGTGTGCCTATACTCGTGCAAATTAAGGCCTGGCTGGCTTGAAAAACCTGAGAGTTGAGGTCTGAAACTTGGTATGTGGGTTGCTGTGACCTAGAGGATGACAAGACTCTCTTGGGCCAAAGTGTAATTCTCACTCGGTGTCGAGTTGCTGGGCCAGGTGTGGGGCTGTGACCCTGATTTTGGCTAAGGGAGTTGGCACCGTGTGACCAAAGTGACTTTTCATGAAATGTGAGTATGAGAGTTGTAAAGGGTGGTTACAGCTGCCCAACCTAGTAGGTGGCATGCAAAAAGTCCCAGCCAGTGATGAGCTTTGGCCCGTGTCCTAGGACCCTGTACCGGTTCCTAGCGTCACCATGGTCGTAGGACCCGGTGCAGGGTCCTGTGTACCTGATGAGTGTAGATGTTTTAATCATTCCTTGCATCCCTATGTGATAGAACCCTGTTAGGATTCCTTCATAGCTTGTGGTTGGTTCTGTTGACCCCGTTTGGATGCTTTTGTCTATGTGTGCCAGGACCCTGTACAGGGTCCTACGATGAGTGCCTTCCCACACAGGGTCCTGGCACCACACCACAGGGTTCTGGCTCACAGGGTCCTGGCACCTCACCACAGGGTCCTGGCACCACAGGGTCCTGGTACCTCACCACAGGGTCCTGGCACCACACCACAGGGTCCTGGTTCCTCACCACAGGGTTCTGGCCCACAGGGTCCTGGCATCACACCACAGGGTCCTGGCACCACACCACAGGGTCTTGGCCTACAGGGTCCTGGCACCTCACCACAGGGTCCGGGCCTACAGGGTCCTGGTACCACACCACAGGGTCCTGGCACCGCAGGGTCCTGGCACCACACCACAGGGTTCTGGCCCACAGGGTCCTGTCACCATACCACAGGGTCCTGGTACCTCACCACAGGGTCCTGGCACCACAGGGTCCTGGCACCTCACCACAGGGTTCTGGCCCACAGGGTCCTGGCACCACACCACAGGGTCCTGGCACCACACCACAGGGTCCTGGCCCACGCTGCACCACCCACAGGGTCCTGGCCCACAGGGTCCTGGCGCACACCCACAGGGTCCTGGCACCACACCACAGGGTCCTGGCACCACAGGGTTCTGCTGCACACCCACAGGGTCCTGGCACCACACCACAGGGTCCTGGCACCACACCACAGGGTCCTGGCACACACCCACAGGGTCCTGGCACCACAGGGTCCTGGCACCTCACCACAGGGTCCTGGCACCACACCACAGGGTCCTGGTTCCTCACCACAGGGTCCTGGCCCACAGGGTCCTGGCCCACCACAGGGTCCTGGCACCACACCACAGGGTCTTGGCCTACAGGGTCCTGGCACCTCACCACAGGGTCCGGGCCTACAGGGTCCTGGCACCACACCACAGGGTCCTGGCACCCCACAGGGTCCTGGCACCACACCACAGGGTCCTGGCCCCAGGGTCCTGCACCACCACAGGGTCCTGGACCCACCACAGGGTCCTGGCGCACACCCACAGGGTCCTGGCCCACAGGGTCCTGGCACCACACCACAGGGTCCTGGCCCACAGGGTCCTGGCACCACACCACAGGGTCCTGGCCCCACACCACAGGGTCCTGGCCCACAGGTCCTGGCGCACACCCACAGGGTCCTAGCACCACACCACAGGGTCCTGGCACCACAGGGTTCTGCTGCACACCCACAGGGTCCTGGCACTGGCCCACAGGGTCCTGGCCCACACCCACAGGGTCCTGGCACCACACCACAGGGTCCTGGCACCACACCACAGGGTCCTGGCGCACACCCACAGGGTCCTGACACCACAGGGTCCTGGCACACACCCACAGGGTCCTGCGTCACACCCACATGTGGGTGTGACGAGGACCCTGTGGGTGTGACGCAGGACCCTGTGGGCCAGGACCCTGTGGGTGTGTGCCAGGACCCTGTGGTGTGGTGCCAGGACCCTGTGGGTGTGTGCCAGGACCCTGTGGTTGTGACGCAGGACCCTTTGCAACAGGGTCAACTGTGGCTCACGATCTCAGGGCTGAAATTAGATATGTGGGCTGCTATGACTTTGAGGAGTACAAGTCTCTCTCAGGCCAAAGTGTAAATCTCAGTCGTTGGGGAGTTGCTGGACCATCATGTGGCATGGAAAACCATCAAGTTGCATGGAGGCTTGCATGGGGGTTTCGCAAAAGAACCGTGAAGGAAGCAAAGGAATCGCGAAGGGCATCTTGACTGCCCCGCCAAGCTGGCATGCTGCTATGGCAGCCAGGAGCAGCCAGGAGCAGCGAACAGGACATCGTCGCGAGAAGGGTAGCCACGAGCTAGACAGCCATCTCTAGCCAGGAGCCTTACAGCATTCGCGACCAGCCATAGCAATCATGTCAGGCGATAGGATCAAGAGGCAGCACTGTACACAGCACACGCATATCGCAGGAGCTAGCAGCCAGGAGCAGCCAGGAGCAGCCAGGAGCAAATCGCAGCCTCATTCGTAGAAGACATCGCAAACGCAATGCGCAAAATAGGCATAGTGATGTTAGCGATGTAGCCATGCCAGCCAGCCATCGCCAGCTACCAGCCTCACAACATAGCTATTGGCAGCATGCAGCCTCATCGCAACCGCGACCAGGTCGAGCGAAAAGAGCAGAAAGCGCAGCGAGATAGAGAGCAGAAGGTGCAGGGAGGCTCATGTGGCGTGGCTTGCTTGCAGGTGGAGCGCCAAGAACCCGAAACAAGATGAACATGGCACAGCTAAGAGGACAGTCAAGAGCTAGGAGCCAGGAAGTGCAGCCATTGGAAGCAGTAAGGCGGCGCAGCTAGGAGCAGCCAGGAGCAGTTAGAAGCTGTAGCGATGAGCGGCAATGATGAGCGGCACCGATGAAAGGCAATCATGAGCAGCACCCTCCCATTTTCCCATTTCCCCATTTTCTCCAAATGGTGAGTGGCTTGCTGTGGCAAATGTGTGGCTCCATGTACCCAGTCTGACTGCTAGCATGCCCTTGGTAACTGCAGGTTCTTCTGGTCACACCCATCCCCCTTTTCCACTACCAATACCACCTCCACCAGCACCTCCCCTCCCCCTTTCCTTTCTTTATAAACCCACTTCCCCCTTCCCCGTCACCTCTCCCCAGGCATCCCGGCAGCCAGGAGAAAGCCCACCCCACCCACCCTCTTTACACCACCACCACCACCACCACCTCCCTTCCCCCTCTCTCTCCCTCTCCCCTCCCATACTCCCATGCTCCCATACTCCCAAGCCTCCCTTCCCCTCTCCTACCCTTCGATTGACGTGGCATCGCAACCCCCACCTCACCCTACCTTCCCTTCCCTACACCCTATACTCCTCATCGCAATCCCACCCCACTGACGCATGGGAGATGTTGCCTGGTGGTATGGTAAGGCCACGGTGATAGCTAACACAGTGCCCAGCCTTGTCACCCTACCGCACGTGCACGCCCCTTGGTTGCAGGTCTGATGGGCACCTCCCCTCCACTCTCCCTACACAACCAACCCCTCCCAATTCATCCTCCCCCGCCCCCGCCCCCGCTCCCTCCCCCGCCCCCACCCAGGCCCATGCCCCCAACCCAGGCCCCCACCCAGCCCAACCCAGGCCCCCACCCAGCCCAAACCATGCCCCCAACCCACCCCCGCCCCGCCTCCCCGCCTCCCGCCCCCCGCCTCCCGCCTCCCGCCTCCCGCCTCCCGCCTTCCACATCTACCCCCCCCTCCCCCTCCCACCCCCTTCCCAGCAGCAGTCATCAAGCCGCCAAAAGGTAGGTAGGTGCTACAGTGCCCCTACTATATCTGCTGCTGCTACTGCTCCTGCAACTGCTGCCCCCCTGTTGCTGCTGCCCCCCTGCTGCCGCTGCTGCTGCCCCTCTGCTGCGGCTGGTGCCCCCCTGCATAGGCTGTTGCAACCATGTCTCCATGCTTGCCAGCAGTGTGACAACAGCCTTGACCATGAGCATCACATGTGTAGTATGCTTGGTAATTACAGGCAAGGCTGCAACGGCGTAGAGCTGCAGCCAGAAGCAGCGAGGAGCAACCCGGCCCAGCCCAGCCCAGCCCAGCCCTCCCCTCCTACCGCACGTGCCCTCCCCTCCCCTCCCCTCCCCTCCCCTCCCCTCCCCTCCCCTCCCCTCCCCTCCCCTCCCCTCCCCTCCCCTCCCCTCCCCTCCCCTCCCCTCCCCTCCCCTCCCCTCCCCTCCCCTCCCCTCCCCTCCCCTCCCCTCCCCTCCCCTCCCCTCCCCTCCCCTCCCCTCCCCTCCCCTCCCCTCCCCTCCCCTCCCCTCCCCTCCCCTCCCCTCCCCTCCTTGTGGTTGGAGCATGGCAGGTGTAGCATGGCCTGGATGATTGCAAGCAAGGCGGTAGAGCAGCAACAAACAAGGAGCCAGCAAGTACCGTACCCTCCCCGTACCCCGTACCCCGTACTCTACCCCGGCGGTGTGACACGGAGCATAACAGTAAGTGGCCAGTCCTTGCACATGAGTGGTCCCCAATGCCAAGCCTAATTGCAAGGATGCCTCTTGCTGCCGCAGGTCTGATGGTCACACTGCTGCCCCTTGCCCCCTTCCCCCTTCCCCCTTCCCTGCCCAAGCCCACCACCACCACTTCCGAGTCTACCACCTACCTACCCTCCTTCCCTCCTCCCCTCCTCCCCTCCTCCCCTCTTCTCTCCTCTCCCCCACCCAATGGCACCCAGCAGCCCTTGGCGTAGCAGCATGGAGCGGGCAGCCTGGAGCGGGCAGCCCGGAGTGGGCAGTCTGGAGCGGGCAGCCTGGAGCGGGCAGCCTGGAGCGGGCAGCCTAGAGCGGGCAGCCTGGAGCGGGCAGCCTGGAGCGGGCAACCTGGAGTGGGCAACCTGGAGCCAAGCCTAGCCCAGCCTACCCCAGCCTAGCCTAGCCTAGCCTACCCCAGGCTAGCCTTGCCTAGGCTAGCCTACCCTAGCCTACCCTAGCCTAGCCTACCCCAGGCTAGCCCAGCCTAGCCTAGCCCAGCCTGATTTGGTGCCATGGGGCATAGGCAGCAAGGCAAAGTGCTTAGCAGTCCCGTGATAAGGTGTTAGCCCATAGCAATGAGGTGCAGCCAATCCTTGTGGTTGTGCACATGGCATATGTGGTGAGCAAGGCATGAGTCGTTGTGTTGTTGTTGTAGTGATGTTGTGTGGTGTTGTTGTGTGGTGTTGTCACCTTCCATCAATGCATGTGCTTAGCACCAGCAATACATGCCGTTTGTTGTGGTGTTGCGAGGTGTTCGTGCGTCGTTGCATACGTTGTGGCAGGACCGTGTAGACATGCGGCAGGACCCTGTGAACATGTGTCGTAGGACCCTGTAGCCGTGCGGCAGGACCCTGTGAGAATGTGTCGTAGGACCCTGTAGCCGTGCGGCAGGACCCTGTAAAACTTTAATGTACGACCCTGTAGCCGTGCGGCAGAACCCTGTAGACGTGTGTCGTAGGACCCTGTAGCCGTGCGGCAGAACCCTGTGAGAATGTGTGACGCAGAACCCTGTAGCCGTGCGGCAGAACCCTGTAGACGTGTATCGTACGACCCTGTAGCCGTGCGGCAGAACCCTGTAGACGTGTGTCGTAGGACCCTGTAGCCGTGCGGCAGAACCCTGTAGAATGTGTGTCGCAGGACCCTGTAGCCGTGCGACAGAACCCTGTGGCGCAGGACCCTGTACAGGGTCGGTAGGACCCGGTACAGGGTTAGGTAACTTTTCAAATAGTTATAACATCGCAGCAACTTTGAGTTTTTCAATGATTACAACGGCGATGAGTCGGCCTTTCCTGGGGCTATCTGCAGTATGCCTCCCGGGAGAAAATGATGTAGTCGACTTCCGGCCTTAATCGGCGCGAGTGTACCACCTACACTGTTGCCTGACCCGGAGGGCTATAGTTTGGAGTTGGCATGAAAAACAATGCGCTGATTGTAAGCTGATAACGGCTCAACAAAGGGGGGAACAATACTGTGCCACGGCAGGCTGCTGCTGCTGCTCCTGGGCCCTGGGTGGCTTGTCTCGCAGCCGCTTGTAGCCCAGGCCAGGGTACACCTTGCCCTTGGCTGGCAGAGGTGTCTACTTTGGCCACCAGCACAGCTGCAGCGGGCGCCACCTGCTCTCTCCAATGCGCTGCATGTTCAGAGCCGCATTGCAGTCCCTGGCCAGCCACCTGCCAGGCTGTGGGGCTGGCTTGGCTTTGGCAGCCTTGCCCTTGCTCAGCTGGCTGCCTGCTCAGCCTTGGTGGGCTGGGTGGGCTCAGCTGCCTGCTCAGCCTCGATGCGCTTGTTGCGCTTGGCTGGAGGGGGAGTGCTGGGCCCGGGCTCTGAGGCTGCTGCCGGTGTGGCTTCCTGGCTGCTGCATGGGGCCTGTGGGGGCTTGCGGGGGGCCACTACCGTGCACCACATCAGGCCCTGCACTGGCTGGTCACGCTGCTGGCTCCAGGCTGGGCGCAGAAGGCGCAGGTCCACCTGCCCTGCTGGGGGCTTCCAGTCTGCACGCCTGGTGGGCTGCTCATGGTCCAGCTCCTCCTCACATGGCTGCTGGCCATTCATTGCTGAGCTGACTCGGGTGGTGTGGTGCTCGTCCACCAGCTCTACTCTGCCCCGCAGCTGGTCTGAGCCCCTGGGCCTCACAGCATGTTGCTCACAAGGAGCATTGCTTGCGAGGCTCGTCGACGCGTGTGATCCCACCCCTTAGCAGACTTACCATGCTGAACCTCGTGGACTTACCATGCTGAATTTGGTGGGCCCAGCAGTCCCCTGCCAGCCATGCGCAGCAAGCGCACCAAGGCTGAGCAGCCAGCTGAGCCCACCCAGCCTACCAAGGGCAAGGGCAAGGCCCAGGCCAAGGCTGCCAAAGCCAAGCCAGCACCACAGCCAGGCAGGTGGCTGGACAGGGACTGCAACGCAGCATTGAACATGCAGCGCATTGGAGAGAGCAAGTGGCGCCCACTGGAGCTGTGCTACTGGCCAGAGCAAGGGAAGCTGCCAGCCAAGGGCAAGGAGTACCCAGGCCTGGGCTACAAGCGGCTGCGAGACAAGCCACCCAAGGCCCAGCAGCGGCCTGCTGCGGCACAGTAGTGTGTGTCTCCCTTATGGTCACCCCCGCCATTGGCTGCACCCCTGATAACTATCTGACTGATCTTTAAGAGTTTTTCAGCGATTCTTGCGCAGCGCTGTGCAGCTCACCAGCGCGAGGCTAGCGGGCTGCTTGGGCTGATGTGCACCTGTGCCGGGGCGGGCGAGGGTGTTGGGAATTCTGGTCGCGTTGTGCCGGGATTGGCCTGCTTAGGCTGTGATCAGCGAACAGCTATCGCGCTCAGCGTCCCAGCTTTTCAAAGTTTTGAATTTCTTGTCGGGCGCAGGACCCCCCTTGACATGTGTTCTAGTGCTAGTGCTAGTGCTGATGACATGTTTGAGAGTGTTTGTATGGCGTGTGGCTTGTCCCTGCAACCGAACAGCGTGCAACTCGTGTCGCGTCAAATGCCTTAGAAATGGCACTTTTCTCGGCCAGTTAACTGTCCAACCAGGACGTCAAATGATGAACTGCCACTTCTGTGCGGCTGCTTGTGTAGATCACTAGCGTGTTCTTAGAACAGAAACGCGTTGCCTTCATGTATGGGCCGTTTCATGTGTGGCGATCGACATGGTTATCAGCTCAGTTTCTGCATCTTTTTGACTGATTCTAGCTGCGTTTAGCTGCACAGGAACCCCAGGCATTAATGCTTAGAACACCTTGATATTGCTGTCACATGTGGACTGAACCTGCGTTGAAGAATGCGATTTAAGCGCTGTTGCATGCTGATTTAAAATTTAGTTTGGATGCGCCGTTCACGCCGCGCTGGGTCCAAGCTGCCTACAGCGGTTGCTTAGAGTGTCTGCGTGGCGCCAGAACACGTCGCGTGCTGGGGGCCAGCCACCCGGCAAACCGCTGGGGCTGGCTGCACTCTAGTCAGGCCATTAGCAGCCCATCGCGCCGATCGGCGGCCTCATCCGTGCAAAAATGAGTCAGAAAGTTATCTCTTGAGCCACGGGGGTGCAGCCAATGGCGGGGGTGACCTTATAGCTGTCATCAGTTAACAATCAGTGCATGTTTTGTCATGCCAACTCTACGGTGTAGCCCTGTCACAGGGGTCAGGCAATGCTGTAGGTGGTAGGCGACCGTGACCATGTGTATGCCATGTATAGGACATGAGCATGCCATGCGATGGGAACTCCACACAGAAAAGAACACCGTTTTGTAGTGGTTCACAATTAGTGTGTTCGACTGCAATGAAGGCTCAAGGTTGAGGGCTAAGGCGCTGAACCTCCATACGTTGCATGCAGCGCGTTTCCTTACTAGAACTTAAGCAAGAGATGTAGCAATTAGAGATGTCTAAGCATCCATGCCAGAAACGTGTTCCTTGGTCAATGCAGCCATATGAATGGTTGGCGGAGTAAACAAACAAAGACAACAACAATAACAACAACAACATGCCCCCACCACAAACATGTAGTCCCAAACCCAATGCTATTGGCTTGAGTGGTTGTGGAGTGCCCTCATACCGCCCTGACCTCTGCCCTTTTGCCCTCCTACCGCCATGCAACCCTGCCAGGCCACTTGCGAAGCCTTACACCCACTCATGTCCACGTGAAAAGGCAAAGGACAAGGACCACAACAGCTGAGCTGGTACTACACAACCATCTGTGCCTGGTTTCCAGCTGAGCTGCCGCAGCTTGGTGGACCCTTTGGGGCAACCCCACTATCAGCCGCCACTCCAGCCCCCACGTCCCTCCCTAGGGCCTCCACTCGAGTAGGACCACTAGGGACCACTAGGGATCAATAGCGGGACTACTCAAATGGTGTCAATGAGCTGTGTGAAGTGTGTACCTAATGCACTTGCACCACTCCAGCCTTGCCACCTGCAGCGACCAGCAGCAGGTACCTGTCAGCTTCCCACTGGTGGGGGCTGGTGACTGCTAAGCTGACATGAGTATGTATAGGACATGAGCATGCCATGCGATGGGAACTCCACACAGAAAAAACACCGTTTTGTAGTAGTTCACAATTAGTGTGTTCGGCTGCAATGAAGGCTCAAGGTTGAGGGCTGAGGTGCTGAGCTGACACCACTTTTTTTTAGTGAAGCTTACTATCGTCGCCACTAAAGCTGCCACCTGCTCGACAGGGCCTTGTTGGGCACGTACACCAACTCCATGGATGGCCTGCCTGCCCAGCTTCAGCATGGCTAGGCTGTCCTCAGCCACCAGCTTCTCACAACTCCTCCTTGCTGATCCGGGGTGGCGCCGAATGCTTGGTCAGCCTGCGACATCAAGTCAACCATGCAGACACCTCATCAGCCCCCTTGTCCCTTACTAGAGCCTCCATTTGAGCCAGACCAGTAGTGGCCACTAGCGGCCACTAGCGGGCATATTAGGGATCACTAGTGGCCGTCCCAAATGCTGTTGATGGGCTGCATGGAGTATACCCAATGCACACAGACATGGTGCCATGTGTGCCTACCAGTGATTCGTTTTTCATAACAGCCAAGCTCATGCTGGTCACGAAGGGTCCTGGACCATCACATGGCTGGTTTTGCAGTTGGTCCCGACTGGGTAACGAAAAACAAGTATCGCAGCATTTTCTTATGCCAAAAAAGGCATTTTCAATAGATATCATACACAAAAAGACAAATTTCGGTAACGAAGCAACCGAGGCCAGCCGACGCAAGGGTCTGTTTGGTAACGAAAGCCAGGCCTAGAAAACAAGCTTTTGGTTCTGATCGTTACGTATTACGCAAAAAAAGAATCACTGGTGCCTACCACCTACACTATCGCCTGACCGTGTGGGCTAGACGCACCTCATCAGCCTGCCGGCAAGCATCACACATCACACTGAACCGAGTGCTTTAAACATACAACCCTAACCCGAACCCTTATGCTTCAAGCATAACCCTAACATCACACCCTAACCCCAACATACTCCTTGCCCTCTGGCCCAGATCATAACCCTGACCCAGCCCTGCTCCTATGAACAGCTGCCACGCATGTGACGATGCGGCGTGGCCAGCTGGGGCTCATGCCTTGGTCTTGACAAGTTGTGTATGTATCACTGCCAACAGCTGCCATGTACTGCCAAGTGCACCCCTAACACTAGCTATGAACTCCAGCTGGCCTATGCAGCACCTGCATCAGAGATGAGGCCAGCTGTGAGAGCCAGCTGCTGCATGATGGTCACCACTACAGCCATTTGCCATGTAACGGTAGCCACCCTATGAACCCTGCCAAGCAACAGCCTTGTAGTTGGCGGACCAACCCAGGTTGGTTCCCGCACTGGTTGAGTAGGGAGACTGATACGCCTTGTTGGTGATATGCTGTTTTTGCAATGCAGCGGTGAACATGCAGCGCATTGGAGAGAGCAAGTGGCGCCCGCTGGAGCTGTGCTACTGGCCAGAGCAAGGGAAGCTGCCAGCCAAGGGCAAGGAGTACCCAGGCCTGGGCTACAAGCGGCTGCGAGACAAGCCACCCAAGGCCCAGCAGCAGCCTGCTGCGGCACAGTAGTGTGTGTCTCCCTTATAGCTGTCATCAGCTAACAAGCAGTGCATGTTTTGTCATGCCAACTCTACGGTGTAGCCCTGTCACAGGGGTCAGGCAATGCTGTAGGTGGTAGGCGACCGTGACCATGTGTATGCCATGTATAGGACATGAGCATGCCATGCGATGGGAACTCCACACAGACAAAAACACTGTTTTGTAGTGGTTCACAATAGTGTGTTCGACTGCAATGAAGGCTCAAGGTTGAGGGCTGAGGTGCTGGTTTGGTGATTTGGTTTACTGCTGATACAATTTGGTGACGAAAAACATCTCACGCTCAAAGAATTTTGAGCCAAAACCTATGCTCAAGTAAACGGTGATACATTATGGTGACGAAATCATCAACAAGGCATATCAGTGCGCTATGAAAGGCTATGGGCAGTGCTTCACCCGTCCATGCACTTGACATTGAGGTGGCCGCAGCACCCGCTGACACTGAGATGGCGCAGTGACACCCCTGGACTAGCCCAGTGCGTCCCAACCTCAGAGGCAGGTGTCATGTCTGACATCACTCTCTTGGCAGCTGTGCCCAGGCATTTGCACAACCAACAGCTCCTGCAGCGGATATCCCTTTGCTGAGCTGCATCTCTGGGTGCTGCTCACCACTGCATGAGTAGCCAGAAGCCCACCGCCAGGCTGACTGTCACGACAGCGTCCAGAAGCCTCGCCTTAAGATTGTGATGCACCTGAGCATGGAATCTGGACATAGTCTGATGTGTGGGGTTTGTAGTCATCAAGGGTGCGACCGAGGATGCTTCAACTTATTTGGAGTAGCTGAGTGAGATTATCCACAGGCAACCATGTTGTTCCTTGTTGAATAAGTTGTGTTGACCTGATACACAGCATAAATTGTCACCTGATTTCCTATCACATACCTACTGAGCAACAGGGTGCTGTGCCTGGCTGGCAGTTCTGCACAATATGTGATTGACAACTCTCAGGTGAGGGCCACTTGCTCGCTTACCTGACGGCTGACGTACTTTTCGGAGGCTGCTGTAGGTTCAACCATCAAAGGTGGCGATGCAGCTTCGTCACCACGGCTGCGCTGCCCACGCGATGGGAGCGGGATATCCGCAGCAAACCGCAACCAACAGATGCGAGTCTCTTGATTGGCCAAGCCGTGCTCAGTGCAACACACAAAGACTGAAAGCCCAGATTGTTGGCTCGTTCAGCAGTCGAGACAATGTCAGCAATCAAGGAACCAATGAAAGACCATGCAGGCCATGAGGTTTTTTTTGTCAATGCTATGCATTTCATCCTTGGATGAACTGGCACAAGCCTCATTAGAGATCAGCCATTTCTTGCAGGGACCACTCACACCAACAACAGGTAACATGCCATCATTTTGAGGCATTTGCACCCCTGTGTGTGTACCTAGCCTTAGTTCAAAACTTGCTTGCCTACCACTGATCAAGTATGGAGGGGGAGGCTTTGGGCACTGCTTATGCAGTCGATGCAGTCCATGCAGCCCCATCCTGGCTGGTGACACCTGACACCTAAGCTCCTTAGTACCTTGCAACCACCCTGCTCCTCATCCTCATGCAAAGGACAGCTGCAACATACATCATCAACACTGCTGTCAGTTGTGCCATGCGACACAACATGCGCGCTCCATAGCCTGTTGCTCAGCCTGTTGCCCAGCTAGACAAAGACATCAGCCAAACGTGTTCTGGGCGCCCAGGCTGTCCAGATAGTGTTGCAGGAACAAGGCGGCCTTACTGCAGGGCGGTCCCTTGTCGGCCCCGCCACCGCCTGGTGCCCCGGCCGCATGAGGCAGCTGGCTGCCACCCCTTGGCAGGAGCGGGCTGTGGACAGCGGCGTCTAGCGACAGGGGAGGGGCAGCCTTGGGTGTGGAAAGGTGGGGCGGGGTGTGGGGTGGGGGCTGGACCAGGGCAGCCTGAGGTCCTCTGAGGCTTTGCACCACCGCGGCGCCCAGGCCGTCAGCGCCGGCATTGGCTGCAGCGCCCGGCATTGGGAGGTTGCAGGAGGCAGGGCTTGCCGGGCTCCACTGGTCCCACCACGCCCAGGGCAGGGGCTGAGGGTGGAGGGTGCGCACCACATCTGCAGCCAGGCCCACCCAGACAGTGACAGCAGTTAAACTCCAGACTAGAACACCCAGACAGTGAACAACAGCTGACATGTGTGCTGTGACTTCCACCACACCACAAGCACACACTTTCAGCGGCGGCACAGACGTATTCATGGCAAGGGTTTCCACACAGTTGTACGCACGCTGGCTGCAGTTGACCGGTCCTATACAGGGTGGCATGGTGTATAGGGTGGCATGGTGGATGGTGAACAACAACATGTGCTAGTATGCTATCTCATCCCTTGCACTCATGACACAGGCCATAACCACGCACCAGGTCGGCTTGGCGAGTTTCAGCAGGCAGTGCAGGGAAGACGTGCCCCATGCTTGACAGCCATGGCGCACAGGGCTGGCATCAATCTGACTGCACTCTGTTGCATGTGTCGCATGCTCTAAATTTTATCTATCATTTGCATGACATGGGTATCCAGCCAGGTGTTGTAGCCTTGCGCATGTCCACAACATGTTGCACCTTGCAACTCTTGCAGAGTAGCGGCCGAGGCGGGGCTGAGCAGCACCTCCCTCTGGCTCAGCGTCTCGCAGCCTGTTTAGGCAATCAATCAGGCAAATCAGCCAAACCAAAGATTTCTTTGAAGAAAGGCTGCTACATGGCGTGTCCGGGAAACCACCGTGTCGTAGCTTGACTCCAGCTAGTGCGCTATGCAATGCGCTATGCAATGGTGTCCATCGTTTGAGTCAAACTGCGCCACCTAAATTCAAAGGCAGAAGTCGCCTGGGCAGGGGATGGAACAACATTTGACAATGAAGGATCTGGGCAGCCGCTGGAGTCTGAGCAAGCCTGAGCAGATGGTGACAGCCTCCACTGCACCGTACTGTAAGTTGTCTCCGCAACAGCCTCCCCTGAGGTCTCCGCTGCAGGTCTCATCTGTCAGGACCTAACTAGTAGCTAAGGACGTGTCATCAAATGCAACGACTGTCAAAGGACGGACAGCGCACAGTGTGACAGCGGACAGTATAAAAAGCTCCGTTTGCCGCAGATTGTCATCTTACTTGGCGCTGACAGCAATGGCTTGCGCCGACTATTGGCTGGACCCCAAGCTTTCACACCGGTGTGGCGCCACGCCCGAAACATCGCTTACGCGGTGCGTACGGAGCCCATTGAAGGTAAGCACTGCACCAACACTAGCACCATACTAGCAATCGCAACATGCCTGCAACAGCCCCGCACTATAGCAACCCCGCATTACAGCAGCCTCGCACTACAACTGTAGTACTGTAGTGCGGGGCTGCTATAGTGCGGGGCTGCTATAGTGTTGGGCTGATGCGGGCAGTTTGAGGTTGCTAGTGTGGTGCTAGTGTTGGTGCGGTGATTACCTTCAATGGGCCCCATACGCACCGCGTAAGCGATGTTTCTGGCGTGGCCCACACCGGGGTGGCAGCTTGGGGCCCAGCCGATAATCGGAGCATGCCGCCACACCTGCTCCAAGTAAGATGACAGGTAAGCACCACCCCAATAGCACGGCACTAGCAACCGCAACCTATAGCAGCATCCCCGCACTATAGCAACCCAATGGAGCTTCCTAGTGGAGCTCCTCCACTACCCGAGCCCTAGAGCCATGGCCAACTCTAGGGCTCATTGCTAATGCACTAGTCAGTTTTGCTAGTGCAACATACAGGTAACCTTTTTAATGTTAAGCTGTTAGTTTTGATGAGGTGCCCAGTGGTCAAAGGAGGTTAGCCCAAGGAACGAGTGCCACCGGTGTGGGGTTTGTAGTCATCAAGGGTGCGACCGAGGATGCTTCAACTTGTTTGGGGTAGCTAAGTGTGATTATCCACAGGCAAACATGTTGTTCCTTGTTGAATAAGTTGTGTTGACCTGTTTAGGCAATCAGCAGTGGTTGAGCGTGACATTAAGGTGGCCGCAACATTGAGGTGGCGCAGTGACACCTGTGGACTGGCTCTATGAGGTTGGTTTCAGAGCCAGGCAGCCTGGCACAGAACCTGGCATCCAATGCAAGCATGTGGCTACCACAGATGCCAATGCTAGTGTGGGCATGTGTGGGGCCAACTGGTGGGGACAAACCCCGGTGGTGAGGAGAAGCTGAGGAGAAGCTGAGGGGAAGCATGCGTTGAGGTGAGTTGAAGTCAGGTGGGCTGAAGGTGAGGTGGGCATGGGCAACTGACCCCACAGGACGCCTGCCAGGTCCTGTTGGTGCGGCTGCAGCAGCTTCAGCAGGGTGCGTTGTGGCACGCGCCCCCCCCGCAGCAACACTGCGCCGGCTGGCTCAGACAGGGTCTGGTGGGGGCTGGACACTGCCAAGCTGATGCAAGTGCTGCGCAACAACACCGCCAGAATACGCTGCAGGAACAGGGGCAGCGGGAGGAGCAGCAAAGGGGGTAAACAGGAATAGCGGCTAGCAACCATAAGAAGGGTCAGAGGCCAGCAGTCATTGGCATGGACAGAATGGAGCAGGTTCGGACATTCATCTACTCTGCACCATGTGCTTGTTGTCGTCTTTTCTTATTGGGCAGTGGAGTCATTGTCAACATTGGTGAATCGTCAACAAGCAAGGCGCACGCCTAGCCTCCCATGCAAGCCAGTCAAGCAAGCTTATGGCTGGGGACCTGACGCACCTTGTAGGGCTGTAGCTCTTTTGCGAACGCCGCAGGTTGGAGCAGCATGGTGGGTCGTTACACGAGCGGACACCTACATTGCGCCTGCCCTTCGTTGATTGTCACAAGTTACTTCTTAAACCGCATACCGAACCTCTTCGCGTTTTCCGCGCACGGCGTCGATATCGACCCTATCGAGCCCAGCGGCTGCAGCGATGATGCAGGCTGGGGCCGCGGCGTATGCTCTTGCCGCACGATTTCGGCAAGCACTCCTGCCTTCCGTATCCTGCACCGCGCAAACGCTGACGAGAGCTTTCTCCGCTGCAGCTGCTGAACCGGCCTATGCGGACGAGCCACAAAGCCTTGAGCCCGGTGAGCACACGTCTCGGTTTTCCAGCCGCACAATCGCAGCCATAGTTTGGCGCCACTTACGTTGCACAACGCGTAGGCCAGGGCTCATTCACAGCCTGCTGCCTGGGCATATTCGGCCTACGCTGCCGCACATGCTTGGGGGGGCTGGCCAGGATTACTTTCAAGGTTTTAGTCGTTGCGCAGCAGCAGCCACAGCCCAAGTCAGAGCGATGATCTCTACCACCTAGCCCTGCCCGCCCATGCCACACCTCTGCTGTCTCATATGCACCACACAAGCAAGCCCTGCCATGCACTGATGATGTAAATGTTGATGATGGTGATGATGATGACATGCTAGCTTCGTAGCATCTTCCCCTGCCCACCACCCTGGCCCGCCCCGTATTGCTGCCCTGTGCCGCAGCCTCTGGCCCCTCCTCCCCCTCAGGCTCAGCCGCCATCACCAAGAAGGGCATCCGGCTGCGTGGCACCCCGCTGTACCTGGACATGCAAGCCACCACCCCCATGGACCCGCGCGTGCTGGATGCCATGCTGCCCTACATGACTCACCATGTGTGTGGCATAGCAGGCTGGGGCAGGGGGGGAGGCTGGGGCTGTGCAAGTGCAGCAGGCCAGCTGCCAGCTGCCACAGCTGGTGGAGTCGACAGGACAGGGCCACGGTTGGTCAGGTGGAAATGGGGTGCAGCTGAACCTGACCCCAGCCCGACCCCAATGCCGACCCTGACCTGACCCTAACCCTGACCCTCTGACCCTGACCCTCTGACCCTGACCCTCTGACCCTGACCCTCTGACCCTGACCTGACCTAGCTGCCCTGCAGTATGGCAACCCTCACTCGCGCACCCACTTGTATGGCTGGGAGTCTGAGGAGGCGGTGGAGAAGGCGCGGGCGCAGGTGAGCTGCCCTCCTCCACACCCTGCCTGCCTGCTCCCCCCCTTGCTGCCCCTGCTGACCACCTGCCTGCCTATGGCTCCCCTCCCTGCCTGCTGCTTGGCTCGCCCTGTCCACTGCCTATAGCTCTTGTTTTGTTGATCACACATCACTACCACCTATCACACATGCACCCTGTGCTTTACACTCGCTTGGTTACTAGGAGTACAATCAGTCGAGGCCATTCGTTTGAGTTAGTAGGTTGGTGGTTGTTTCAATTGGTAGTTTGGTGGTTGATCCAGGTGGCATCCCTTATTGGTGCGGATCCCAAGGAGATCATCTTCACCTCAGGGGCAACCGAATCTAACAACCTGGCCCTCAAGGGCGTGGCCGGTTTCTACAAGGACAAGAAGAAGCATGTGATCACGACACAGACGGAGCATAAGTGTGTCCTGGACTCCTGCAGGTCAGCAGGGGGAGGCGGGGAGGGGGCAGGCAGCAGGGGGGAGGCAGCGGGGGGCGAGGGGCAGGCAGCAGTAGAAAAGGGGCAGGCAGCTGGGGGGAGGGTGCAGGCAGTAGGAGGAAGAGGGGTGAACCGTTTTTGAGCAATCTCAAATATGGGTGATGGTACACTGTGGTGTGCGGCTTCAAACATATCCTCCTGACTTTGGAGGAGGTGGTGAGGGTTGCCAGGTAGATGAGTGTTGTGCGGCTGAGTACATCTGCGAACATTGGCGACTGCCATGAATGTGGCTGACTGAGCACTGATGGTGAGTGCAGGAGCAGCTTGCTCACCGGCCTGGCTTTGCCTGCAGGTGGCTGCAGCAGCGAGGTTATGAGGTCACCTACCTGCCAGTGCAGCAGGACGGGCTGCTGGACTTGCAGCAGCTGAAGGATGCCCTGCGGCCCGACACCGCCCTGGTCAGCGTGATGGCGGTCAACAACGAGATCGGTAAGAGCGGGTGGGGGGCGGGGGTGGGGGCTGGGGCTGGGGTGGGAGGTGGGGGGTGATGCAGGCTGGGTGGGGCGTGGTATGGGGGCAAGGTAGGGGAGGTGGGGAACGGGGAGGTGGGGGTGGGGTAAGGGGAGAGGTTAGTGTGGTTGGGGGGAAGGTCTGGTCAGACAGATAGGCTGGTGGGGGTGGGGTAAGATATACCATCAGGTCAGATATACTATAGATAGGCCCATCTAAGGTACACCCCCCCTTGCATCCCCTTGGCTTGTCCAGGGTGGGGGGTTGGGGTTGGGGGTGGGTGCTGTGATGAGGAGCAGGCGAGCTTGAAAATGGTGGTTGTGGGGAGGTTGGGGGGAGGGCCGGGTCAGACACACCCCTGGCAACCCCATGACATGTCATCATTTTAATGTTCACCCTCACTCCTTTTGTTGCCCATCACTCTGAATGTACTTCCTTCCCACCATCAGGTGTGGTGCAGCCGCTGAAGGAGATCGGGGCGCTCTGTCGGGAGCATGGCGTATTCTTCCACACGGATGCTGCCCAGGCTGTGGGCAAAGTACCTGTCAATGTCAACGACCTCAAGGCCAGTGCAACGGGCAAGGCCAGGGCCAGGGGGTAGATGGTGGGGTGGAGAAGTGCAGGTGGGTGGAGGTAGAGCAACTTCAGGGTCAGGGGCAGGTGGTGGGGTGAAGAAAAGGCAGGTGGGTGGAGGTAAGGGCAGGGGCATGGCAGGCAAGGGATACAGAGGAGACAGTGCATGGCATATTGTGTCGGTGGCATGGTGGTCTCTTTCTACTAGGTCCCTTTAGCAACGCTGGCAACAGGTCAACATCACACTCTTGCTGCTGGTCCTCACTCTCCTCACAAGTTCTTAATTGCAGATTATGCTCCACCATGCACCATAGAAATTGACCTGACCTGCAAATGAAACTGATGTTACACTTTTTTCAATCACTGCTTCAGCAGCCGCTGCTGCGGACGCCCCTACTGCTGACATGGCTGCAGCCGACTGTCGCTGCTGCTGGCCCTGCTGCTGCTGTTGCTGGTGGCTGCTGCTGCCCGGATTGCTGGCTCTGCCACCGGTCAGGGTTAGGGTCAGGGTCAGGGCCAGGTGGTGGGTTGGAAAAGGGCAGAGTTCAGGTGGGTGGAGGTACCTATGCTGCTGCCGCTGCTGCTGCTGCTGCTGCTGCTGCTGCTGCAGCTAACCATGACACTGCCCCTGTGCCTCGCAGGTGGACCTGCTGTCCATCTCAGGACACAAGCTGTATGGGCCCAAGGGCATTGGGGCCATCTACATCCGGCGCCGCCCGCGAGTGCGTCTGGAGGCGCTGATGTCCGGGGGAGGGCAGGAGCGCGGCATTCGCAGCGGCACCGTGCCCACACCCCTGGTGGTCGGGCTGGGTGCTGCGTGTGAGGTGGCGGCTAAGGTGGGGGGCAGCAGGCAGGCAGGCAGGCAGGCAGGCAGGCAGGCAGGCAGGCAGGCAGGCAGGCAGGCAGGCAGGCAGGCAGGCAGGCAGGCAGGCAGGCAGGCAGGCAGGCAGGCAGGCAGGCAGGCATGCGGGTCATAGCCTAGGGCTAGGAGCATGAGAGTCGTCTGCGTGCCCTTGCCTAGCTGCTTGCCGCCTTGGCGCTGTCTGTCAAGCTGCAAGGCTGGCTACAACTAGACTCTGCTTGCCTGCCTGCCTGCCTGCCTGCCTGCCTGGTTGTTGCAGTATACCAGTCTCAACTGTGTACTGCTCCTGCTCTGCTGCAGCCCTGACTACCCCTGACTGCCCAGCCCCACACATGCGCCGACCCGGCTGGCTGCAAGTGCATGAGGCCTCTTGTATGGGTTCTGCCCACCCACCCAGCTCACCCATTGCCTCATGGATCCCGTTCATCTTATGTAAGCTTGCTCGTTGCTAGCCGCCCGCCCGCCCGCCTCCTCCCCTGCCCGTGCCTCCTCCCCTGTTCTCCCTGCTGCTCAAAGCTTGGTCCTGTCCTTTGATGGACTCCAGGAGCTGGAGCAGGACACTGCACACATCAAGCGTTTGGAGGAGCGGCTCCGCACAGGCCTCACCTCACAGCTGCAGGTGGGGGTGAGGAGCTGGGGGTGGGGTGAGGAGCAGTGTTTTTTTTTCAAAACAGCCGAGCTAATGCTGGTCACGAAGGGTCCAGGACCATCACATGGCTGGTTACGCAGTTGGTCCCGACTGGTAACGAAAAATAAGTAACGCAGCATTTTCTTATGCCAAAAAATCTTTTGTTTTTATAAACATATTATACACAAAAAGACATTATTCGGTTACGAAGCAGCCGAGGCCGAAATCCTGGCCTAGAAAACAAGCTTTTGGTTCCGATCGACATGTATTACGCAAAAAGAAACTGGTGAGGAGGTCAGGGTCAGGGTATGGAAGCAGGCACGAGCAGGGCCATCAGGTGTTGGGACAAAGGCAGGGGCGGATGGGATGGGATGGGATGGGATGGGATGGGATGGGATGGGATGGGATGGGATGGGATGGGATGGGATGGGATGGGATGGGGTGGGGTGGGGTGGGGTGGGGTGGGGTGGGGTGGGGTGGGGTGGGGTGGGGTGGGGTGGGGTGGGGTGGGGTGGGGTGGGGTGGGGTGGGGTGGGGTGGGGTGGGGTGGGGTGGGGTGGGGTGGGGTGGGGTGGGGTGGGGTGGGGTGGGGTGGGGTGGGGTGGGGTGGGGTGGGGTGGGGTGGGGTGGGGTGGGACGGGGTGGGACGGGGTGGGACGGGGTGGGACGGGGTGGGACGGGGTGGGACGGGGTGGGACGGGGTGGGACGGGGTGGGACGGGGTGGGACGGGGTGGGACGGGGTGGGACGGGGTGGGACGGGGTGGGACGGGGTGGGACGGGGTGGGACGGGGTGGGACGGGGTGGGACGGGGTGGGACGGGGTGGGACGGGGTGGGACGGGGTGGGACGGGGTGGGACGGGGTGGGACGGGGTGGGTGTGTCAGGGGAGGTGTGGCAGGCAGGGCCGTTAAGTTCAGGGACAGGAGCAGGGGCAAGGGGAGTGGGGCAGAGCTAGCGGGGGGCTCAGGAGGTGCAGGCGCAGGAGGCAGAGTGTCCTCCCCCAGCCAGTGTGCCTGGCTGGCTTCTGCAGGGTGTGCAGTTGAACGGCCCGGCTGACCTGGCCCACCGCTACCCTGGAAACCTGAACATGTCGTTTGCCTACGTGGAGGGGGAGTCCCTCATCATGGGCCTTAAGGTCAGTCCCCTGCCCTCGCCCCTGCCCCTGCTCCCCATTTCCGGACGTATCTGTGCCTACCCTGACCCCCCTGACGCCCTGGTCCCACCCTGGAGTACATCCAGCATCCGGCAATCATACCAGCCCCAGCCCTGCCCTGCTCTCGCCCCTGCTGCGCCCCGCTGCACACCCCCCAGCTGTGGCGAGGATCCTTGTCCCTGTCCCCGTGCCCACTCTCACTCCTCTCTGCTCTCGTCCAGCACGGGCTGCACAACCTACACGCCTCGCCTCTGCTGCGCGCCTCTCTTTGCTCCTGGCCTTGTTCTTGACCTGGTGGCGGGGGCAGTATGTCCTGCTCAGCATGCTCTGCTGCTCCCTGCGCCCCTGTCCTGATTCTTGAGCCGGTGGTGGTGAGGCCCAGCCCCCTTGATGCTTGAGAGAGAGTGGTGGTGGGGCAGCAGTGAGGGGCGTGGTTTCTTGAGCCGGTGGTTTCTTGAGCCGGTGGTGGAGCAGCAGTGAGGGGCGTGGCATGAGTGCAGGAGATCGCGGTGTCCAGCGGCAGCGCCTGCACCAGCGCCAGCCTCGAGCCGTCCTATGTGCTGCGTGCCCTGGGCGTGGAGGAGGACATGGCTCACACTAGCATCAGGTGTGACCAGGGGGGAGCTGGAAGTGAAGGGAGAGGGAGTGAGGGTGTGAGGAGGAGGGAGGGGGTAGGGTTAGGGTCAGGGGCAGGGAGGGAGGGCGGGAAGGGTGAGACAGGGATGACCCATGAGCAGGAGAAGGTGAAGGAGGAGGAAGGGTGCTGCATGCTCCAAGCTGCCAAGTAGGGGGGGGGCATGGCCAACACCAGCATCTGGCCATGCTGGGCGTGCTGCACGGACCACATTGAACCGCCCTGCCTCACCCCAGCCCACCCACCCCTATCTGCCTACCCCTTTCTCCCTATCCCACGCACCTGGCTCTACCGCCTTGTATCCTGGCTATCTAGCTTGCTGACACTGGCTGACACTCCTGGCCGGCTAGCTGTGCCTCGCTTCTCCACCCCTCCACGTCCTGCCACAGTCACCCCTCTCTCCCTCCCTCCTCCCTACCGCCCCTTGTACCACCCTGACTTGCACAGCTAGCTGCCTGGCTGCTTCCTCAGCTCCTCCTGCTGCTACCAACTGACTCCACCTCTCCCTACCCCCTAACCCTCCTACCCTCCTCAACCACAACCCAGCCCATCGCCCCCTCCCTCCCTACACTTCCCTGGCTCCGCCCTGCCCCCTCCCTCCCTACACTTCCCTGGCTCGCCCTGCCCCCCTGCTCCCTGCCTCCCTACCCTACTCCGTTCCCCTTGCCCCATACTGCCCTGCACAGCTAGCCGCCTGGCTGTGTCTGCAGGTACGGTATTGGCCGCTTCACCACTGAGGCTGAGGTGGACCGCGCCGTGTCCATGACGGTGGACCATGTGAACAAGCTGAGGGAGATGAGCCCGCTGTGGGAGATGGTGCAGGAGGGCGTGGACATCAAGAGCATTCAGTGGTCACAGCACTGACACCTCGCATCAGACAGGTCCGTTGATGTGGGACGGCAGCAGCAGCAGGGGTAGCAGGTGTAGAAGCCCTGAAGATGAGCAGCATGGCCGGATCAAAGTGACGCAAGCTTGCTCGTTTGTCTGCTTTGTCAACCCGCTGAGTTGGCAGCCCGGCGTGGTCGCTGCACGCAGCGCTGGGTTTGTACGCGTCGCGAGCCTGGTTCTGGGCGTCGCCGGTGGACATGGCCGCTGTGCAAATGGCACGCAGGGTGTTCCTAAGTGTTGATGCGCACCTGGGCATAACCTGCGTCGCATCGTAATGACCAAGCGTGTATGAGCTTACATGTGTTGGAGTTGATTGAAGTTCTGTTGTGGTAGTCTGTAGCAGCATCAGGGTTCCGAGGATGTCGTACCGGTATGTACCGATACAGTGTACCAAGATACACGGTTCCAATAATTGGCATGAATGGTTGCAGCTTCTCTGTAGCAGCTTCTCTCCGAAGCAGCAGGCAGCAGCAATCCCGGCGCAGGAAGCAGGCCTGGCATAGTGTTGCGCGCGGTTGAAGCCATTCTCACAGCGCTTGAATGCGCTTCTGTAGGTGCAGCCTAATAGTCTAGACTTGCCCAGCTCAAGAGGACTGCGAAGTGGGCCTTAAAAATACCGCAGTAGCATGTGGCATGTGTATGATCAAGTTAACCCCTTTTGTGACACTTCTTGCTGCCAAGGCATTAATATAAGCCCTACGTCGCTGCAGTGGGTTCGGTGGTCACAAGCTCGACTTACTCACACTCGTAAATTACGAGTCGTAATAGCTCCAACCAATATCCGCATGTGAAGCATGATCCCGCCAAGAATTTGTGACGGCCTCGCATTAGTGGCGATGTGAGGCGCACTGGCATACCTGCGCAATGATGCCCATTGCCCACCGCCCACGCAAGTCCGGCACCGCGGGCTGCTCCCGGCCCACCCAGATGACTCTCGTTCTGTTCGTAATGACGCTCGCCTACTTCGGCGTTGTGGGTTGGCACCACCGCATACCATTGAGGTCAACGCAGCTCCCACTTACCATCCCAGCCCAAAGCCCAGTCAGGCTTTTGGCCGAATCCGCGGTGGAGCCTGTGTCGGATCGAGCCACGGAGCAAAAACAGCAACAGCAACAGCAGCAGCAACAGCAGCAGCAGCAGCAGCAGCAGCAGCAGGCATCCACCTCAGCCTCACTGCGCACATTGCAAATCCAGGTAAGGTGCCAAGAGGTTGCGCAGGGCCCTGGCCCTGGTCCAGACGAAGCAGTCGAGGGCAAGCCCAAGTGCCAAGCCCTGGCAGGCAGGCAGGCAAGGCAGGTGACTAGGCAGGCCCTGGCAGGCTGGCTGGCAAGCAGGCAGGTGCTGCCGGTGGGCCAGCAGCCAGTTTCTAGGCAGGTAGCCAGGTCATCACGCAACAACCAAGCACCCCGGCATGTGTGAGATGATCCAAATGCAGGCAGGCAGCATGGCTGGGCAGCAGTGCACCCTGGGGGGGGGCAACTAACATGGGGGTCGATTCTCTGCCAGCAAACCTACCTACGCAACCGACTGCACGCCCACCCCCCCACCACCTCACCCTCCCTCCCCTCCCTCTTCCCACCCCCTCACCCTGCCCCCCCCAGGTCCCAACCACTGGCCTTAGCACCCCCCCCTTCGCCATACACGCCACACCTCTACACGCTTTCTCCCCCACGCTCCTCACCCCTCCCTGCCCCCCCTGCCCCCCCTCCCTCCCCCCTCTCAGCCCCTCCACTCGCAACCCTACCAAAACATCCACCTGCCCCCCACCCACCCACTCATCTCCCTCTCCCAGCTCCCTCCTCCCCCCTCCCCCCTATCCCCCACCCCCTCCCCCCTATCCCCCACCCCCTCCCCCCTATCCCCCACCCCCTCCCCCCTCCCCCCTATCCCCCACCCCTTTCCCCCTCCCCCCTCCCTTGATCGGGCCAGGTGTGCAACGGCTTCACCAACCAGCGCCTGAGCCTGGTGTACGGGGCACTGCTGGCGCGCAAGACCGGCCGCGCCCTGATCCTGCCCCCCCTGCTGGCTGACGGCACGCAGATGACCGGGCAGCAGGTCCATGCCAGTGGCGCCAGCAGCATCCCTCTCACCACCTTGTACCAGCTGCAACCACTCAGCGCTGCATTGAAGGTGGGAAGGTGACGTATGACAAGATTAGGGGAGGGGGAGGAGGTAAGAGGGGGAGGGGAGGGGGAGGGGATGAGGAGGGGGGGGGGAAGGGAGACCTCCTTCCCCCTCCTCCTTGTCCTCAATAACCTCCTACTCCTCCCCCTCCCCTTCCTCCTCCCCTTCCTCCCCTCCCTAACCAGGACTTAACTCTGCCTCCTCCCACTCTACTCCAGCCCTGTCCAGTCCTGCCCCCTCCAAACTGTAACCCTATTCTGCCTCGGCCCTGCCCCAGCCCTGCCTCAGCCCTGCCTCAACCCTGTTTCAGCCCTGCCTCAGCCCTGCCCACACCTCCTGGCTGCTCTGTAGGCGGTGGGAGTGGCGGTGTTGCCCGAGCCCCTCCCCTCCTCCCCCCCTCCCACCTTCTTCTCCATCGAGGCAGCCGGCTTCAATGGCCTGAGCCAGCTGCAGGGCCTGGACTCCAGCCAAGCCGTGGCCACGGACTGCCCGCTGTTCCACATCGCCCCAGGGGACATAGCCAAGGTGAGCTATGGCACCGCACTGCACTGGGGGCTGGCTGCAGGGGGAGGTCAAGGGGGGTGGAGGGGGGTCCAAAGGGGGGTCCAAGGGGGAGTCAGTGGGGGGGTCAAAGGAGGGGTTTCAAGTGGCTCTGGGCTGCCTGACCGACCTGCCGGCTGACCTATCCTGCATGCAGCTTCCCTGATCAGATAATTGCCATGGCATTGAGAAACTCTCCACACCACTCACAGGCATATAGCGCAACACATTTTCAATAAGATGTAACCCACCAAGTGAACAGTTAACACCATGTCATCCCATGTCACACCATGCAAACACCATGTAAACAGCGAACACCATGTCATGCTTGGTCTGCAGGCAGACGACACAGCGGTAGTGTGGGCCGTGCTCAACGGTCTTCAACCCAATCAGCTGCCGGCACGTCAGGCCAAGGCTGTGCTGCATCGGCTGAGCCACAGGCCAGGAGGGCGGCAGGGCTTCAACATGCTCCACCTGCGCATTGAGGAGGACTGGCTGGCCCACTGTGACAGGTAGGGGCATCAGGGGCAGGGGCGCAGGGGCAGGGCCGTCAGGGGCATTAGGGGTTTGAGCATTATGGGCAGGGGCTCAGGGGCAGGGGCTCAGGGACAAAAACATCTGTGCCGTCCCCTCCCCTCCCTGTCTCACCTGACCTGACCTGACCCAACCCGACCCGACCTGGCAGGTGGGAGCACATCAATGACGGCATCGTGCGTGATAACTGCTTTTCCAACACC
>JASKMD010000009.1:4990178-5040178 GCA_030144725.1 Haematococcus lacustris
TCGAGCTGTGCGATTGGTCGAACGCGATCGGGCCGGACGTGCTCCTGACGGACGTTGTGAGCGGACGTGCTAACTCGTGAGTCTAGCTCATCAGTCATTGCATGCTTGTAGTAATGGCCCTTGATAGCCGATCCGTGATGAAAGACGAGTATCTCTCTCAATCAGGGGCGGCTGACTGCGTTTGCCTTGCCAACTCACACCCACATACATGACAACCAGTCTTCTACCACCCGACTAGTTCCTTCATCAGACATCTCACCTCACCTGATGCACTCTGGCGCTCCTGCCACTGCTCCGCAGATGAACCCTACAGAAGCCAACGCTCACAAACACACGTAGTGTGACTGTGGTCGAGCTGTGAGCAGCAAGGTGCGCATCACTCACCTGCAAGCACCACCATGCACAACCACCACCACTGCAGCCAGCTTGCCACCATACCACTGCCACCATTGTGACCAGTGTGCTTCAAGGTGTGTCACAGTGGAGCAGCACAAGCTGGTGGACATGGCCATCACTACACGTGCACGCAACGCTGTGTGCTGCCATCACCCCTCCACTGCCTGCTCAGCAGTCCCCTTGCCCCTGACCCTGCAGCCTTGACCCAGTGCGCCCTACAGCCCTGCAGCCCTGCAGCAATGGGCAAGCGGCGCAGGCTCTGTCTGGTCACAAAGAAGGAGGCACAGCTGCAGTAGCCCCAGCAGCAGCTGCTGCCCCTCCTCCTGCCCCCTCGCTGCTGGAGCTGCCCATAGCACTGCTGGATGACATCATCAGCCAGGCCATGCAGCTGGGGTCCACATCAGCTCTGGCCCGCACCTGCTCTGCCCTGTATGACCGGGTGCTGCTGCACACCCCTGCCTTACGCATCCAGCTCAACAGCCAGCGCCGGGACCAGCTGCTTGCGCCCCGCATCATCACTGCCCTGCGTGCCAGGACAAGCAAGCTGGCCTTGGTCTTGGAGCAGCATCAGCAGCAGCAGCAGCAGCAGCACATCGAAGAGTGGTTGGCAATGCTGGGCAGCTGTTCAGCAGTGCAGGCGTGCAAACTGCACAGCACAAGGGCTTCAGCCTTCGCTCCCACAGCCGCTAACCTGCACACCCCACCTTGCTCAGCGTCTGCACGACACCTTCCCCAGCCTGACCTCCCTGTCCCTCACCGGCTACTCCGTCACCCACAGTGGCCTGGCCAGCCTTCTCTCCCACCCGCAGCTGGCCCTGCAGCTGCAGCACCTGGACATCACCGGCACCACCATCATGTGGCCACCACAGCCTGATGAGCCTGGCACAGTGACCCTGAACAACCTGTTCCAGGGCCTCAGGCTGAAGCAGCTGAGCCTGGATATCAGGGAGGAGTCTCCACTGCCCAATCTGCAGCCCTTGGCACAGCACCTGACGCAGCTGCACATCAGGTTGGCCAATGCCCGGTCCCCTTGCGACGTAGCAGTAGGCTCCTTGCCCCTGCTGCAGGTGTTGAAAACCTCACATGGAGTCATGATGGAGCAAGTCACGCTACCACAGCTGCTGCAAGCGCTGCCTCAACTCCACACCCTTCATCTACCTGGGGTCAGTCTGTGGACGCAGCAACAGCTGGATGCACTGCTGGCCGCCACTCAGCTGACCAGCATCCAGCTGTACTCAATAGACGGGCTGACCAGCTCACGTGCAGATGCGCCCTGCAGCTGGCAGCGGTTGGAGCTCACAGCTAGCAGCTGCTCCATCCCTGCCACCACCGCTGCCTACCTGCCGCTGCACTCCCTCACCCACCCACTGCTGCTCAACAAGCTTGGGTTCATCAGCCAGGACTCAACCGCCCTGGTGACAGCTGCAGTCCACAACCTGACCCAGACCTGCAAGGTGCCGGTGAAGGTGAAGGTGCTGACGCTGGACATGTCAGGCAGCAGTGGCATGAGGGAGTTGCTGGCCTTGCTGCAGCCACTGAGCAAGTGCTGGTGCGATGCTGGGCCCACCTTAACGCTGAGTGGTGCCACTACAAGCGCTGAGGATGTTGAGGCGTTGGCTCCATTGTGCAAGGGCTGCACCCACCTGGAGCTCTTCGACGGCAGCCTGACCCCCTCTCTGAAGTTCTGGCACCCGCTGGTGCAGCTGCTGCCCACGGTCAGCCAGGTCACCTTCCGCGATGTGATGGGTGCTTCATCCGCAGCCATGTGCCAGTCACTGCGGAGCATGGCCAAGCAGCCTTGGGCGCGATGGCTGGACATCAAGGTCATATCCAAAGGGCAGTCGCTGAGTGCAGGCTGCCAGGCCATCAACAAGGAGTTTAGACATCCCTCTCAGCCCCAAACGTTCCGGGTGTCCTTCCAGCAAGTGCCATCCTCTTAGGAGAGCATGGTGACGATGTAACGGGATGGCAGTAGTGGTGATTGGCTGGCTGGCTGTCAGGGGGCCAGGCTGGAAGCTGACTACTGCTCCCTGGTGCCTGCCTACTACACAGTTTGCTTAAGGCTCATGGCCACTGCTGCAACAGGCACTGCCACAATGCACTGCTGGCAGTCGCCCATATCCAGCACTGTAATGGTGGTGGTGAGACTGATGTGTGGATTTCGAAGCAAGCTTGTGACATAAATGGCCCAGGCTAGGCGGAGACGGCTGCTGCAGAAGGCTAGGGCTGCCAGGGCTGCCACTGTGGGCGAGCTATTGGAAAACACTGCTATGCTTGATGTGGCCTGCTGGTGGTGATGAAGGGGGTGATGTTGCATTGCAGTCACCACCCTCTCAATGGTGATGATGGACACCTTGGGGTTGTGCTGCACCGGCTAGGTGTGTGTGTATGTGTGTGTGAGTGTAATGCTGCTTGGGCTGCTGCAGGCATGCCATAGCTGATAAGCTGAGGTTATTAGTGTGAACAATGGGGATACTGACGTTGCGGTTTCCGGGCAACATTGCATCGACCATGGAACATTATGTTGGCCACTGTTGACCAGTGATTGATGCTAGACTTGTATGCCATGATGAGTCATGACGAGGGGCCGCTGGCAGGCAGCAGGTGACGATGCCCTTGGCTGTTGCTGGTGTAAGTTGAGGTGGTTTGCAGTCTTGAGGAGGGAGGAGCAGGTGCTCTCCAGGTGCAGTAGCTGGCAGCTGTGCCTATAAACACATGGCATGGTTGCCCACACAGCCAGGAAGCCAGGGTGGGTCTGGTTACATGACGGCACGCCTGACCTCGCATCTCCCACCCTACTCGCCATGACTTGTGTCAAGAGGCTTAACCTTGGAGCTTAGCTTGCACCTGAGCTTGCACAAGCACGTAGCACCCGTCATCACACGTGGGAGCTCGTCGCAGTGCTATCTGGGGCTCGTGGTCCATAGCTTTCAGCGCAAGCATGACACAGCCAACATGGCAGATCATGTATTCGACTGAGCCGAAACTGGATTCCTAGACGTCACCTAGCTGCAGTCACGGGTGTCTCAAGCTGTGCGACGGGTTAACCGCGATCGGGCCGGACGTGCTCCTGACGAACGTTTTGACGGGTGTGCTGATTGGTGAGTCTAGCTCATCTGTTATTGCATGCTTGTGGAAATGGCCCTTGACGGCCAACCCGTGGTGTAGACCAAGTTATCACTTACACTCAGGGGCGGCTGACTGCATATGGCTTGCCAACTCACACCCACCCACCCCAACAACTTATTTGAGTCATCCTCATCCCAGCAGTTCCATTGTCAGACATCCTCACACCTCACCTGATGCGCTCTGGCGCTCCTGCCACTGCCCCGCAGATGAACCCTGCAGAAGCCAACGCTCACATACACACGTAGTGTGACAGTGGCTGAAGCGTGGGCAGCAAGGTGTGCAACTCACTCACCTGCAAGCATCACCATGCACAACCACCACCATCAATACTGCACCCTTCATGGTGTGTCACAGTGGAGCAGCACAAGCTGGTGGACATGGCCATCACTACACGTGCACGCAACGCTGTGTGCTGCCATCACCACTCCACTGCCTGCTCAGCAGTCCCCTTGCCCCTGACCCTGCAGCCTTGACCCAGTGCGCCCTACAGCCCTGCAGCCCTGCAGCTATGGGCAAACGGCGCAGGCTTATTCGGGTCACAATAAAACGCAGCACAGCCGCGGTGGCCCCAGCATCTCTCTCCCCCCTCGCTGCTGGACCTGCCCATAGCACTGCTGGATGACATCATCAGCCAGGCCATGCAGCTGGGGTCCACATCAGCTCTGGCCCGCACCTGCTCTGCCCTGTATGACCGAGTGCTGCTGCACACCCCAGCCTTACGCATCCAGCTCAACAGCCAGTGCCGGGACCAGCTGCTTGCGCCCCGCATCATCACTGCCCTGCGTGCCAGGACAGGCAAGGTGGCCTTGGTCTTGGAGCAGCATCAGCAGCAGCTGCAGCAGCAGCACACTGAAGAGTGGTTGGCAATGCTGGGCAGCTGTGCAGCAGTGCAGGCGTGCAAACTGCACATCACAAGGGCGTTCAGGGTTCGCTCTCCACAGCCGCTAACCTGCACACCCCACCTTGCTCAGCGTCTGCATGACACCTTCCCCAGCCTGACCTCCCTGTCCCTCACCGGCTACTCCATCACCCACAGTGGCCTGGCCAGCCTCCTCTCCCACCCGCAGCTGGTCCTGCGGCTGCAGCAGCTGGACATCACCGGCAACACCATCCTGCCATCGCCACAGCCTGATGAGCCTGGCGCAGTGACCCTGAACAACCTGTTCCAGGGCCTCAGGCTGAAGCAGCTAAGCCTGGATGTGTGGCAGAAGTCTCCACTGCCCAATCTGCAACCCCTGGCACAGTACCTGACGCAGCTGCACATCAACTTAGCTGCTATCGCCCTGGCACCCTGTAGAGTAGCAGTGGGCTCCTTGCCCCTGCTGCAGGTGCTGAGTGCATCAGATGGAATCATGATAGAGGTCTTTTCTCTACCACAGCTGCTGCAGGCGCTGCCTCAGCTGCAGCTGCTACAGGCGCTGCCCCAGCTGCACACCCTTCATCTGCCGGAGACTGAATTGTGGGTGGGGCAACAGCTGGATGCACTGCTGGCAGCCACTCAGCTGACCAGCATCCAACTGCGCTCAATACAGGGGCTGACCAGCTCACGTGCAGATGCGCCCTGCAGCTGGCAGCGGTTGGAGCTCACAGCTGGCAGCTTTCACACCACTGCCACCACTGCTGCCTACCTGCCGCTGCACTCCCTCACCCACCCACTGCTGATCAGCAACCTTGGGTTCATCAGCCAGGAGTCAACCGCCCTGGTGACAGCTGCAGTCCACAACCTGACCCAGACCTGCAAGGTGCCGGTGAAGGTGAAGGTGCTGTGGTTGGCCTTGTCAGGCAGCAGTGGCATGAGGGAGTTGCTGGCCTTGCTGCAGCCACTGAGCCAGCGTTGGTGCGATGCTGGGTCCAGACTGAGGCTTAGTGGTGCCAATACAAGCGCTGAGGATGTTGAGGCGCTGGCTCCATTGTGCCAGGGCTGCACCCACCTTGAGTTCTTCAACGGCAGCCTGACCCCTACTCTGAAGTTCTGGCGCCAGCTGGTGCAGCTCCTGCCTACGGTCAGCCAGGTCACGTTCTTGGATGTGGCAGGTGCTGTATCCGCAGTCATGTGCCAGTCACTGCGGGGCATGGCCAAGCAGCCTTGGGCGCGATGGCTGGACATCAAGGTCATGCGCAAAGAGTTGTCGTTGAGTGCAGGTTGCCAGGCCATCAACAAGGAATTTAGACATCCCACTCAGCCCCAGAGGTTCCGAGTGTCCTTCCAACGAATAGACGAAATCTGACTTTCGAGCATTCTGACACCAACAGGGTAGGGGTGGGCAGCCCTCAGCACGTATGCCTGCAACTGTGAGACTGCCATGTGACTGCCCAGCCTTAGCCGTAGCTTGCCAACAGCTTAGGTGAGCATGGTGATGGCGCAGCTGGGTGGCAGCAGTGGCGATTGGCTGGCTGGTTAGTGCACGGTATGTTTGAGGGCCGTGGCCACAGCCGCAGCTCATCTTTATGTGCACTGCAGCGAGTCCCTGCTGAAAGTCTCGAACTCCTAGAGGGGGTGGGTGGCCAAACATCCTGAAGATACTCTGATCGATGTGACAAACAGCCTTGCAGCTTCAGCGGCGTAATTCATCTCCAAGTTATGGCTCTTCTATGATGTGGCTTACACCGTTCAAGCCGTCTGCCTTGGCCGCCCTTCGAATGCATTTCCAGCTCGTGTAGACAATCTAGAGCAACAACAGCAGCCTGCATGCCTGCGTACTATGCTCATGTGCATACAGCCAATCTGCGCACTCCACAAAGTCCGGATCCTTCGGAATAGGAAGGTGACCAGGCAATATGGCGGCTGCCGGACAACTCACACCATCACCCGCCCCCGAGACAACCCTTCATCCCTCACTCCATCTCACACCTCGAGCGTCGTCAATAGTCACATCACGACACTCATTCCTGTGAATTAGTGAATCCATGTTGGTTAGTTTGTTTGTTGGTCGGGCGGGCGAGCAGGCAGGCAGGCAGGCAGACATTGCAGCATTGCAGGCAACAATCCCGCCAACCACTCGCTTGTGTGACAGGAGCCCGCCTGCTGTTGGCCTCTGCTGAGCATTTTCTGATCACCGGCATTGCGGAGAAGCAGGCGACCCACTTCAGCGCCTAGCTCGCTGGCAGCCTTGTCCCCCTGGAGAATAAGACTTGTGATGCCCCCTTCCTTGGACGCCTTGCAACTGGCAAAGGCAGTAAGTGGCTTTACCCTTGGAACCAGGCAGCAGGGGCTGACCCACCCCACGGGCACACCTTCCTCCCTAGCCCCAGCTGCTGAGCCAGAGCTCAGGCCTTGGTGTGGCACCAGGCGGAGGGCTCACTTGCTTTGGGCGGCAGCCAGGGGGCGGGACAACCCTCTATAGCAGAGCTGCCTCCTGGCCCTCCACCCACTGCCTCTGGAGCCCCCCGCTGCCTTGAGACTCCGGCCGGCAGGGCAGGGCGGCAACCCCTCAGACAGGCTGGAGAGGTCCTCAGGTGGCGTAGTGGAGGAGGGGTGCCGGGGTTTGGGCGTCAGGGTCATCGTCACCATCGTCAGCATCATTACATGGCGATGCTGGCATTACATGGCATTGCTGCTCAGCGGGTCAGCGTCACCTCAGCTGTTTAGCGCCAGCGACGGGGTGCTGACGGTCCCAGGCGGTCCAGGCGGTGTGCAGCAGCAGCACCGCTGTGTCACCACCAGCCCAGCAGCTTCCAAACAGGCATCCCTAAGCAAGCCCACAGGCCCAGGCCCAGGAAGCCATTGACTGCGCCGATCTTGAACACCTGCACAAGCGCAGCACCCCCCCAGCAGTGATTTGATGTGTTGCAACAGCACACATCAGTGGGGGTCAGGCCGGGCTGGGGCAGGCTGCCACTAGCCGGGTCGGGCTGCCACAGTTCAGGCTGGGTCGGTCTGAACAGGCAGGGTGGTTTGGGTGAGGCCAGGTGGTGCGGGTCACATGGCTGCCCGGCAGGCCGCAGTGCGCAAGGGTGGCCGTCAAGGGGCTGGTCAGGCTGGTGCCGAGGGCTGGCGGCACCACGCAGCCCACGCCACTGACCACTAATTGATCTCTAACTGACCTAGCTCTACACCCTGACGACTCTGTTGGTGTTGACATACTCTACCCTGACCCTGACAGCACCCAGGCCCCTGTGCTGCCCCTGAGCACAGCGTCCACTGACTCCTCCACTCCCTCCTAGCTGCAGCTCAGCCGCGCAACACCTCAGGCTGGGGCAGGCTGCCACTAGCCGGGTCAGGCTGCCACAGTTTAGGCTGGGTCGGCTCTGGACAGCAGGGTCTGGTGCGCCGCACCTCAGGCAGGGACATGAAGCCGGAGCCGTAGAATACGGCTGCCTGGCCAGAGGCGTAGTGGGTCAGGGAGCCAAACAGGTTGATGGAGTAGGCCAGCGTCATGGCCGCGAGCACGGGGGGCACGCCTGCAGTTGAGCGGTGGTTGGGTGGTGGTTGGGGGGTGGTTGGAGGGTGGTTGGGCGGGTGAGGAGAAGGTGTACACAACGAATTGCCTAGTTCTGGCATAGCCGTGCATCGCATCAGTAGGTCCTTGCTAGGGTGGTTGTCGGGTCGCGTCATGGTTGTGCACTGTGTGTGGTGTATGGTGAAGTCATTTTGCAAAGATGTGGCCAGCATCAGGCGACTTACTGCGCAGGTAAGGGAGGGAGTGCAGTGGAGGTCGGCCTGCACTCCCCTGCTGCCTTGAAAAATATGAAAAATGTAAAACTCAATCCTCCCTCCCTTCCCATCCTCTTGCCCCATCCTGCCCATCCCCATCCTTGTGTGCTGGTTGCGCTGGATACAGTGACTCAAACTTTGTTTGCCGACTTGCTGGCCCTGCAACCACCCACCCACCCTACCCCTGACTGCATTACACAGTTCTCACACCATTACACAGTACTGCATTACACAGTACTCCACACCTCCTCCACACCCCCTCCACCCCCCACTGACCTGCACTGAGCATCATGGCACAGAAGGCTGAATACAGGGCGCCCACATGAGCGGTCTGGCTGGCAAACATGTAGTGCAGGCCAAAGAACAGCACGTGCAGCAGGCCAAACAGCGGCATCCAGCTCATGTTCAGGCTGGTCAGGGCACCGCCCATGTGGTCAGCAAAGGCCTTGATCACGCCCAAGGAGTTCAGCTGGCCAGACATGCCGATCAGCACTGCGAGGAGCAGGCAAGCAGCGGGACAAGGGTTGACAATTAAGGGGCCCAAGGGAGGGTGGGCAGAGTGGGAGTGGGAGCATGCATGAGGGGAAAGGGGAAGCATGCAGAATGAAAGAATGAATAGAAGAAGAGCTGCCTGCCTGCCTGCTGCCTCCTGGCTTGTGTGGTTTGAGGCAGGGGAGGTGCCCCAGCTCAAGCCCTGGCATCAGCCCCCACCTCCCGGATCACCACAGCCTATATCCCCCATCTGTTCCAGCCAGCATCTCTCGCTCCACACCAGCCCACACACCCCTCCTCCCTACCCACCCGCCCCCATCAGCCACAACATTTACCTCCCTCTTAATCCCGCTTTCACAAACCTGCTCTCACACTATGTCACCCCTAGACCCTGCTCACCCCTTTGGACCCCCGGGCAGACCTTGGCTCCGCCTTCTCCTCCTGCCCCATGCCCGCCCCCTCCCATCAGCGCCCCCCTCCCTCACCAGCAAACCACCCTGGCCCTCCTCCCGCTCCATACCTCCCACCTCTCCCCCCGCTCCACACGAGCCCCCCTCCCATCATCCCACCCCACCCCTCCCTCACCAGCAAACCAGCACAGCGTGTCCCAGGCGGGCACGTATGTCAGGCAGTCGCGCCAGGAGAGCACCCCGGTGCACAGCAGCACACACAGCCCCAGCATGGCCGCTAGCACTGCGCTGATGCCCACGGAGGGGCCCACAACCTGCAGCAAGGCAGCAGGGAGGGGGAGGGGGAGTGCTGGGGGTGGGGTAGGGCAGCGAGGTAGTAGGGTGAAGTGGTGTGGTTGAGGTAGGGCAGCATGGCAGCAGGGAGGGGGAGTAATCGGGGTGGGAAGGGCAGCAAGGCAGCAGGGAGGGGGAGTAATCGGGGTGGGAAGGGCAGCAAGGCAGCAGGGAGGGGGAGTAATCGGGGTGGGAAGGGCAGCAAGGCAGCAGGGAGGGGGAGTAATCGGGGTGGGAAGGGCAGCAAGGCAGCAGGGAGGGGGAGTAATCGGGGTGGGAAGGGCAGCAAGGCAGCAGGGAGGGGGAGTAATCGGGGTGGGAAGGGCAGCAAGGCAGCAGGGAGGGGGAGTAATCGGGGTGGGAAGGGCAGCAAGGCAGCAGGGAGGGGGAGTAATCGGGGTGGGAAGGGCAGCAAGGCAGCAGGGAGGGGGAGTAATCGGGGTGGGAAGGGCAGCAAGGCAGCAGGGAGGGGGAGTAATCGGGGTGGGAAGGGCAGCAAGGCAGCAGGGAGGGGGAGTAATCGGGGTGGGAAGGGCAGCAAGGCAGCAGGGAGGGGGAGTAATCGGGGTGGGAAGGGCAGCAAGGCAGCAGGGAGGGGGAGTAATCGGGGTGGGAAGGGCAGCAAGGCAGCAGGGAGGGGGAGTAATCGGGGTGGGAAGGGCAGCAAGGCAGCAGGGAGGGGGAGTAATCGGGGTGGGAAGGGCAGCAAGGCAGCAGGGAGGGGGAGTAATCGGGGTGGGAAGGGCAGCAAGGCAGCAGGGAGGGGGAGTAATCGGGGTGGGAAGGGCAGCAAGGCAGCAGGGAGGGGGAGTAATCGGGGTGGGAAGGGCAGCAAGGCAGCAGGGAGGGGGAGTAATCGGGGTGGGAAGGGCAGCAAGGCAGCAGGGAGGGGGAGTAATCGGGGTGGGAAGGGCAGCAAGGCAGCAGGGAGGGGGAGTAATCGGGGTGGGAAGGGCAGCAAGGCAGCAGGGAGGGGGAGTAATCGGGGTGGGAAGGGCAGCAAGGCAGCAGGGAGGGGGAGTAATCGGGGTGGGAAGGGCAGCAAGGCAGCAGGGAGGGGGAGTAATCGAGGTGGGAAGGGCAGCAAGGCAGCAGGGAGGGGGAGTAATCGGGGTGGGAAGGGCAGCAAGGCAGCAGGGAGGGGGAGTAATCGGGGTGGGAAGGGCAGCAAGGCAGCAGGGAGGGGGAGTAATCGGGGTGGGAAGGGCAGCAAGGCAGCAGGGAGGGGGAGTAATCGGGGTGGGAAGGGCAGCAAGGCAGCAGGGAGGGGGAGTAATCGGGGTGGGAAGGGCAGCAAGGCAGCAGGGAGGGGGAGTAATCGGGGTGGGAAGGGCAGCAAGGCAGCAGGGAGGGGGAGTAATCGAGGTGGGAAGGGCAGCAAGGCAGCAGGGAGGGGGAGTAATCGGGGTGGGAAGGGCAGCAAGGCAGCAGGGAGGGGGAGTAATCGAGGTGGGAAGGGCAGCAAGGCAGCAGGGAGGGGGAGTAATCGGGGTGGGAAGGGCAGCAAGGCAGCAGGGAGGGGGAGTAATCGAGGTGGGAAGGGCAGCAAGGCAGCAGGGAGGGGGAGTAATCGGGGTGGGAAGGGCAGCAAGGCAGCAGGGAGGGGGAGTAATCGGGGTGGGAAGGGCAGCAAGGCAGCAGGGAGGGGGAGTAATCGGGGTGGGAAGGGCAGCAAGGCAGCAGGGAGGGGGAGTAATCGGGGTGGGAAGGGCAGCAAGGCAGCAGGGAGGGGGAGTAATCGGGGTGGGAAGGGCAGCAAGGCAGCAGGGAGGGGGAGTAATCGGGGTGGGAAGGGCAGCAAGGCAGCAGGGAGGGGGAGTAATCGAGGTGGGAAGGGCAGCAAGGCAGCAGGGAGGGGGAGTAATCGGGGTGGGAAGGGCAGCAAGGCAGCAGGGAGGGGGAGTAATCGAGGTGGGAAGGGCAGCAAGGCAGCAGGGAGGGGGAGTAATCGGGGTGGGAAGGGCAGCAAGGCAGCAGGGAGGGGGAGTAATCGGGGTGGGAAGGGCAGCAAGGCAGCAGGGAGGGGGAGTAATCGGGGTGGGAAGGGCAGCAAGGCAGCAGGGAGGGGGAGTAATCGGGGTGGGAAGGGCAGCAAGGCAGCAGGGAGGGGGAGTAATCGGGGTGGGAAGGGCAGCAAGGCAGCAGGGAGGGGGAGTAATCGGGGTGGGAAGGGCAGCAAGGCAGCAGGGAGGGGGAGTAATCGGGGTGGGAAGGGCAGCAAGGCAGCAGGGAGGGGGAGTAATCGGGGTGGGAAGGGCAGCAAGGCAGCAGGGAGGGGGAGTAATCGGGGTGGGAAGGGCAGCAAGGCAGCAGGGAGGGGGAGTAATCGGGGTGGGAAGGGCAGCAAGGCAGCAGGGAGGGGGAGTAATCGGGGTGGGAAGGGCAGCAAGGCAGCAGGGAGGGGGAGTAATCGGGGTGGGAAGGGCAGCAAGGCAGCAGGGAGGGGGAGTAATCGGGGTGGGAAGGGCAGCAAGGCAGCAGGGAGGGGGAGTAATCGGGGTGGGAAGGGCAGCAAGGCAGCAGGGAGGGGGAGTAATCGGGGTGGGAAGGGCAGCAAGGCAGCAGGGAGGGGGAGTAATCGGGGTGGGAAGGGCAGCAAGGCAGCAGGGAGGGGGAGTAATCGGGGTGGGAAGGGCAGCAAGGCAGCAGGGAGGGGGAGTAATCGGGGTGGGAAGGGCAGCAAGGCAGCAGGGAGGGGGAGTAATCGGGGTGGGAAGGGCAGCAAGGCAGCAGGGAGGGGGAGTAATCGGGGTGGGAAGGGCAGCAAGGCAGCAGGGAGGGGGAGTAATCGGGGTGGGAAGGGCAGCAAGGCAGCAGGGAGGGGGAGTAATCGGGGTGGGAAGGGCAGCAAGGCAGCAGGGAGGGGGAGTAATCGGGGTGGGAAGGGCAGCAAGGCAGCAGGGAGGGGGAGTAATCGGGGTGGGAAGGGCAGCAAGGCAGCAGGGAGGGGGAGTAATCGGGGTGGGAAGGGCAGCAAGGCAGCAGGGAGGGGGAGTAATCGGGGTGGGAAGGGCAGCAAGGCAGCAGGGAGGGGGAGTAATCGGGGTGGGAAGGGCAGCAAGGCAGCAGGGAGGGGGAGTAATCGGGGTGGGAAGGGCAGCAAGGCAGCAGGGAGGGGGAGTAATCGGGGTGGGAAGGGCAGCAAGGCAGCAGGGAGGGGGAGTAATCGGGGTGGGAAGGGCAGCAAGGCAGCAGGGAGGGGGAGTAATCGGGGTGGGAAGGGCAGCAAGGCAGCAGGGAGGGGGAGTAATCGGGGTGGGAAGGGCAGCAAGGCAGCAGGGAGGGGGAGTAATCGGGGTGGGAAGGGCAGCAAGGCAGCAGGGAGGGGGAGTAATCGGGGTGGGAAGGGCAGCAAGGCAGCAGGGAGGGGGAGTAATCGGGGTGGGAAGGGCAGCAAGGCAGCAGGGAGGGGGAGTAATCGGGGTGGGAAGGGCAGCAAGGCAGCAGGGAGGGGGAGTAATCGGGGTGGGAAGGGCAGCAAGGCAGCAGGGAGGGGGAGTAATCGGGGTGGGAAGGGCAGCAAGGCAGCAGGGAGGGGGAGTAATCGGGGTGGGAAGGGCAGCAAGGCAGCAGGGAGGGGGAGTAATCGGGGTGGGAAGGGCAGCAAGGCAGCAGGGAGGGGGAGTAATCGGGGTGGGAAGGGCAGCAAGGCAGCAGGGAGGGGGAGTAATCGGGGTGGGAAGGGCAGCAAGGCAGCAGGGAGGGGGAGTAATCGGGGTGGGAAGGGCAGCAAGGCAGCAGGGAGGGGGAGTAATCGGGGTGGGAAGGGCAGCAAGGCAGCAGGGAGGGGGAGTAATCGGGGTGGGAAGGGCAGCAAGGCAGCAGGGAGGGGGAGTAATCGGGGTGGGAAGGGCAGCAAAGCAGCAGGGAGGGGGAGTAATCGGGGTGGGAAGGGCAGCAAGGCAGCAGGGAGGGGGAGTAATCGGGGTGGGAAGGGCAGCAAGGCAGCAGGGAGGGGGAGTAATCGGGGTGGGAAGGGCAGCAAGGCAGCAGGGAGGGGGAGTAATCGGGGTGGGAAGGGCAGCAAGGCAGCAGGGAGGGGGAGTAATCGGGGTGGGAAGGGCAGCAAGGCAGCAGGGAGGGGGAGTAATCGGGGTGGGAAGGGCAGCAAGGCAGCAGGGAGGGGGAGTAATCGGGGTGGGAAGGGCAGCAAGGCAGCAGGGAGGGGGAGTAATCGGGGTGGGAAGGGCAGCAAGGCAGCAGGGAGGGGGAGTAATCGGGGTGGGAAGGGCAGCAAGGCAGCAGGGAGGGGGAGTAATCGGGGTGGGAAGGGCAGCAAGGCAGCAGGGAGGGGGAGTAATCGGGGTGGGAAGGGCAGCAAGGCAGCAGGGAGGGGGAGTAATCGGGGTGGGAAGGGCAGCAAGGCAGCAGGGAGGGGGAGTAATCGGGGTGGGAAGGGCAGCAAGGCAGCAGGGAGGGGGAGTAATCGGGGTGGGAAGGGCAGCAAGGCAGCAGGGAGGGGGAGTAATCGGGGTGGGAAGGGCAGCAAGGCAGCAGGGAGGGGGAGTAATCGGGGTGGGAAGGGCAGCAAGGCAGCAGGGAGGGGGAGTAATCGAGGTGGGAAGGGCAGCAAGGCAGCAGGGAGGGGGAGTAATCGGGGTGGGAAGGGCAGCAAGGCAGCAGGGAGGGGGAGTAATCGGGGTGGGAAGGGCAGCAAGGCAGCAGGGAGGGGGAGTAATCGGGGTGGGAAGGGCAGCAAGGCAGCAGGGAGGGGGAGTAATCGGGGTGGGAAGGGCAGCAAGGCAGCAGGGAGGGGGAGTAATCGGGGTGGGAAGGGCAGCAAGGCAGCAGGGAGGGGGAGTAATCGAGGTGGGAAGGGCAGCAAGGCAGCAGGGAGGGGGAGTAATCGGGGTGGGAAGGGCAGCAAGGCAGCAGGGAGGGGGAGTAATCGAGGTGGGAAGGGCAGCAAGGCAGCAGGGAGGGGGAGTAATCGGGGTGGGAAGGGCAGCAAGGCAGCAGGGAGGGGGAGTAATCGAGGTGGGAAGGGCAGCAAGGCAGCAGGGAGGGGGAGTAATCGGGGTGGGAAGGGCAGCAAGGCAGCAGGGAGGGGGAGTAATCGGGGTGGGAAGGGCAGCAAGGCAGCAGGGAGGGGGAGTAATCGGGGTGGGAAGGGCAGCAAGGCAGCAGGGAGGGGGAGTAATCGAGGTGGGAAGGGCAGCAAGGCAGCAGGGAGGGGGAGTAATCGGGGTGGGAAGGGCAGCAAGGCAGCAGGGAGGGGGAGTAATCGAGGTGGGAAGGGCAGCAAGGCAGCAGGGAGGGGGAGTAATCGGGGTGGGAAGGGCAGCAAGGCAGCAGGGAGGGGGAGTAATCGGGGTGGGAAGGGCAGCAAGGCAGCAGGGAGGGGGAGTAATCGGGGTGGGAAGGGCAGCAAGGCAGCAGGGAGGGGGAGTAATCGGGGTGGGAAGGGCAGCAAGGCAGCAGGGAGGGGGAGTAATCGGGGTGGGAAGGGCAGCAAGGCAGCAGGGAGGGGGAGTAATCGGGGTGGGAAGGGCAGCAAGGCAGCAGGTGGCAGCTGGGGTGGGAGACAGAGTTGGGGAGGCTGGGTGGGCAGCTGGGGTGCACCAGGCTAGGGGTCAGGGATGGTCACGATCAACAACTCACGGTTCAGGCCTTCTTGCAGGAGAAGAGGAGGCACAGTTCATCCCATCTCATGTCATGACGAATGTGTGAAAAGGCTAGGGTCAGGTCAGGGGGCACGGTATGTATCAGTACATATATATTCGCAGATACTTTGCTGAGTTTTCTACCTGAGCGATGTTGTCAAGTAAGGTCGAGCTATCCATTTCAAGGGTATGAACCTAAGCCATGTCACTTATAGCTGTAAATGATGCAGCAGGGCGAAAAGAAAAGAACAGGGGTGGCCAGGGCCAGGCCAGGGTCAGGTCAAGGGGTCATGGTGTGCCTTAGGCTTGGGGTCAGGTGAGCATGAGGTCATGTTCAGTGAAAATGAGGATCAGGCTCCATGTGTGATGTGTGATGTGTGATGTGTGACGACCCGGCCACTGACCCACAGCGCCACCGCCAGGCCCATGGTGCCCAGCATCAGCTTCTCGTCACGGCTCATGGGGCCCATGTCCTGCAACCGCCTGCCGGCTTCCAAGGGCGCCTCTGGCGTGTCTGTGATGCTTGGGGGGCACAGCTTGAATACCAGCCAGGGGGTGATCAGCATGCCTGCAGCCGGGTGTGGGTGCAGTGGTAGCAGCAGCAGCAGCAGCGATGGCGGGGGGCAGTGGTAGCAGCAATGGCAGCGATGGCGGCAGCAGTGGTTGCAGCATCAGCAGCAATGGTGGCAGCAGTTGTAGCAGCAATGGCAGCGATGGCGGCAGCAGTGGTAGCAGCATCAGCAGCAATGGTGGCAGCAGTTGTAGCAGCAATGGCAGCGATGGCGGCAGCAGTGGTTGCAGCATCAGCAGCAATGGTGGCAGCAGTTGTAGCAGCAATGGCAGCGATGGCGGCAGCAGTGGTAGCAGCATCAGCAGCAAACACAGGTAAGGTAGACAAGGTGCATGTGGCATGGAGCCTGTGAGCCTCCCCACCACCCTTCCTGATCTCTTTCTCATCCCAGCCTCTCACACTCCCCCTCATCATCGTCCTGGTCCTTCCCACCCCAGCTTCCCACCAGCTTCCCACCAGCTTCCTGGACCCCCCTGTTGGCCCCCTGTCAGCCAGTTTGCCTCAGTCAGGCTCACCAATGAGGGAGGGCAGTGCTGCGCCAGCCATCCACTGGAAGAACTGGTTGGGCACCTCTGCCCCAAGCTCTGCTGCCAGGTTGAGGCAGAGCAGGTTCTGGGCTGATGCTGTGAGGAAGAGCGACGAGGAGTGGATGCCAGACTGGAACTGGGACTGGGTAAGGAAGGCGCCCATCTTGAGGCGGGAACTGTCTCCTGGCAGGCCAGGGCAGTGTCAGCAGCAGGGGCTAACTCAGGGTTGGGGCTAAATCAGAGGCTGTGCAGGTGCAGGTCGCAGGGGGTAGAGAGGGCAGCAGGGATGAGGAGCAGGGCAAGGACAAAGTAGGGGCAGATGACAAAGTGACGTAGGGGTGGCCTGCCAGCCAGCCAGCCAGCCAGCCAGCCAGCCAGCCAGCCAGCCAGCCAGCCAGCCAGCCAGCCAGCCTTGCCTTAGCTCCTGCTGACCTGGGTTGCTGCCTGCCGCCTGGCTCAGTGACTTGATGATGGGCATGAAGATGCCGCCTGCACGAGCACTGGTTGAGGGCATGGCCGGGGCCAGCAGCGCCTCCGCCACGTTCAGGCCGTAGCTCAGGCCCAGCGTGCTCTTGCCCATGGCACGCACAAACAGGTTGGCAATGCGCTCCCCCAGCCCAGTCTTCTCAAAACCCTGCAAAGGAAGGAAGTGGGCTAGTGGGCAGGCAGGTGGGCAGGCAGGTGGGCAAGCAGGTGGGCAGGCAGGTGGGCAGGCAGGTGGGTGGGCAGGTGGGTGGGCAGGAGGGTAGATGGAGGCCCAGCTGAAGGTTTGACCCTGGGGTATATCACTGTAGAAACCATTGAGGCTAGATGCCTGGGGCTTGTGCCCCTGGCCTATGGCGGAGTGACCTGGTGGTCTGCCAGTTAGGCTGCCTGTCGGCTGCATCGCACAGCCATGGAGCCGCTGGGCGGGCAGCCTGGCGGGCTGTACCTTGGCAAAGAAGAAGGAGACCACAATGAGCCAAATGACCTCGTTGGTCATGGCGCTAAATGCCTGCATTGGGCAGTCAGGGGCAGGCTGGGGTGTGGGGGAGGCAGGGAGTTAGGGGCAAAGGCATGGGCAGGGCCACGGGAAGGGGCGAGGACAGGGCGGGCGCAGGGGCAGGCCCTAGGCCCAGGTGGACCCTAGGCCCCAGGTGGACCCTAGGCCCATGGCAGGCGCAGGGGCAGGGGCAGGCTGGGGTGGATGGTGAGGTCAGGTGGACCCTAGGCGAGCCAGCGCTGCGAGCTGGTCTGCCTGGTCTGTTCCGCATCCAGAGCCCTTTCCCTGGGAGCAAGCAGTCCATGGCCAGCCTGTCTCGCCCATCCACAGGGCACAGCCCTGCCCAGTGCACCAGAGCCTCAGCCTGCCTAGTAAGACATGCATTCTTGACATGCTGATCTACCCAGCCTGGTCCTGCTGTGGCCCTCAGCCTACCCAGCTAGTGCGTCGTGAACACTGCTGGTGCAGGTCCTCTAAGCGTCACTGCTGCTGCTGCTGCTGCTGGACCCCCACCCCCTTTGCTCCAGCTAGGGGTCCCATTGCTCCTGCTGTTGGTGCAGCAGGGGTGAAGCTGCTGGCTATGCACAAGAGGTGTTGCTGCTGCTGCCAACTGCTGTCAGTGCTGCCTGCTAAGCTCTGTGAGGTGAACTCCAATGCCAGCTGCCGAGCGCCCATACACTGCTGGCTACAGGTGTACAGGAATGAGAGTGCGAGCATTGTGTCAAAAGCCATGTGGGTGTGGTGGCGCCACAGCAGGGTCATGGTCTTGCCACCCTGGCTGCTCACCCAGCTACCAGCTCAGCCGGCTCCTTGACAGCTCTGCAACAGCTGTTGCTGCTGGGATAGACACCGCTGCTTCCACCTTCAGCCACTGGCAAGCCTACTGTAGATGTTGACCGCTAGCTGCCGCTGCTGCTGCTGCTGCTGCTGCTGACCGCCGTTGGACACCCTGCTGCTCCTTAGGTCACAGCTCAGCTTCCTTGTCTCAGAGAGTGCTCTGCAGCTTGGCTGCCAATCACCTTCCCCAGTTAACTCATCACAGGGCTTTGGTTGCGATACACAGAGCACTAAGGGCTGTGTAGAGAGCAAGACATGCGTACCATACCCAACCCTAACCTAGCAGCCCTCCCCCTGCACCTGTGCAAATGTCAACGTCTTGGTGGCCAGCGTGACAGTAATAGCGATGAAGGCCCATGCCCCCACTGGCAAGGGGTCCAGCACTAAGCCCAGAATGGTAGTCACAAAGATGGACAGCAAGGTCCAACCCTGCACACAGAGAGGACGGCGGCAGCCGCGCGCTGCGCTTCTCTCCTGCCGCTGGCACTGGTGTTGCTGCTGGCGACGTGTGTGCGGAAGGCTCGCGTACCTGCTCGGAGACACCAGCGGGGATGGGGGCGAGGAAGCGGATGGCCAGCCCCACCGCGATTGCCTGAAGGGCTGGCACCACCTTGACACCCTGCGTATGTACGTACGGACCTAGTAGGCGACAAGGCTCTAATACTAATAGTCTCCCAGCTTTGGATGATTGCTCACAATTGGAGCAGCGGGCGCCGAGTGCGGGGAGGGGACGGCCCCATTGGTAGCTGGTTGCTGGGCTGAGCCATCGCCGGCGCTCGCGGCCGACGCAGCTGCGACCTGCGGCCAGAGTTGACCGCCAGATCTTCGCCTTATCTTCCCATCGCATTGTGGCTCTGAGCTGATGTGACTGTGCTGTTGCGCTAACGAGCTAGTGCGTTACCTGGACTTGTGGCTTTTGGGGTGTTTGGTGAAGCCACAAGTTTGGACAAGGGTTGACTCGATGGTGAAAGCTGCGCAAGCGTATCTGGACATGACAACCAGAATCGTTCTCCTAGCAAACCCCGGGTGAGTCGCTGCACTGTCTCACCCTGCGGCGCGAAGAGCAAAGGGGCACCGGCGCCTGGCCCAGCCCTCCGTGGCTTCGCACTGGCCGATGGGCAATGATGAGCGCCGGGTTAGCACGCGCATTTGCGTCGCTTGCAGCATTGGTATGCTGGTAGTCGTGAGAACGACGCGCCTTCAACCCTTTGCTGATGTTGTGTTGTATTTTGGCGCATGTTGTCGCAATTCGCTATTCAAATATTGCGTTAGTGAAAGCGCTGCACTGCGGTGTTATAGCGTGTCATACCCTGTCGTGCCTACTCTTTCGCGCCTCACAAAGGGCGTCATCTCCTTAAGTGTGCCACTTGACCCAAACACAAAACCAGATTCTGTGCTGGTTGTGATGCTATGCAGTGTAGACATTGTGTCAACATCATTGCATGATGTTGACCCCAACTTTGGCGACTGAGAGCAAGGACCCATCGGCCTATGCTTGCTTAGCCTGCACTGTGCAATATGAGCCTGCCTTAAACCCTGAATCAAATGTGCATCGAAAAACCATTGTGCGGTCTGTGACATGATGCCGCTGCAGCCAGGGGCAACCCTTTTTTGTGTATCAATAGTCATGCATTCGAATACTGGGGATACACTGCGGTCACTCATCCTGCTGGCATGGATGGCGTGTGGGTATGGCATCGACGCAAAGAGCTCAGAGCTGCAGGCCGGCAACCTGGACAAGGGGCATGTGGCTGACCTGATAGGGCCTCAAGCAGCATTCACCTCACAGCCAGCATTGAGCCACCACTGGGCTAGGTGGTTCAACACGCGCAAGCTTGCCAACAAGGGGTCTCAGTTTGAGAGGACTGTGGAGACAGACATCGTCAGTGTGTGCGTCCACTACACACGCCCCCTCCCCCCTCCTCCTGCCCCACCCCCTGCGGCCAGCAGCAGCAGCACCCAAGTGCAGCAGCAGCAGCGGCCCATGCAGTGGGACTCCCCCACATAGGCAAGGGGCATAGCTGAGCAGCGTGAGTTTGTGTCTAATCCAGCAACGCAGATTGGGGTGGGCATCGACCCCGGCATCACCCAGGCAGCCAGCGCAGCCTCTGATCGGGAGTCAGGCCAGCTGGTAGCTGACCAGCTGGACCGGTGGAAGCTGACCAAGGGCCAGTTGAAGCATGCCAGTGGCCACCTCCAGCACCTGGCAGCAGCCAGCTCAGCTGGCACCTCCCTGCTGGTCAACCTGAAGCACATCACCGTCACCCTGGCCGCCTGGGATGCGGTGTGGGCGGTGTACCTGGACCCCAAGTGGGCACGGCAGCGGCTGAGGCTGTACGGAGCCCAGGACCGGGCGCTAGAGCCGTTCTTCAAGCAGGTAAGGGTGGGTGGGTGGTACGGAGGGTATGGGCCTGAGAGGTGGTGGGTCGGGCATGAGGTGAAAGAGTAGTTGACTATGCCATGCCTAACCTGATGCCACCATGTCAGCCACCATGTGTGTGCCTTGTGTGCATGGCTGCAGTTGGAGAAGGACATGGCGGAGGTGTCGATGGAGCGCGCAATGGGCGTGGCAAGCAGCTGGTGGTGTTCTTTGGCGCTGCTAACATCGGCACCAGGGGTGGGTGGGGGGCTGACGCGGTATTGCGTGCCTGCTGCAAGGTGGTGTGCAGGCCCAGGGGCACAGACCAGCTGCGGGGGCAGGGTGGTGCTTGTGGACGAGCACCGCACCACCCGAGTCGGCTCAGCAGTGAACGGCCAGCAGCCCTGTGAGAGGCATCTAAATAAGCGCAGGGCCACCAGGCCTGCAAGCTGGAAGCCTCCAGCAGGGCAGGTGGACCTGCGCCTTCTGCGCCCAGCCGGGAGCCAGCAGCGTGATCAGCCAGTGCGGGGCCTGATGTGGTGCCTGGTAGCGGCCCCCCGCAAGCCCCCACAGGCCCCATGCAGCAGCCAGACAAGTCACACAGCCAGCAGCCTCAGAGCCAGGGCCCAGCACTCCCCCGCCAGCAAGCGCACCGAGGCTGAGCAGGCAGCTGAGCCCACCCAGCCCACCCAGCCCGGTAAGGGCACAGGCAAGGGCAAGGCTGCCATAGCCATGCCAACACCCCAGCCAGGCAGGTGGCTGGACAGGGACTGCAATGCAGCTCTGAACATGCAGCGCATTGGGGAGAGCAGGTGGCGTCCACTGGAGCTGTGCTACTGGCCAGAGCATTGAGCTCTGCCAGCCAAGGGCAAGGAGTACCCTGGCCTGGGCTACAAGCAGCTGCGAGACAAGCCTCCCAAGGCCCAGCAGCAGCAGCAGCAGCAGCAGCCTGTGGCACAATAATTTTCCCCCCTTTGTTGAGCTGTTATTAGCTTACAATCAGCGCATATGTTTCTTGCCAACTCTACACTATAGCCCTTGCGGTCAGGCAATAGTGTAGGTGGTAGGCACTCATGCACCATGTTCATTGGGTATACTCCACACAGCCTATTAACACCATCTGAGTCTGGCCACTAGTGGTCCCTAGTATTCCCGCCAGTGTCCACTACTGGTCCGGCTCAAATGGAGGCCCTAGTGAGGGACAAGGGGGCTGATAGGTCCAGCAAAGGTCTATGAGACGTGCTTCAACCCGTAGCTTGCAGAGTTCTCTATCCGTGGATGTGTGAGACATAGATAGAAACCATCTGGTTTAGACGCGGCATCGTTTTTGATTACCAGTGGTAGGTTTTCTGTTTATTGGGATTGGCTAAGTGTGCGAGGCCTGCCTAATTGCCTGCCAATGGGCAATAGGTCCAGTCAATGATAAGTCCAGTCAATTACAGGTCCAGTCAATGGGTTAGGTTCAATGAACAAGAGTAGAGCAGTAGAGGCAGACCTATGCCGCCTGAAGGGAAACGCAAGCCTGGCTGAGACAGGCGCAGGAGCGGTCCCTGCAACCTTGCCTGCCGCCTCCGTTGACAGCACATTAGGCATCGCCCCAACAGCAGTAGGGGCGACCCCATCAACAGCAGTTGGGGCTTCGCCATGACAGCAGTAGGGCCCCCCCCCAAGCAGCTCACTTGGTCAGGACATACACAAACGCCTGGCCAGCCCTTAGCCCGCCTGCTGCCCCTGCCTCCACCTCACAGTCCTTCAAGCAGGGCTCAGACAGGGCTGTGTCCAGGTCGTCCAGGTCGGGCCAGCACACCTCCTTGACCTGGGCAGGTGCGTCAGGCAGGCACTGCAGGCTGGCTGGGGGCTGCTCGTCGCTGAGCACCGCCGCTCACAATTAACTACAAAAACTCGCCTTAAGCTAGGAGGTCGTCTGTTGGCATTGGGGAGGTTAAGGGCACTGCAGGCACTGCAGGCACTGGGTATACTCCACACAGCCCAATAACACCACTTGAGTCGGGCGACTATTGCCCCACTAGTGGTCACTAGTATTCCTGCTAGCAACCACTAGTGGTCCCTGGTGGTCCGGCTCAAATGGAGGCCCTAGTGAGGGACAAGGGGGCTGCTGGGGCTGCAAGTGTCAGCTGTGGTCTGAACTTAATCCGCAACCATGGCATCGGTGCGTTGATTTCCAGATCAGGTTAACTCGTATAGCTATTACTTTTACCTTTTGACTCAGGCCTCCACTGTTTGTTTGAGGGAGTGTCTCATCTCAACTACTTATGAGGTCTGTCACAGCCAGTGTCATAGTTTTGATTTGGTAGTGGTGTGTCGTGTCATAGCCACGGCCTGCATCACTACAGCCCCAGCCCACCCTACTATCACCTGTGGCGGTGCTGAAGTGGCATTGTCCTGGCAGTAGCAAACACACGACCTGGCTGAGCTATGGGCTGGGTGGCGCCCACCCTGCCTTGTCTTGTGTGAGGGAGGCAGCGGTGGCTGTGCTGTGTGCCGTCTGTTGTTGAGCCCAGCAGCCCCAACCTCCCGGCAATGCTCCAGCCAGCCTTGCTCGGCCTGGAATGCTAGCGCTGCAGTGTGCCTGGGGTTAGCCCTTGGGACTGACCTGGATGTCGTGCCAGTACACAGTGCGCAGCAGGGTCAGGCGGTCGGCTGGGGGGCTGTGTGACACCAGCAGCAGGGTGCCGGGGGTCTGCGCCAGCACCAGCAGCACCAAGGGGGGTGTAGGGTAGGGGTGGTGCAGGCTGGTGGGTGCAGCAGCCTGGTATAGGGGTATGGGCTATAGGGGCATGGCTCAGCGCATGGAGCAGGTCATGGAGCGGGCTCCATGCGGGTGCGGCGGCCAGAGTTGGCGTTTTGTGCAAACATGACCTCACTCCTCACTCCTCCACCTTCCCCTCACTTTCAAGGTTTCATGCAGCACCTTCAGCGCAGCTGCCGCCCGGCCATAGCCATCACGTCCGGACAGCATGCAGTCCAAGGTGCCCTGAACCAGGCGCCGCAGCAGCAGTGAGCTGTGGCAGCAGCATATCAGGCACACCACACAGGTGCAGCGGGTGACAAAGGGTTACTATGCTTCCACTGCACCTTCACAACACAGTCCCTCTCTACCTGCCTTTACCTCTACCCCCTCCCCACAGCCTCCCACCCCACCTCTACCTCTACCCCCTCCCCCCAGCCTCCACCCCTACCTCTACCTTTTACCCCTCCCCCCAGCCTCCCACCCTACCTCTACCCCCAACATGATGATACCAAGTCATGCACGGTGCATGATTTCATTCAACAGCCCCTCCACTGCCGCATCACTACCACCCTGATCCCCAACCCATCTCAAAACCCTCCCCTAGGCACCCCCACCTTCATCCTCCCTCTGCCCTACCTTGTCAATCGCCAGGTCCATGCTGTTGGCCAGCACCTGGCCTGTCTGGGCCAGGGCCTGCTGCTGCTGCCTGGCCCGGGTGGCTAGGGCGCTGCGGGGCACCCAGGCTCCAGGGGGAGAGGCCAGGGGGGTCAGGGCCGTGGTAGTGGAGGTGGTGGTGTCAGAAGGCTGACCGCTGCGGTCAGACGGGACCCCCTGCCCCCCTGCCCCCTCTCTCCCTTCACCTGGGGCACTTCCTCCTCTCTCCACACCCTCAGCCTCAGCCTGCCCACCTTCCCCACCTGCACCCTGCCTGCCGCTGCCATTGTTTGCCTCACTTGTCTGCCCCTCTGCTCCTGGCTGCTGGCTAGGGGAGGCGGAGGCGGGTCCCCCTCCCTCCCCTTCCTGCTCCCGAGCCAGCGCTGCTCGCTGCAGCTCCGCCTCCTCTGCCTCTAGGTCGAACACGGGGCGGGTGAAGGGCACCAGGGGCAGGTCCACCAGGTCAGTGTGAAGGGCACGCAGCCCCTGCCGCCCTCCATGCTGCATGAGGCATGGCACAGGGAAGGGCAGGGGAAGCTATGTGGGATCAGGCTGAGCAGTAGGCGCCTGACTTGGTGCCTGATGTGGTGCCCCTGGCACGGCGCAATGGTGGACGCTCCCATGCATGGGGAAATGAAACATCCTGGTGGTGCTGCCCACTGTAGGCTGCGATGAGTGCTTGCTGTATGGTGCAGCTGGGGGATTACCTTGGCATTGCGAGTTCGGATGGCATCAACTGCCACAGCACTGCGTTCAACTACCACCACATCTTTCACACCACTGCATGCATCACAGAGGTACATTTGGTAAGAGGTGGCGAGCCAGCATGAAGAGAGTTTGTTCCACGGCTGGTTAAGTGTTTCAGTCTTGGTAGCTGAAGCTATCAGTTGCGGTGACGGCACAAGTTGGCACAACGAAGGGTGTAGGGGTGAGGGCAGGGTAGGACTATTGGACCATAACACCATGGCAGGTTATGGCTGTGTTGGGTGTTGCAGGGTGTACAGAGTTGCACACAATGTTCCAACGCTCCCCACCCCCGCCTGCCACTGCTGCTGTCAGCCAAGCTCTGCCATGCCTCTGCTCTTGGCTGCTGGATGGGAGAGGGAGGGAAAGCCCCCTTTTCCATCCTCCTACTGCACACCTGTCATAAAGTTCCTCAGGAAAGCTGCTGGTTCCACTTCCGACTAAAAGGGCTGCACATCGAGGCTGGGCTACCAAGGACTCGAACAATGGCCGCAATGTTTCGTAGCTGCAGTACCTGGGCATCACATGCCCGGCTGGACTTGGTTTCACCCTCACCCACGACATGTGCGGGGTGTGAGGATGTGCACCCACACGCACCAGTCAATGTGGCCTTGTCGCTCCTTCAAGTCGTATCGATTGCGAGCCTCCCAGAACTCGGGATCGTGATACATCAGTGGCCATGCGGCACCTGTGCGATGCCCGATTCGTGTCGACAGTGTGTGAGTCCACCATGTTGACTTATTGACGTGCTGCCTCCCGCTGCATTGAGCATGGCATTGTAACAGTCAAGTCCTGGAACACGCAGACAGCTGGTGAGGCGCACAGCGATGAATGGCGATGTCCGGCCACCAGGACCGAGAATAGGCTGGGTGATGAGGAACTTGGGCTAAGCCAGCTGGTGATGAAGGACCTGACCCAGTGGGAGCTGAACAGGGATCATCAGAGGTCTGCCGATATCTGCTGCAGCACCCAGCTGTGGGCAGCCATCAGCCAGATCTAACACCTAGAAGCAGCTCGTTGCCAGAAAGCTAGCACAGGTGCTCCCTCCCTGGTGGCCTAGCTGCAACACACAAGAGACACACCGGCGCCCGGGGATGTAGTGTGAAAGGTCAACCCTCTGAACAAGGGCAACTGTGATGGCTCGAGTTGTGCGGTGCCTACGTGAGTGCGCCTGAGCACTTTTTCCGGTGCTGGCATGAGCAGGATTTGAGGAATGTGGTCACGTTTTCGCGCCAAGCTCTTCGCACATTGCGTCCCTGCAGGGCAACAGAGCAGCGCTAGCGGCACGGGTAGAAGATAACAGTCGCGAGTGAGATTGGCTGGCTTGCACGTGCTGGCCAATCTCAGCTGGTATTGCATTTCGCGCAGTCTCGCTTGATACGTTGGTTGTAACTGTCCACTGCTCCAACTACTCTGGGGCGAGCGAAGCGCCGTGACACAATTCTAGTCTCGCACTCGAGCTAGGCCATCGCAACTGAGTACCCCAGCTGCCTCGTGCTATATCTCGGCGAAGCGCGCATAAGCTCAAGTGGGTGTTAGGATTTTGCGAAGGTTGATGAGCACCCTACGAAGCGCGATGAGCGCGCTCAGATTCAAAGCTCCATCTGTGTGGCGGTACCACTTTTGCGCCAACCCAGCCGCTTTTGTTCACCCACAGGCTCTCCCCCTTATCTGCATAGGATACCGCATCTCCCTGACAACCCTTCAGCTACTCAACAGACGCAAGTGCTCTGTGCATCATGCCTGATAGCAAAAATGGCAACAGTCATTCCAATGTCAGCCCGTTGGTCAAAGGCTTCGCAGGATCCATTGGTGGAGTAGCTGAGGTGCGCAGGATGATGGTGGGGGTCCAGCCCGGGCAGACGGGTATCCTCCATGGCATAGTGAGCTAGCGTGGGTAACTAGACAATAACTGGACAGGGCATTGTGTGCCTAAGTCAGGGAACAGGACCATAAGGTTACTTGCTTGCTGGTACCTGCAGCTATAGCTGCCCATCTCACGGCTACATCTCCTCACCTAAGCAAGCCACCTGCAGTGGAGGTCGCGGGTGATGGGCTAGGTCTATCAGCACGCCCAGTAACCCTTACAACATGTTGAGGTGCCTCCTTTTCAGCAATGCCTCCTTGTCAGGCTCACTGCTCCGTCCTTCCAGCCCAAGCTATCCCCCTCCCTTCCACTAGCTTGCGTTGCACAGCTGCCCCGCCGCTCTGCGTCTGGCCCCCGTTTGTCTGCTGCCGAAGCCTGCATCTGTGGCCCACACCCGCCCTGCCGCCCTGCACCCTGCACCTGCCTGCCGTCTGACCAGGCGTGCGCCCTGCAGCCCATGGACGTGATCAAGACGCGACTGCAGCTTGACGGTGCCAGGCGCTACCATGGCATCCTGCACTGCGGTCGCACCATCATTGCAGAGGAGGGGGGACGGGCACTGTGGAAGGGGCTCACGCCCTTTGCCACGCACCTTACCCTGAAGTACGCGCTGAGGATGGGATCCAACTCAGTGTACCAGAACCTGCTGAGAGACAAGGTATGGTGGGCTGGGTAAGATAAGGTATGGTGGGCTGGGTAAGGTATGGAGCTGGGTAAGGTAAGGTATGGTGGGCTGGGTAAGGTAAGGTATGGTGGGCTGGGTAAGGTAAGGTATGGTGGGCTGGGATTCAGCAGCGCACAGAGGTGGCAATGAGGGTTGGGTAGGGAAGCGGGCAGTTGAGGTGTGCAGCAGGCACGATGCAGCTGGGAGGTGGGCAGCAGGTAGACTGGCAACGACAGGCAATGTGCCCTCCTCTTGTGCCTTCAGGCTGGGTGGGCCAGGCTGTAGCCCACCCTGGCCTCACCCTGGCACTGGAGCCAGCCAGGCCCCTGCACACTGCCAGCCAGCCAGGCCTCTGCACACTGCCAGCCAGCCAGGCCTCTGCACACTGCCAGCCAGGCCTTCGGCAGCAGTGCGGAGCTGTGCTCCTGTTGCATCACTGAAGTTGTGCTGTATGGTGGTGGCTCTGTTGTTGCTCTGTGCCGTGAAGCTCTCACCTAATGTCACACCGTCTGTTGCATCACTGAAGTCATATAGTGCTGTGGTGATGGTGATGGTGTTACTGGCGGTGGCTGCAGGATGGGAAGCTGAGCTCTGGCGGTCGGATGAGTGCCGGCTTTGCTGCTGGCATCACTGAGGCCCTCATCATTGTGACCCCCTTTGAGGTAAGGTCACACTGCTTGGCCTGCCAGCGAGCACGCACTGCCTGGAATGCCAAGATGGCTGTGAGGCTAGCACTAGCCTGGAGATACCTTTGCCACCTTAATGGGGCAGCGTCCAGCAGCGTAATGGAACAGGGGCGAGTGTGAGGGGCAGGAGGGGAGTGAGGGGCAGGAGGGGAGTGAGGGGCAGGAGGAGTGTGACATGGACAGGGGCTGGGAGGTTGGAGGTTGGAGGGCCCTTTGCTCTTGTTGTTTTATGCTTGGGCAGAACTAACAACAAATCACCCATGCAGTGGCAAAGGCGAGGATAGGGCTACAGTTTGGGGTTCCATCTGAGGCCACCTTGGCTGCGATGGTCCGTGAGGGGCGTTGTGGGTGACTGAGCAGGTAGTGAAGATCCGGCTGCAGCAGCAGAAGGGACTGTCCAAGGACGCCATGAAGTACAAGGGGCCCATCCACTGCGCCATGACCACCTTGAGGGAGGAGGGCATCCGGGGCATGTGGAGCGGGGCAGCACCCACTGTGATGCGCAATGGCACCAACCAGGTGCTCTTTGGGTGGAGGCTGCCGGTGGTGCCACCACTGGCTGCTGCTGCTGCTCCTGCTGCTACCAGCACTGCTGTTGATGCTGAAAGGGAAAGCAAGCAAATAGGAAGAAATGGCAAGGGTGTGCCCTGTGTAGGAAGACAGACCAAGGCAGGGCCAGACAAGGGCAGGGAAAGGGCCAGGTAGAACAAGGGCTGAGCAAGCAAAGCCCAAAGTGACAGCAATTTGTATTGTGTCCTCAACAGTACACGCAAAGCACAGCATGCCATGTACACTCAGCTGAGCTGCAGTCGCTGCTCATGGTGCTGCAGTCATTGCTGGGACTCCACGAGCACTGCATGCGCTGCTTTCCCGGAACCACGTCCTGGAGCTTGCCTGCTTACACGTGCTGGTGCCTCGCTGCAGATGTGTTTGTTTTGGGCCAAGAACAAAGTGGACGGGGCGCTGTGGGACAAGCACGAGGGGGACGGCAAGCAGCTGACCCCGGGCCAGTCCATGACGTCAGGCTTCCTGGCAGGTGGGAGCTGGGCTGCAGCTGCCTAGGAGCTGGGCTGCAGCTACCTGCAGGTCCTAGGGAAGGCTGCATTGGACGCTGAAGGGTGGTCAGGGAGTGTGAAGGGAGGGTGGCTGCATCTGGGGTGTGTACCTAGCAGGCCTTTTGGCCGGACGTCTTGCACAGTGATAGCTACAGTCACAGGGCGCAGCTCAGTGCTCCTGCTGTTGCTGCCACTACTGCAGCTGTTGCTCCTGTTGTTGGTGCTTGCTCCACCACTGCTGTTGCTCCTGCTGCCGTCTCTGCTCCTGCTGCTGCAGCTGTTGCTCCTGTTGTTGATGTTCCACCACCACTGCTGCTGCTGCTGCCCTGTGCCTGCAGCCCTGCTAGGGCCAATAGCCACAGGGCCTTTTGATGTGGCCAAGACGCGACTAATGGCACAGGACAAGAGCGGGGCGACCTTGAAGTACAAGGTGAGTTGGAGGGCCAGCCTGCCTGCTCCTGCTGCTGCTGCTGCTGCCACAGTCGTTGATGGTATGGAAGGCAGTGGCAGGGGTGGTGGTTCCTCCGATAGTGATGACGGTGCCGGGCGGTTGCAGTAAAGCAGGTGAATGTGTGTAATAGGTTGGTTGCCTGTATAGGCATAGCTAAATGTAGCCGCCAGTCCCAATGGATGCCAGGTTTTCAGGGCTGGGCTGTCTGGGGCTCTCCCAGGCTCTCCCTCTTCCAGAAGTGCCTGTTTAGGCGCAAAGGCACTCCCCAACACCAGGCAGCCAGTTCACTGTTTTCGAACCATGATGGTCATCAGTGTTGCACTGACAGGGGCTCTTCCATGTCCCCTCACCAACCCCTCATCTTACTAAGCTGCCGCCAGCTATTTAATGTGCGCGAGCCATGATGGTCACTCCAGCTACCCTTTCTCACCGTCACCACAGCCAACCTTTATCCCAGCCACCCCCCCCTCCACCCTGATGGCCCCAGGGCTTCCTGGACTGTCTAGCTAAGACCGTGAAGGAGGAGGGCATCATGTCCATGTGGAAGGGCCTGCTGCCACGTCTGCTGCGCATCCCACCTGGCCAGGCCATCGTCTGGGCAGTTAGCGACCAGATCACAGGGTGAGTGCGATAAAGAGAGAAAGCAGTGTGAACTCTAGAAATGAGGATATGGGTGTGAGGGTCGGGTGGGCAGTCAGTGTGCTCGAGGCATGGTGGCCTGTGGTTAAAGCAGGGACGGCAGACTAGGCCTAGGCATGATGTCAGGCAGAGACTGCCTTCTCCACCTCCTCCACATTCTCAGTGCTTGGGCCTAGGCTGGAAGTGGCTTGAGGTGCACTGTGTGACGCTGATGGCTGCCTACATGCAGGTACATGGAGAAGCTTGCGCATGAGGAGGCAGCGTTGAAGCCTGCCCCGGTGGCATGATACCAGGCCGTGCATGGCGACTTGTGATGGTTGACTTGGTGCCAGCAGCCGCTGCTGGGAGACGCGAGGGAGAGTGTAGGAACAGAACAGAGGTGGTTATGCTATTCAGGGAATGTGCGGCGGTGGCGTGCGCAAGAGGGGAAGGCAGTTGGGCCTGAAAGCGTATGGCTGCGGCAGTGTGGATGACGCGTAGTACTTGTATCAGTGCAAGCCACCAGCTGGTGCTACTTATCCTATGAGATGAACTGAAAACATTTTGAGCTAGTTTCACAGAGCTCCGCAAGCAGATAGAGTTGGCAATGGCTAATGTGATGATAAAGCCAAGAAGGGGTGCCCATGACTGATGTTGAGTCAGGTGCAACAGCAGCACCCATAGCTTTGCGAGATGCTGCAAATGGATGGATCATGGGGACGTGCCACTGGGGTGACTGCCGCAGCGGTATTGCAGCATGCCCCTTCCCTTCCATCCCTGCATATGCAACTGACTTTGTACAATGGTATCCTGCAGTCGCGCAGTAGAAGTTGCAGACGGTGCCCCTGGAACGTGGGAGCTGGCAACTGGCAACTGCCATGCACCAACAAGCAACTGCCATGCACCAACCGTGTCGTGTCGTGCCGTGCCGCCCCGTGCCGTGCTCGTCAGAAAAGGCATAAATGCGATGAGCTCACAAGAGCCTTCTATTGAATTCAATGATGTCTTCTCCTTGCGAAAGCCCAAGGACGCGTGCGCCGGACTGAGCTCAGGCTTAAAAAGCATTGGAAAGGGCGTCGTCGCGGGTGTTGCAGGCCTCGTCGCAGGCCCCGTCGTGGGCGCGCACAAGGAAGGATGGGTTGGCTTGGGCAAAGGCTTAGCCGCGGGTACGTTTAGCATAAGACTGCCTGCAGTCACCTGGTTACCGAGCAGCTTCTACTCTGGTACTCCTGCAGGCGTTGTTGGTGCAGTAGTCCTGCCTGTCACTGGGGCAGCAGTTGGGGTGATGCAAATGGTGAGTTACACTGTCTTGCATACCCTAGCAGTGCGGAGGGGCCAAAGGCTTAGACAGAGCAAGCTGGGAAAGCTGCTGGCTGCACTGCTGTCATGCTTACTGTGCCAGCCAGAAGTCTATGCAGATGAAAATAGCGGTATCTGCACTTTTGCTAGCTGTCAGCTTATCTCGACATGGAGCCATTCATGACATTGCTTGAAAACCTCATGACATTGTAGTCACGCTGCTCGACCTCCTGCTGCTGCTGATAGTCGCGATGATGAGTTCTGCTTTTTGCAGGGCCGAGGAGTGGTAAATCAGGTGGAGGCTATCAACGAGACTTCCAAGGGCAAGATCTGGGACCAGGTGGGATATTCCCTGCTTTAGGATCAAATACTAGCAGCAGCAGCAGCAGCAGCACACCAGGGCAACACAAGCCGCTGCTGCCACAGGCTGACAACACTAGCAACAGCAGCAGCAGCTAGAGCAGCAACACATGCTGAGGTGGCTGCACAGGGTAGGCTTGTGAGGGTAGGGTTGTCTTGGGCCGGGTGTCAGGCTGCGCAGCTTGGCAGCATCTCGTGGTGGCCAAGGAGCATGTGGATGCTGGGCCGCCTGCTTCAAGCCCAGTAGCCACTGGCAGCAGCAGTAGCAGCCAGCACAGCTCATCAATGGCAAGGGCTGACTAGTGAGGACAGTGCAGCAGCAGCAGCCTACCTCAGGAACTTACTTATCCTGCGAATGAGTGGGTGCATCAGACTACCCTTGTGTGCTCTGCCAGCTCTTGCCTGTGCTGCTTAGGCTTAGGCCAAGAGGTAAGGGCGTTCCAAGTCTCCGGGGTGAAACCAGGCTAGAGCCTGGGGTATTGCCAAGGCTATGGTTGGAGGCTTGCCAAGGATGTGCCTGCAGTTTCTGCTCAGCAGCACGCCATAACCCACTGGCAGCTGCATGGGCAGGCAATGTCTGGAAGGCCTTAGCTACTGAGTAGCCCGGCGAGAGGCTAGAGCCCGGGGTAGGAGCACCAGCCAACCCCAGTGGCCCGCCCCGGTGGCCAAGGCTATGGCTAAAGGCTGGCCAGAGTTCTCCAGGGCGTGCCTAGACTCAGAGCAGCAGCAAGCACCAGAGAAGTCTCTGCTCATTAGCTGTGAGGCCCATGCCACTCTCAGCAACAGCATGTTGAACAGCCCTGGCTTAGGCAAAGCTGCAACGGGCCTATCAAGTCAATCTGATTGCTCAAGCTGATTGATTGGCCCCCCCTCGCTCTTTGACGTCATCCTTTTCGCCCACTTCCTGCTCTCCAGCTAGCTGCTGCTCCAGCTGCTCCTGCTCCTGCCCCTGCTTCCTCTGCCGCCGCCGCTGCTGCTGCTGCTGTCGTCCTGCCCTCTCATGCTGTACTGCCATGCTGCGTAACCCAGGGTCGGAGGGAGTGGGTGGACAAGCCCGATGGCACCCTCATCACCTCAGATGCGGCGGCTGCCTCGACCAGAGCGCTCTTCAAGAAGCCTGCACCAGGCGTTGACTACTACAAGCTCCTGCAGGTCAGGCCAGGTTGGGCAAAGCCAGGGCACGGCAGGGCTACCACCAACCTAACATTGTGCCAGAACAGGCTGGTCATTCTTATGTGATACCCAAACACTCATGTGTTAATAGTAGTTAAGAGTTAATAGTAGTACATAGTAAAATAGTGCAAGAGCCAGCTGGGGAGTAATGTGGTTGCGGCTGTGGCACAAAAAGTGTTATGAGAGGAAATGATCAGCAAACACAGGGGGAGGGGAGGGGAGGGGTGCAGGAGCAGACGTAGGCGCTGCAGAGTTGATGCCAATAGCAAAGGAAGGCAGTGAGGTGGGTTACACAAACCATGTCAGTAGGGCACCAGGGGGAGCCCAGCGGGTGAGCAGGTGCAGCTGATGCCCAGGCAGTGGGTGAGGTGGATGAAGCGTCCAGATTGGGTGGGTCAGCAGCTTTGGGTAGACAGGTGCAGCAGCTGCGGGTGCAGCAGTAGGCTGGCTGGCAGTGCAGGAGGAGCAGTAGACAGGCTGGCGGTGTAGGTGCAGCAGCAGCAGCCGGTGCAGCAGCAGCAGCAGCAGCAGTGCCAGGCTACGCCTCTCACAGTGTGGTGAGGTGTGGCTGCAACTCCAGGTGGCTCCAGATGCTTCACCAGAGCAGATCAAGAAGGCCTACTACATTATGGCCCGCAAGTGGCACCCTGACAAAAACCCGGGAGACGCCAGCGCCCATGACCGCTTCCAGCAGCTGGGAGAAGCGTACCAGGTACTCACCTCTCCACCCCCTCCATGCCCCTCCCTGCCACACCATGCCTCACCCCTTTTACCTTCCCTTGCCACACCTTGCCACTCCTTGCTGCACCTTGCCACACCTTGCCGCAACGTACCTAGCCTGTCCTTGCTGCATGTTGCCTTGCCACACCCCACGTTTCTCAGTGTCTTCACTGCCTGTCACACCTGGTGACGTCACCTCCTCACCTACACACACCACACCTTACCTCAATGGAGCTCTGCATGGCTTCCTCTGTGCCTGCCACACTTCATGACGTCACCTCATGTACACACCAGGTTTTTTTTCGCGCTATGAAATGGTATGTTTTACAGGTCGATTTGCGCGATGTAAAAGAATTCCCTGAATTGTGGACCTGAATTGTGGACCTAAATAAAAACACTGGCACACACACCTCACCTTGCCCCACACTGTCCTCCCTCGGCTGCATGACGTGGAGGAGGTACCTCCTGGGCTGTGCTGCAGGTCCTCTGCAACCCTGAGCTGCGAGCCCGGTATGATGAGCACGGCGCGGAGGGCCTGGATGTGAACTTCATGGATGGCGGCGAGTTCTTCAACATGTCAGTCTGAAGCCAAGGGGTGGGGGGCGGAAAAAACAGGGGAGGGCAGGGGAGGGCGAGGCAGGGTAGGGGGGCCGACCTGGACTAGACCACAGCTAGTGTCTCCACTGCTGCTCCTGCTATCATGGTTGAGGGTAGTGCCATGTCAGCCTGCCTGTGAGAAGCCACTGCTACAGTGGACATCGTTTGCATGCGTGCCGTTGGTTGGTTGCAGGCTCTTTGGCAGCGACCTGTTTGAGCATCTTGTGGGAGAGCTCATCATCGCCACAGCGGCCAGAGCAGGTCAGCAGGCAGGGCCATGTAGGGACGGCGGGCTTTCCTGCTGCATTTGCTTGGTCCAGGTTAACACAGAGTAGCCGAGTGAATAATGTCATTGAGCTCACATTGCAGCCACAACGAGCTGCAGCTGCCTGGCTTGTCGAGCCGCTGCAAAATGCCCCGGGCTGCATCATGATCTCGAGCTGTAAGGAGCAGCTCATGCTGCCCAGAGCTACGACCACTGAGGCTATCACCTGCTGCTGCTATCACCTGCTGCTGCTGCCACCACCTGCTGCTGCCACCACCTGCTGCTGCTACCACCTGCTGCTGCTACCACCTGCTGCTGCTACCACCTGCTGCTGCTACCACCTGCTGCTGCTGCTGCTAAAGCTTATGATGTGGAAGGCGCTGCTGCTGCTGCTGCTGCTGCACCTGATATGCAGGTAGCGACATCACCCGCAGCCAGCTCACCGCCCTGCAGGCTGTGCGGATCGAGAAGCTGGCAGTGAACCTGAAGGCCATGCTGGCACGCTACACAGCAGGCGACCAGGAGGGCTTCAAGGTCAGGGTCAGGGGATGAGCCAGGGCCGAGCGTAGGCCCGGGTCAAGACCGGGGCTGTAGCACAGCATGGACTTAGACCTATGCACATTTACCCCTCCCTCCTCCCTTCCCCCTCCATCCACCACATTGCTTTCCCTCTCCGCATGGCCTGCAAGCATCGCACGGAAACATGGAGATAAACTTTTAGCAGGGGACCTGGTAGGGTCAGGAGTGAGGAGCAGGTTGAAGAGTGAGAGGCATGTGCTAGCCAGAAGGCATCATTGTGTCGACCCCACCCTGCCTTCTCGACACTGTGTCACTGACTTTGATGCTGCATCTCAATTGCTTTTCTGCCATCCACTTGCTCATCAGCCTATGCAGCTGGCCCTGCCCACTGTGTTGTGGTGCATGCAAGCGCTGCAGTTCTCCACCGTTGAGGAGGCCAAGAAGCTGGCTGCTGCGTCCTTTGGCGAAACCATGCTGCACACTCTGGGCCATGTGTACGAGCAGCAGGCGGACATCCACCTCAGTGGGTTCTTTGGTGGCATTGCTGCCAAGATGAAGGCCTCCACTGACAGCATGAAGTGAGAGGGGGCTGCATGCAGGGTTCGTGGGGGCTGCATGGAGGTTTTGCGAGGGAGCTGCGTGGGATCTTGATGGCTGTAACTTAGTTACGAGGAGTGGGATAGAAGGGCAGGGTGGGGTGGTCGAGGCGGGGCGGGGCAGTCCAGGGCAAGGCAGGGCAGTGAGGATACAGTGATGATGCACAGCAGACGCGGCAGGGCAGGGCAGGGCAGCCTGGTGATGGCTAGTGGCGTAGCAGCTGCTGCCCAAGTCGTACAGGACCAGAACGTTAGCAAAGGTCGGTAAGGAGCACAACAAGCACTATGGCGCAGCTTGTGGGAGCGTTTTGGTGTCCTAGCCCACTGTGCATGCAGCTGCACAAGATGCATCAGTAGGAGCAGTGCACAGGCACCATCAGGCACGTCAAGCCAGCAGCTGGTGTGTTATGGAGGTAACATTTATTGAGGTGTTATTGAGGTGACATTTATTGAGGTGTCATTGAGGTGAGAAATATGTACACAGATGGCCAAGGCAATTGATGGTTGCTGCCTGATGCTGGTGGTTGCAGGTCCCAGATCAATGCAGCCAGTGCAGCCATCAAGGTCTATCAAGCCCAACAGAAGATTGAGGCATGGGCAAAAGAGCAGGTGAGACCCTGTCTTGCAGCGGTGCGCAGGGAGGAAGCAGGCGGATAGAGGCTGCAGAGGGCAGGGAGGTTGGCAGTAGGCGAGCTTGCAGTGTGTAGCAAGCAGGCTGCTGTGGCTCCTGCGCTCGCCCCTGCGTCTGAGGCCGCCCCTGCTCCTGCGTCTGCAGCTGATCGCTTGTCATATCAATGTCGCAGGAGCTGTTGGCAGAAATAGATGCTGCTCTAGCCTCTGCATCGCCCACTGGTGCGGCAACTGCTCCAAGCTCTAGTGCTTCAGCTCAACCTAGTGCAGCAGGAGCAGGTGCAGCAAGTGCAGCAGCAGCAGGTGCAGCAGGAGCAGGAGCAGCAGGGGGCCCAGCTGCAGCACCCGGGGCAGCAGCCGCCGCCAGCCCACCAGCAGCTCACCATGCGCCAGGGTCCACAGCAGCAGCAGGACCAGCTGCAGCCCAGCCAGCAGCAGGGGCTGGAGCTGGGGCAGGAACAACAGCAACTGGGGCCAAGGCAGGAGCAGCAGCAGCAGCAGCAGCAGCTGCAGGCCAGGCAGGTGGGGCTGGGGTGGGAGCCAGCAGCAGCAGTGCAGCATTTGGGGCCAAGGCTGATCCCAGCAGCAAGGCAGGCGAGACAGAGGCTGCGACCACCTCAGGGCGCAGTAAGGAGGAGCTGGCGCTGGAAAGGTGAGGAGAGGGTGCCCAGGGACATGCTGACGTCAGCACCTCACACGGATCCACTCACAGCCAGACAGAGTGACATTTGGGTACTACTTAGACGCAGTTAGGGGGGGAGGTAAGGGGGACAGATAACAAAAACATGGCCCTGAATGGTTAATGTCCATTCAGGGTGGGGGCTGGCACTTTGACTTGTATATAATTCTATGACCACCACACCACACCACACCACTATCTCCCTTCATCAAGCCTTCGTTGCCGCTGCTGCTGTTGCTGCCGCTGCTACCAACGCCGTCGCCTCCGCTGCCGCCACCACTAATGCTGCTACTGCTGCTGCTGCTGGCACCTGTGTTGCTGTGACAGAGCTGCCTTGGAGGAAGCAGCGCTGCCTCTGATGATGGAGGCCATGTGGGCAGCCAATGTGATCGACATACAATCGACGTTGCGCAAGGTGATCACTACCCCCTGTAGCTCCTGACCCTGACACCCTGACCCTGACCCTGGTCCCTCTGCACTGCTGCTACCCTCACCCGCCCCTCCTCCTGTGTCTGCCTGGGGCCATCATCACCATTACATGCCATGGCGAGTTAAGCATAAGTAAAACCAATGCATACCAAATGCATGCTGATACATACCAAATGTATACCAAACATGGTGTTGCTGCAGACCCAGTACATTATCATGGAGTGCTGTGCTGTGCTGTGTGTCATGTGTTGCGTCGTTTGTGGAATGTTGGCTTAGTGACCACATGCTGCTGTTGGTTGCTTCCGGGTGATGTCTGAATGATCAGTAGAGGCTGAGTGTGACGCAGTGTGGCATTGTGTGAACAGGTGTGTGAGAAGGTTTTGGTTGACAAGGCAGTACCCAGTGCTGAGCTCAAGGCTCGTGCCCTTGCCCTCAAAGAACTAGGTGAGCCCTGCACAGCCCCATCCCCACCCCACCCTGCCCCACCCCACCCTACCTTGGCCTACATGACTCAGCTGAAGGCACCTGCCCTGACCTGCCCCGACCTGCTGTCACCTGACCTCCATGCACTTTACCTGACCCCATGCAGCCTAAGATGACTCGATCCTGCCTACCATGCCATGCCACCCCATGCCATGCAGGCATCATCTTTCAGCAAGCCAAGGCGCCCTCCACCCCCAGCTCCTCCCACTCCTCTTTCTCACGCTCCAGAGCTTCAGCCAGCGGCGCCGGTGAGGCAGGCAGCAGCGGTGGCCCACAGGCTGCAGCCCCAAAGCGCGGCAGCACACCCACAGCAGCAGCTGCGCGAGATAAGGATGCTGCGGCAGAGGCTGCTCGGGCCAAGGAAGTCCGCAAGCAGATGGAAGATGCCATGGTCAAGGTGATGGAGAAGCGAAATGGGGTGACCCGTGACTGATGCTGGGTCAGGAGCAGCAGCAGCAAGCAGGGTGTGAGGGTGGGGCTCAGGGCAGCAGTAGAAACAGGGCTGGGCACCAAAAGGGTTGGGAAGCAGCAGGGCTGGGCAGCAGCAGATGCGTCAGCAGCAGCGCACCACTGGAGAGGACCTCTAGTGCATCCAGAGATGGCCTTGTATTCTAAGGACATGGGTGCGGCTTCTCAATGCGGCTCCTTGAATGCATGAGTAGAGCATGACTGGCAGGGGTGTGCGTGGCATGCATGGTAAGGAATCCTCAGGTTAAATCCGACTCCTCTGAACCTGGTGACAAACGCTTGCATGTGTAAGTGTGGCAGGCTGACAGACTTGCAGGACATGGCAGGCGTCGAGACGACCATGATACCAATTCGCACGCGATGACCAGCCACAGCCTGCCATAACAGTCGTAACAGCCGGATGGGTAGGTGTGTCTAAGTTGACCCAGGTGGTGGTGTCCCAGGCGTGGTGGCGGCAATGCAGGACCCCTCCCGTGGCCATAGCCAAAGTCATAGGGTCATAGCTGTCATAGGGTAGGGCTGCCCAGTAGGGAGCGACCGGCCCGACTATAATTATATTTATATATGGCTTGAGCACTTTTATAGCTTTTATAGGTCCTCGAATCTTGCGTCCGCTTCCACCGCCGACCAGCGCAATGGCTGCGCCTAGCCCCGATGACCCCAATGCGCTGGGGTCGGATGGTCTGCCCAAGTTTGCCCATACCACCACGCAAACCTTTGGAGGGAAGGAAAGCACTGTCGCTCAGGTGTACAACCAGGTCAAAGGCTTAACTATGCGCGCGTACATTATCTGAATCAGCCTAAACATCCGAAGGTCGTCATCGCATGAGCAGTAGCCAAGAGCAGCAGGTGGGAGGCGCTTGGAGCGTCAGCTTGGAGTTCCGGCGAGTGCACATGCAGCTGGGGTGTTAATCTTGTTCATCTGCTTGCTGAGCCTTAGCTGACTGATGATTGCTTGCAGTTGTAGACAGCTGGAGCATGACAAGTGTAGCATGGCTTGGTAGTTGCAAGCAAGGCAGTAGCGGCGTAGAGCAGCAGCCAACAAGGAGGTAGCAAGGAGTCAGCAAGGCATGACATGGAGCAAAACTGTGAGTGGCCGGCCCCTGGACGTGAGTGGCCCCCAATGCCCAGCCTAAACACAAGGATGCCTCTTGCTGGCTGCAGGCTTGATGTTCACACTCCTGTCCCTTGCCCCCTTCTCCCTTCCCTACCCACCTACTTCCCCCCCTCCCCTCCCCCCCATCCCACGACACACGCTGGAGCTTGGAGCGGGCAGCCTGGAGCGCGCAGCCTGGAGCTGGATGTTGTTGTTGTGTTGTGTGTTGTTGTGTTGTGTCGTGTGTTAGGGATTAGGGCTTACCACCCCCCCTAAGTCTAGCCCAGCCCCCTTCTTACATCAATGCATGTACTTAGCATCAGCGATACATGTCTTCTTGTAGTGGTGTTGCAAGGCATTTGAGCATCGAGACATGTATTGCTGTAATGATTTTGCGTGACATGTGACTGCTGAAGTTGAGGGAGAAGGTTGAGGCATCACGGCACATGTAACACTGAAAGCCAGAGCCATCCCGAGCCATTCCGACAAACAGTGTCAAGTGATGATGTAGCGCTGTCATGATGCAGCTTGTACTTGCATAGAGTCATGCCGCGACGGAAATGAGGTAAGGGGTGCCAGCTGGCTGACTTGTGCGCATACTCCCGAATTCTATGCTCCATGAACTGACATGCAAGCAGGCGTACTGCACTTGTGCCGCTGGCTTACGGCGTGCGTAGAAGGATTGCCAGCCTCGCCTTATGATGTGCGTGAGTCTTCCAGGACCGGAAGGCACAGGTCAGGTTTGGGCGGGCGCCGATCTGAGCTAGTGTTTTGCGGCTGCTGGGTGCCGCATACGCCTGTTACACCCAGTTGCGTCAAAACTTTGTCACGAGCTACACGGAGATTCGCGCCCCAGACCGTCTCACATTTGCGGGGCCAATGCGGGGGTGACCTGCACATATGCATGTGATATGCGTGTCCCATTATTGTGCAGCGGTCGATATAGTAGTCCACTGCATCATTTTGGCAAGATGTAGCTTCAGTTGGAATATTTGAGGTATAGGGAAAAATATAGGCGTCAATACTCAATGCTGCCAGTGCTTCTGCTTTTTCTGTGGTGTACCACTAAGTAATGATTGTAAGACATGCCATGGCAAGTTTGCACGTGCAACGTACCAGAGCAGAATCAACATTGTGGAGAGAATGTAAAATGACCCTCCATGACGACCCTCCATGACGACCTTGCCCGGAGTCGGCAAGACCACATTCAGACATAAGCTTCCCCCCCCTTCCCGTAGCTCACCCCAACCCACACCCGTATCAACATCTTCGCATAAGCCTAGCTCACATGGACTGTCACATTGCTGTTCATCACCGCCTCTCAACGTCGCACCGTAAACATTTCATCAACTCACTTGTCTTGTGTACGAGCTTGCTATGAACATGCGGGTCGATGGGCTGCTCACGGCTTGTTTGAGCTGCCTTGGCGTGAAAAGTACGCTCTTGCGTGAGTTCGAACCCGCAACCTCTCGCACTAGGCTGCTAAGCTACTGAGCCAAGCTATAATTATAGTCCTATAGCCTATATAGCCTATATAATTATAGCTTTTTATAGGAATCCGAGCCAACTATAATTATATGGGCGTACCCTACTGCCCAGTGACGATCCGTGCATGGGCCCAACTACCAGCATCATGACACGCCATGCGTTGACAGCACGACCACGATGATGTCATACCATGACGACCATGGCACCTCTGACAGGAAACACGGGTCGGAAGCTACGAGTTCCTGCAGAATGTCCCAAACCCCTAAAGGTGGAGAGGTAAAAGCCGTCATTATCATCCAATCTCGGCTCCAAGGGACTCTGCAACCATTGAAGCTGGACGACACCCTGGAGTAGGCGCGTGAGCGGTTGTCCTTCTCGTCGCGGTCGACTATGTCGAAGTCCGGGTCCTCCGGCACTGCTCTAGGCCCACCCACACCGGTTCATCTCTTCTTCCTCGCCATAAACAACAGCAACGCGAGGCAGCTACATGTACTAAGGATTTTCGTGTTTGTCATACATATCCATTGTCAAAAATCAACAGCGTAAGCGTAAAAGCGGGGTTACAGTCCTTCTTACAACGTGGTACACATGCAAGCTCAAGCAACGTCGAGTCCGCACTCATCGCTCAGCACGCGGCTGCGCAAACTCGACACGCAAGATCAGGTTGTCGTAGCCAAAGCCGTTGAGCGCACGGATGGCTCGCTCCGCATCCTCCCTGCAGAACCATGCAGTCAAGCATAGCTTGAGGATCCTCCAAGCCCAAATGGTGTAGGTAGTGTGCGAGCGATGGTAGGGCATACCCACCATCCTTAGTGCAGCACTCTGAACTTGCAGGTAAGGTTGGGGTGCAGATTGATCACCACATTACACCAGCTCACATAAGCCACGACCAAGCCACATGCATGGCTGTATGTGCATGCTACATACCGCATGGCATAGTTGACAAAAGCAAAGCCACGATTCTCCCCCGTCTCTCGGTCCACCGCCACAAAGCAGCGTGTGACGTGGCCAAATGGCCGGAACAGTTCCTGCAACAATTGATGCACATCAGGAGGAGCAGCATGGGGTGCCATCCGCACAGCTTTTGTTTGTCTCCTACAAGGCTGCCCCCTCCAATAGCATGAATTGACCATGACTTCATTGCCCAGTTCTGGCCACGCAACCCATAACGTCGCGCCCTCTAATCACTAACAACTTACTCGCCCTTTCTAATCACAAACAGAGGCAGCAGCTGAGCCTGTGCTTGCTTGATTATGTACTAGCCTGCATGTGCCACATTCCATGTGCACACCCGCATGTGCCATGTGTCCTTCCCAGACTTGCCTGATCCCTCAATCCCCACCTGTGGTAGCGAGCCCCCTGGCCTATCTCCATCACCTGGGTCAGCCCCCCACCTGCAAGTCAGCCTCAGTGACGTCCTCCGACAAGTTGGTGACACGCACACTGTTCTGGTCGTCACGCCGCTTGTCTGGCCCGCCCCGCCCGCTATCCTCCATGCGCTCCCCTGGGCCGCGGTTGCGCAGACTGGGCGGCACGTACGCATTGGCCTTGCCCTGGCCTGGTGCAGCCAGCACTGGCCGGCTGGGAGGTTCGTTCTGCAACAAGCCAGAACAGAGGTGTCAGGGCAGCCAAGGGAGTGAGGGGTGGTGGGAGCAATGGGGATGAAGGTGATGGAGCAGCAGTGGGGCAGTGGGTGGGCCAGCGACCAGGCTATGGACAAGTGCTGCAGCCAGGCAGTGGTGTGAAGGTGGGCAGAGTCCCACAGGCAGAGTGCTGTGTCAAGAGACCTGATGAGCTTAGACATACTGCTGCCCGCACTGGCGGGCGCTGTGGCTGAGCTGCCTAGTACCACACAGCTTTGTGTCTCCCCATCCCCTCCCCTGCCTACACCACAAGCTACAACAGAGTATGTTGGCTGCACTGCCGCTAGGCTGCACTGTGGTGTCTGCTGTGCAGCAATGCAGCAACTGTGGCTGAAGTCATGGCTGCGCGGGGTGCACCTCATCTGGGGGCTTCTCCGCTGCACTGAGCAGGCCCTTCGCTCGCAGCAGCTCACGCTCCATGCGCCGCTTATACAACAGGTCCTTGATGCTGTAACCCCCAAAAACCGGCACACACACACACGCATAAACTGAGAACAGCAATGCCATGCAGCTATGCTATCATTGTTTCAGTGACACACGCACCTGGTTGACACAACTGCTTTGTCACTTGACTGCATGGCGGCTGCAAAGTCAATGGCTTGCTTCTTTTCTTGCTGTGTCGTCTTCTGCTGTCTGACCCTTTCGAAGGGAATGTCTTCATTTGCCTGCGGAAGAATGGTGCTTAGACTGTGCTGGTGTGTTGATGACTCTGCCCTGGCACCAACCGGCTGCACACCTGCATGGTCACACTGTCTGAGGCCGACTCCTTTGCTGCCTGGCCGAAGCGTTCCCATTTGCGCCGCTCAAGTGCCACCTGGGCAGAAAACCGTGCACCTCGCTAAATAGGCTGTCCTCGGTTGTGGCTGGCTCCACAATGTGTGCATGATGGTTGAAGGTAAAAAGCAGAACTACGCAGCATACCGCGTAGACCTTCTTCTCTACGCTGACTATTTTTGTTTTGGTGGTCTTTTTGATGATCTCGCCCTTGTCATTCTTGCTGTACTCGGTTACTGTCTTGATATTGCCATTCTGTGTAACGCTGTTCTCCGGCATAGCCCCCTCCTCCTCGTCCAGCGTGTCTCCCCATCTTTGCCGGACTCGTGAAGCAGCCATAGCTGGGACTGCTATGAAGAGGTGGTGAGGCGCGGGATGGCCGCGGCGAACTAAAGTTGGCGGCCCATGCAAGCGAATTACTGCAGCATGATTCGTTCGTCGGGCTGGGCAACACCACTAGAGCGTGACCCGGTTAGTTTAACCAGTCGCGCTCTAGTCAGCCTAATGGCAAATGCTGAACAGCAGGTGCAATGGTATCAGCGGGTGTAGATATGGCCCAGCGTGCTGTAGGTCAGAGCCTCCCAACTCTCATGAAAAGAGGGTGTGTCCTTTACACGAGGTTTATTTCTCGCTCAGGTTGCCGATTAAGCATCGAAGCACACCACTGTGTAGAGGACTCGCTTGGCTACACGGGATGCCTGTCCTAAGCTCTATCGAATGTGTACATGATGCACTACCTGGGCGTGAACCTGGCATACATTTTGTGGGCAGATATCACCATGCACGCCTCCTCCACTCTCGACCTTCTTAATGATGCATGTGATGACGCAAACGTGATGACGCAAACGCAAGTATCTGTGCAACCGCGCTTTGTGTTGCGATGGCCGGAACTGCGAGTTTGAAACCTAAGAAGCTGAAATGCTTCTTTAACGCACCCGCACCACTGCTAATGCTGCTATTAGAACAGCTGCATACTTCTTAGCATCGATTAGCTTTCACTCGTCATTTGTGTCGCTCGCGCTGTCACGCGTCAGACGGAGTAGTTGTATGCTCTAGCGGTTCAACAAGACACTATGTGCACCCTTCACCTTTGATTACAGTAGACTATCTGGCTTGATAGTCAAACTGACCGCGGGACCCTTCATAATCAAGCCTTTTCTGCTCGTTTCGCTGTCTACGCCCCGTATTCGTTGTAGCTAGAGCATGTGTGCAGATGCGCAGGCTTCGTTCTGTCGCTAAAGCGGTTTCGGACATCACTGTTCGGTCCACGGTGCTAACACCAAATGCACTCCCTCGTCCACCATGCCCTCCCACCTGGCCCGACTAGCACCCCATGGCAAGGCAAGGCCTCTACACAAGCCTAGGGAAGCTAGGCTTGTGCCACACCCCCATGTTTGGCAGTCCATCCCAATGCCCATGATGAGGCTGCAAAGCCGCTCAATGCCGAAGGCGACCTCCGCAGACAACCCTTGCCGCCCACGGTCCTCTGCCTTGCCCCATGCTGTCAGGCCCTGGTGCAAAACATTGTGGTAGAGATGGCTGAGGCAAGGCCAGAACATGATGGGGGCTAAATCCTGGCGTCGGCGAGAAACGTTGACGAGGGCGACGAGCCCACCCGTCCTCCCCACATTGCTTGCGGCACTGTCCACTGTGACACTGGCAAGCAATCCCCACAGGTTGGCCTCTGTGAGTAGCTGCTCCAAGTCTTGGGCTTGTGCTGCAGCGGTGTTGTCGAGGCACTTGCGGATAGCAAGCACTCGACACAAGATCCTGGACGGCTCTTGGCCATGTGCTAGGATCTGAGCGGGCGTAGGGGGGTCAGCAGCCAAGGTGGGCAGGCGGGGGCCAGCAGCAGGGATGGTTGCACTTGCACAATACAACACCACTTTGCCACGGGTGATGGTGCAACCATCCATTTGGATATGGATTGCTGGCGCTTGTCTCAATAGGCCTGCGCATGCGCACACACATACACACACAAGTCAGCTCAACTCCACCCCAAATTCAACACAATGGAACACCATGAAAGGAGTATGATATGAACAAGATTGAACAACAGCAAGGTTACACTATGGAACATGGTAACACCACATGGCAACATCCCATGGTACTCACCCTCGAATGTGCGTTGGATGTCGCAAGTGAGCATCAGCTGGTGGCGACGTACTGTGGAAGGCCCAGCTTGATGTTGAGGTGGGGCATCAGGGAACTCTGCAGCCGCCACAGCTGTGCGCAGGGGGCCAAGCTGCTGGCATGACACGTTGGGCAAAGTCAACAGCGCCGCATTGCTGCATGCATAGGCTGCAGTGAAGGCTCCCGTCGCAGTATCACGCTCCTTGTGGCAGGGGGGGGGGGGGGCCTTCAAGGCTGTTGCTGGGCTGGCTGCTTGTGTGCATGGCGGTGCACCCCACATGGCATGCCAGCGCTTCAAGGTGTAGAGTGACACCTCATTGCGTTGCAGCCAGGACATTTTGTCACGCACGTCCTTGGGCATGGCCCTCTTCGCTGTTGCTAGCTGGGCCCGCATGGCTGCCAGCTGGATCCCCATGCTTCTGACCTTACTCATGCATGCTGCCAGCTCTTCTTTTGCAGCTGCAGATTCTGCTTCGCTGCGGTGCAAAGACACTTGCACGGCTAGCACTTCGTTCTCAGACTGCTGCAGCGCTTGCTGAGACTGGTGCAATTGCTCTTGGCACACTTGCAGGTCGGTGGCGGTGCGCATGTTGACATCTTGGCATGAGAGAAGCTGGGATCTGGCCTCTTCAAGTTCTGCCTGTGTGGCAGCAGCTGCTGACATGAGTATTTGTTGCTGTTGGGCCGTTGCTGCATGTAGCTGCTGCTGCAACTGCCCTTGAGCCCCATAGGGCGCGTTTGCTGAGAGCACCCATAGGGTGGCTGGCTGAAGTGAGAGGGGGGGGTAGGTGGAGAGAGGCTAGGAGGTGGTGGCGATGGTGGTGGTGGCTGAGATTTGGTAAGCAACAATTGCCAACAATGGTGTTGGCAGGATATGGTGCTGGTTATGGTGCTGGATATGGTGTTGGGAGGATATGGTGCTGGATATGGCGCTGGATATGGTGCATGGTGCATGGCAGGGTAGGGCCAAGCGATGTTGCATTTAAGTAACTTACCAGCAGGTTGGTGAAGGGTGAGGGGGCTTGATCTTGGCTGCTGGGTAGGGAGAGGGCTGCACTATCAGAGGGGAGGGGAGGGGGAGGGGAGAAGTAGGAAGGCTGGGCTGGGCTGGGTGGTGGTGGTAGGCTAGGAAGTGGTGGTAGTGGTGGTGGTGGTGGCAGCTGAGATTGGGTAAGAGGGCTCCTGCAACAATAGTCAACCATGGTGTTGGGGGGTAGCTATGCACGCTACATTGACAGCGGCAGCAAGGGCGGGTCAATCTGCTTCATACAACCTAGGGCTTACAAGCAACAAAGCAAGCTGTACTGGCAACATATGTCCGTCCTTACCCCGAGCTGAGAAGAAATTATGAGCTGAAGGACCATTTGGGACCTTTGACCCCGCAGAAAGAGGACTAGGTGCGCGCCTACGCAAAGGAAACAACGTCGGGTTGATTGAGCCGGGAGAAATCTGTACCGCCGGCTGTACTTGCCCTTACAGCGTCAGGAGACCACCACGCCATTGCGATGCCCCTCCACAATGCACTTGCGCTGCGCGATGTCGTGAGAGCGACCGGCTGATTGGTGGGCGCACTTTTTTCGTTTACGGGGTTCCTGGCATTACGGGCGTATAGCAGACTAAGCGTTCATCGCATGCCGCACGGTGTTACGCCAAACGCACACTTCCCGGCAGCGGAATGTCCATGACATGGTTGTGTAAAAGGTTTTATCACAGTTGGGAGGGTCTGACTGTAGGAGACTGTGCCGTGCATGAAGGTGCTCGGGAACCGGTAGCCCCAGTTCCTGTATCATTGCAATGCAAGGACTGAGCAACAACAGCAGCAGAAGTAGCAGGGTGTGTGCCTCCACAGCCCTGGCCACATGTCGCCTCAATTGTATAGTGAGATGACGGCTCGGGGTTATGTAAGATCAGGTGAAGATGACGTGAGACAACCTACATGGAGACACACTAAGGGCCGCATGTGCTTGGCAACACTGACATCGTGCCGGCCGCCGGACTAGTACACTACACAGCAACGGCTGGTGGAGGGAAGCATGAGTTAGAAAGTCGCTACACTAACCGCATAGCAGCTACACCATCGCAGCCATAGATACGAGTTACTCAACCTGTATCACTGAAGACATGCCAATATTGGTACTGTGTCCTCGCACCCGGCGAACACTTTACTCCAACTTAAGCTAGATCTTGCCAACATAATGCAGTGGACTACTATATCAACCGCCGCACAATAATGGGACACGCATATCACATGCATCATGTGCAGGGATCACTTCTTTTCTTTGGTGATGGCATTGAGCCACCCAAAAATAGGATTTAGAGCCCTGGATGAAACGCTCCCACTGTCATCTTCAGTAAAAGGCGGAGGATGAGTGAGACTGTGAGCGCCTCAGGCTTGCTCGCTGCATGGAACGTCTGGTGTGGCACTGCAACCGGTGCTGAGTGCTGAGTAGTGACCGATGGTGGGTTTTGCTGAAAATGAGCTATGTAACAAAACGTCCTGGCGGCTTATCTCTATATGTTTGAAACGTACGTAGACAACATCATAGCCTCCTCTGGTCATACGCGACTTGAACATTGTACCCATTGTACCCCTCCCAACTCTGACAGTGCCCTTTACACAACCTTATCGGATCTCCCGGTGCCGGGACGTGTGCGATTGGTGTTGCATCGCGCGGCATGCGATGGCCGCATAGTCTGCTACACGCCTGGTATGCCAATGAATGAATCGAAGGCAGAGACTCTAGCAGGAGCTGAGTGGTCAGGTGTCAGGTGAGCATTACGCCAAGTGCTTGCTTGAAGGTAGAGACATTGTGTTGCACAACTTGTGTACACGCCATGAAACAAGCTGGGCCATGAAACCTGTCCGCTTCTGCATGTAATCAGCACGGGCCTCAACCACCCTACAGCTTCACTCATCCTCAATGTCCGCCGTTGCCCCGTTAGTGGGTGGCCACGGCCACCGTACGCCCAGCTTGTGTGCCCGTTCCTCAATGGACTGCTCCCGCGGCCTGCGCATCAATGGGACGTGTGCCCCTTTCTTCGCGGCGGCGGGTGCTCCAGACTGCGGACGCGGTGCGCCCCCTCCTTCTGTTTGCGTCATTTTCGCTGCGTCCGCCGTGTCGCACTCGATGCGCTGCAAGATGCTGGAGGCCATGGCAGCCGCCACCAGGTGCTTCCCCACCAACAATTGCAACAGGCTGCTGTTCGCGGCCAGCGTTCGCGCGGAGCGGTGAAAGTGCAGTTCCTTGTAGGCGCATGCGTACAGTATGAGCGGTTCCTGCGGTCGCCAAGCCATGAAGCGTCGCTCGTCTCACGGACTCCACGTTTTCCCATGTCACTTTGCACGTCACACTGCTGTCAGGTTCGGACTGCTCTTACAATTCCTGGGGGGCAAGCTCTCACCTCCGGTGCCATAGTGTAGTTGGGCTTGCATGGCGTGGCCGTTATGTCCAGGAGGGAAGCCACCACACCTGGCTGCTCCAACCCTTGCCCAACCATCAATAGCACAGCCACCATGCAGCGCACCTGCATTGCACATGACATTACACACGTTGATGCCACAACGTTACACATGCTGATGCCACACGCTCAGCCATGGTTTGCACGTGAGTTCTGCACCTGCAGCCTCTAGTGCTGCAGCAACGCTTGGGAGCCATTCCACTCAACAAGGGGCTTGCCCATCAGACTACCAGGCAGCGGGCTGTGGGTGCGGGTAGGTGTTAGGCCGGGTTGCATCTACCTTTGTGTAACAAATTATATGTACCAAAATAGGCAGTAAACAAAAGAAATAGTTCCAAATATCCCTTTGTATTGCTTGGCGACCCGTGTCTCCTGTCCACAACCTTCTGACCTCCTGCTCTTTGTTGCCTGACCTATGCTGCCATCCAGGCTGCCGCGTGGCTCTTGCTATCATGTGGCCCCTACCTGCCTGACCTGCTGTCCGTGATTGTTGCTCGCAAAGTCAATTGAAACTTTGAATTGGCTAATACTGCTTTGCAGTACCCTCAACTGCCCCTGATTGCTTCTACCTGCTCCCACTTGTCCGTGTCTGTCGCTCGCCCAGTCCCTTAAAGCGCATCGTGTGCAGGTTGCTATGCCAACCTCGGTTTTGAAGCTGAACGAACTTGACAGTTGTAGGGCGTTGGTAATTGTGATCCGTATCTCTGAAGTTGCCCCGTTACTGCCCTGTAACTGCCGCCTCACTTCCCGGGGTCTGCGATGGTATTATGTGGTCCAAGGTCGTGAACACGCCCATCACATTGCACAAGGAAGACACACGCCAGCAGCCCACCCAGCCCCCCAGCCCTATGGCACAGGGCACCTGCCTCAAGTCCCTTGGCTGGCTGCTAGGTGGTGGCTCAGCAGGCTGGCCAGGCAGGGCTCTTGCTTGAGACGTGTGCCCTTAGTCCATAGTGGGTGAGGATGGGCAGCCTGGCCTGCTGCTGCTGCTGCTGCTGCTGCTGCTGCTGTTATAATTGCCACAGAGCCCCCGGTGACAGCCAGTCCAGGCAGTACCATTGAATGGGGGTTGTACTAATGATTACTGGGCTTAATGACAAACAGGCTCAGACAAGGTGTGGGCTGGCAAGGGTGAGCTGCTTAGCAGTGGCTTGTACGTGTGTGCAGGAGGGCATGACAAGGGTCAGTGTGTGGTGGGGAGGGGGGGCATGCCAGAGAGGGGGCAATAATCCAGGCGGTGTTCCAACAACCCTGCCCCTGCCCCTGCCCTTCCCCCATTTTCCCTTCCCCCTTACCTGATGCCACAGGAAGGCGCTGCCTCTCACCGTGACGCAGTACACCCTGGTGCCTGCGGCCTGCAGTGCACCCCGCACCACCAGCGCCTCCTCCCCCAAGACCACCACCT
>JASKMD010000009.1:5040678-5085678 GCA_030144725.1 Haematococcus lacustris
GTGCAAGGGAGGGGGGAAAGCAGGGCAAGGGTCAGGGCAGGTGCAAGCCAACCTCAGTCAATCGCTGTGCATAAGGAGCTGGGGGGCTGAGGGGCCCAGGGTGGGTGGTGTGAAGCCATCAGGCCTGTACCAGGTATCTAGGCCAGAGCAGGGTCTCCTCCCTCTCCTCCCTCTCCTCCCTCTCCTCCCTCTCCTCCCTCTCCTCCCTCTCCTCCCTCTCCTCCCTCTCCTCCCTCTCCTCCTCTCCTCCCTCTCCTCCTCTCCTCCTTCTAGTTGTCTCAGTGCCCAGGCTTCCAGTACTGTGTGAGGCAGGTGGTCAGGGCTGAGCCTCAGTCTCAGCCATTCTCAGGGGAGGCTGTAAGAGCTGGGCTGCTTCCCTGCTGCTGTTGCTGCTGCTGCTGCTGCTTCCCTGCTGCTGCGGCTGCTGCTGTTGCTGCTGCTGCTGCTGCTTCCCTGCTGCTGCGGCTGCTGCTGTTGCTGCTGCTGCTGCTGCTTCCCTGCTGCTGCGGCTGCTGCTGTTGCTGCTGCTGCTGCTGTTGTCCTGGTGTGGGGCCACCGTGGCCTGTTTTATCACTTGTGTGCCTGCGCCACCTCACCACCACCTCTCACAGCCATCTCACTCTATCATCTCACTCTATCATCCCAGGTACGAAGCGCTGTTTGACTTTGGCATGGGCCCAGACCCCTCCTCCGCTGCAGCTGCTGATGACCCGGGATGGCGAGCTGGTGCCGCAGCTGGTGCGCAAGCTGGTGCTGCCAGTGGCCGCCCACCTGCTGGCAAAGTGTGTGGGGGGCAGGGAGGGGGGTGGGGTCAGGGTGGGGGGGGGGGGCAGGGAGGGGGGAGGGGGCAGGGGGGGGGCAGGGAGGGGGGAGGGGGCAGGGGGGGGGCAGGGAGGGGGGGAGGGGGCAGGGAGGGGGGAGGGGGCAGGGGGGGGCAGGGAGGGGGGGAGGGGGCAGGGGGGGGGGCAGGGGGGGGCAGGGAGGGGGGAGGGCCCCAGGGGGGGGGCACCTGCACCAGCCGCCTCAGTCTGTCTGTTGAGCAGCTGTGGTGTTGGGGTCTGGGGGGTAGCGGTAGGGGCAGTGGGGGAAAGCAGCAGGGGGTGGGGGGTGGGCAGGGGGTGGTTGGGTGGAGCAGCCAGTAGAGCAGTGGTGGTAGGGGTGGCGGATGGGAAGCAATAGCAATAGGAGGGGTGGTAGGGGGGGGGGAGCCCAAGGCCTGGGCCACCTGTAGGCCTGGGCCAAGGGGCAGGAGGCTGTGCCAAGCTGCAGGGGGGGAGCAGGGGGACCAGAGCGAAGCAGTAAGCGGGGTGGAGGTGCTGCTGCTACAGGGCTGGGGCTGGGCCAGCTGCTGCTGCTGTGCTTCCTTGCAGGCTGTTTGCTGGGGCTGTGATGTCATGTGGTGTGGCTGCTGCCTGCCCCAGGTGCTGGGACCCTGTGGATGTGCGCCAGAGTGCAGCAGCAGCAGCTGTGGTGGGCGACCTGTGTGTGTGAGTGTGACCCCTCACGGTGATGTGTGACCTTGGCTGACAGCCTGACAGGGTACCTGGCCCTGCCCTCCCCCCCACCCCACCCCACCCCACTGCTGCTCCTCCCCCCCTCAGCTTCCCTGTCTGCCCCAACACCCACCCCACCAACAACCCCTAACCACCCCCCCAACAACCCCCAACCACCTGAGCCACGGTGTGACCCAACACCCCCTGGCCACCCTCATGTGGGCCTCAACCTTCATCCTAGCCCCCCCACCCCACACCACTGCTGCCCCGCCCCCTGGCTGGCCCCACCCCCTGGCTGGCCCCACCCCCTGGCTGGCCCCACCCCCTGGCTGGCCCCACCCCCTGGCTGGCCCCACCCCCTGGCTGGCCCCACCCCCTGGCTGGCCCCACCCCCTCCCTGCCCCCAGCCCTGCCCCCCCCCACACACACCACTGCTGCACAGTGCTCCTGGCTAGCTCCCTGAGAGCAGAGACCTGAAAGCGCACTAGGACCACCAGCAGCAGCAGTGGCAGCAAAAGCAGCAGCAGCACTCCCCCCTGCCTGTCCATCCCCCCCCGCCCTCCCTCTCTAAACTGGTTTGGCACTCTCCCTGCCCCCCCCTGCTGCCCCCCCACCCCTGCTGGCCCCCCCCTTACTGCCCCCACCCCTGCCATGCCTCTCAGCTATGTGCCGGCTGAAGAGGAGCGCATGGCGGATGTGCTACGCTGCGTTGTGAGCAGCCTGGAGGAGGCGGTGCGGCGCTGCAGCCTGGAGCAGTGGCCGCCCCTGGCTGTGTCTGCCTCCCCCCTGGCTGCCGTGAGTGCCCTGGCAGCCTCCACCCCCCACCCTCCACCCTCCACCCCCCACTGCCACAGGCAGAGGCAAAGCTAGACTGCAGAACAGGAGAGGGAGGGCCCTGCCTCCCATGCATCAGCACTGACAAGGGTTGTCTCCCCCTCCCCCCTCCATGCTTGCCTCCCCCATCCTGCTCCTCCACCTTATGGCTTCATTGTGATTGTAACCATGACGCAGGCGGTCCAGTTTCGCCGCTTTCGCCGCGCGCTGCGTGTGCTGCGGTGCATTGGGTCGTTTGAGGGACTGCTGGCGCGCCCCCAGCTGGCCAAGCTGGCCTTAGGCCAACTCGTCCACACTCAGCTCATGCCGTACCTCAGGTCAGCAACAGCAGGGGAGGGAGGGGGCGGGGAGGAGCGGAGGGGATGGGGAAAGGATGTGGGGGACAGCCCTCTCACAGCCACTGCTGCCCCCCCCCACCCCTTCGCCTCCTTGCTGTGGTGTCTTCCCATAATGCTGCTCCTGCTGCTGCTGCTGCTGTGGGTGTGCCCTGCATCGCGCCACCCTGTTTCAGGGCCGCTGCAGCAGCACTGCTACAAGAGCCTGGCACTGCAGTGGGGCGCCTGGAGGCCGTGGCCCTGGCACTGCCTGCTGCCTGGTTCCAGGGTGGGTGGGCATGCGGGCAGGCGGGTGGGCAGGCAGGCAGGCAGGCAGGCTGGTGGGCAGGCAGGCAGGCGGGTGGGCAGGCAGGCAGGCAGGTGGGCAGGCAGGCAGGCAGGCGGGTGGGCAGGCAGGCAGGCAGGCAGGCGGGTGGGCAGGCAGGCAGGCAGGTGGGCAGGCAGGCAGGCAGGCAGGCAGGCAGGCAGGCGGGTGGGCAGGCAGGCAGGCAGGCAGGCAGGCAGGCAGGCAGGCAGGCAGGCAGCAGGCAGGCAGGCAGGCAGGCAGGCGGGTGGGCAGGCAGGCAGGCAGGCAGGCAGGCAGGCAGGCAGGCAGGCAGGCAGGCAGGCGGGTGGGCAGGCAGGCAGGCAGGCAGGCGGGGCGGGCGGGCAGGCAGGCAGGCAGGCAGGCAGGCAGGCAGGCAGGCAGGCAGGCAGGCAGGCAGGCAGGCAGGCAGGCAGGCAGGCAGGCGGGCGGGCGGGCGGGTGGGTGGGTGGGTGGGCGGGCGGGCGGGGCGGGTGGGCAGGCGGGCAGGCGGGCGGGGGGGTGGGTGGGCGCAGCTCCCACCGGCTCTATCTGGCCCTTAGCTGCCGTCACCCTCCCACCAGTGCGCCCTTGTGGCCGGAGGGGCCCTACCCGGACGTAGCCTTTGCCCTGCCCTGCACCGCTGCCATACCCTGCCGCCACACCAGGCTGAGCTGCCATTGCCCTGCTGCCATTGACGACCTGCACTGCTGCTGCCACACCCTGCCAGCACGCTTGGCCACGTGGCACCAGAGCCAGGCCAGGGTCACTGTGAAGGGCCAGCAGTGGCGTCATGTCCATGTGCAAGCACACAGGCATGCATGGCCGCCAGCATGCGTCATGGCTGCTGCAGGGCTGGAGCCAGAGGGCGCTGCGCCGCTGCTGGACCTCGCCACCAGCATGGCCACCAGGCTGTTGGGGATGAGGACCAGCAAGGAAAGGTGAGGGGCGGGCAGATGTGGGTGGAGGGGTGCTGTCGGATGCTGTGCCAAGCATGTGTTGACTGCTGATGAGACTGCTGTGGTGCTCAGGGGGGAGGACCGTGACCAATGCATGCGTGCCTGTAATACGGGTGGCTGCTGCTGCTGCTACCGCTACTGCTGCTGGTGCTGCTGCTGCACGTCTAGAAAGTAGTGCTCAGCGTTGCTTGCCCTGAATGTTCTGACTGGGCATGCGTGTCAATCAGAAGCCTGACTGTGTTGCTGCTGCCAGCGGCAGTGATGGTCCAAAAAGCAAGGCCGCGGTAGTGATGGTGGTGGTGCTGCTAACGGCCACAGGTATGGCACTTATGCGGAGCGACTGGCATCGACACTGAGTCGCCTAGGCCAGCGGGAAACGGCCGCTTCCTTGCGCTCGGCGTTCGGCTTGACGGCGTCTGCGTGACCAAGTCCGGATGAAGCATCTGGAGCTGTCGCTGTAATTGACATGTCTTCTGGCTACTCCAGCTTTCGTTGCTAGGAACCACATTCTAAGCAAGTCAAGCTACTCGAATGGACTGCCTTGTCTCGCCATCTTTTGAGTCGCAAGATTATGGTTTTCAACCGCTGCACACGCAGCAAGTAGCAGGCAGCAAGCAAGCATCCGGAACCTGTTTCACAGCCCGCAGATCATTACATGGCCGCCTAACGCTTTCGTAACGCGCCATGTCACCCTCCCCGTGACGGCAGGCCTCACAGCCGTGGCCGGACGTAGCCTGGACCAGATGATGCACGGCACTGCTGGCGCCACCCCCAGCTGGGCTGTCACATCCTGCCAGCAAACATGGGCGCATGATGGCCTGCCAAAAGGTTGCGTAGGAGAATGAGACAACCATGACATGCCGTTGTTTACCTAGGCAACGTGAATCTGCCACCATCTTCTGCCACCCCCCTTCAGAGCTAGCCTGGAGGGTTATAACCTTCCCAGCAAATGTCATCTTGTGCACGGCTAGGAGGTGCACACTTACAAACCTCATTTCAGCGCCTAATTAATACCCGCAAATACTTGCATACCAAACCTGACACTAGGAGGACATCAGGACAAATGTAGGCGGGACTGAGCAATGGCTTACGACACAGACGAACGGTCGTTGAAAAGAGTCAAAGTGGAGGAACACGACGCGGGTTCTGAAAGGAATTGTCAGCTAGGGGATGTGAAGCAAGTAGAGCAGCGTACCGATGGCACACGAGTGTACAAAAGCGAGAAGACGGGCGCGTACTCTCAGCGCGAGGAGTTTTTAATAAAGCATGAAGCAGACGGCGACATCCGCTTCACCTATGTGGAAAACAACGGCGACCCGCATAACATGATGCACCTCATTAGCCTGAAGAACATATACTCCAAACAGCTTCCAAACATGCCCAAGGAGTACATCGTGCGCTTGCTGCTGCACTACTCCCACAAGTGAGTCCTACGGAGCACAACCCAGTGCATCTTAGTTCCCATGCCAGACAGGACTTCTTGATCCACCCTGCCTGGCCGCGCACCAGCTACACAGCCACACAAAATCGCAAACGCCCAACAACTACACCGCCAGGCACTGCATGGGCAGCAGTGAACCTCCATGATGTGGAGCTCCATGGAGTGACACCAATCCCAGCTGCAGACATGGCCATGGCCGCAGCCAAGGAGGGCAGGGAGCCATGTACTTTTATAAATCTATGCGTTACCATGACGGGCTGAAGGGAGGACAGAGCTGACGTGATACCAGACCAGCAGGCTTCCCCTCACCCCTATGGGCCCCTCACAGTGGGATGCTTGCCGCTCCCTGACACCTTCCGGACAGCTTCCGAACAGCTTCCAGACAGCAACCCCACGCAGTAGATCTGTCGCCATGCCTCCCGCCCCCCTGTACACAGTACCCCTGACAGTGGCCTCCTGGCAGCTTCCCGGCAGCTCCCTGCTCCCCCTGTGTTGGCCTGCAGGTCAGTGGTGCTGCTCAAGCGCAACGGGACTGTGATGGGGGGCATCACCTATCGTGCCTTCACGCCTCAGGTACCTCATGCTGCCGCTGCCACTACTACCGCCGCTGCTGCTGCTGCTGCTGCCGCTGTTCCCTCCTCTCACTGCTGCTGCGTAATGCTGCTTGACTTGTTGTTACCTCCTCCTCCCTCCTCCCTCCTCCTCCTCCCTGAAGCTGTGGCTGCTGCTGCAGCAGTCTGTGTTGACGACGCCTGGTGTGTGTGTGTGTGTATGTGTGCACAGGGTTTTGGTGAGATTGCGTTCTGCGCCATAGCTTCCAGTGAGCAGGTCAAGGGGTACGGCACGCGCCTCATGAACTACACTAAGGTGCGGGGAAAGGGAGGAGGCGAAGGAGCAGGATGAAGAAGGAGGAGGAGGAGGAGGATCAGGGGCTGAGGGGGAGAGGAAGGGGACGCAGCAAGGGAGGAGGGTACGAGATGGGCGGGTGGGGAAGAGCATGCCAGCACGGGGGTAGATCATGGTCTCATCAAGGATTACAGTGGCTCTGATTGGCAGGCAGGCAGGCAGGCTGGCTGGCTGGCAGGCAGGCTAGTGGGTGGGTGGGTGGGTGGGTGGGTGGGTGGGTGGGTGTCTAGCACACCCTTGCATGGACCTGCATGTGTGACCTGCCACAGGAGTACGCCGTGACCATGGACCACCTGTCACACTTCCTCACCTATGCAGACAACAATGCGGTGGGCTACTTCACCAAGCAAGGCTTCACTAAGGAGATTACATTGGACAAGGCCAGGTGGGCTGGAGCAGGCCGGGCTGGGGCTGTTGGGCCGGGCTGGGCAGGTATAGCAGGGTGTTCCACTACACCATTCCTAGTCTTTACATATCTGGTGTGTATGTATATGTTTTCTATATATATGTGTCCTGGGTAGCTATATATCTTGTATGTGTGTGTTTATACCGCGACCACACACCCTGACCCTTCCCCCGCCCCCCCCGACCCTCTAGCCCGTGTCCCGCCAGCCCCCTGGCCCTCTTGGTCCCACCCCCTGCCCCCTGCCCCCCGCTTGGCAGGTGGCAAGGCTACATCAAGGACTATGACGGAGGCACCCTGATGGAGTGTGTGATGCACCCTAAGCTGCGCCCCGCCCAGTTCCCCGCCCTGATCAGGGCGCAGAAGGCAGAGCTGGAGCGAATCATGCAGGGCCTCTCCCACAGCCACATCATTCACCCTGTGAGGGCAACACCAGCTGCTGGGGCGGGTCAGGCAGCTGGCAGGGTCTCTGCTGCACCAACCCTCTGTCGCCCCTGATCAAGACACACCACCTGATGGGCGGGTCAAGGCAGCTGGAGATCACGCACCAGCCCTCTGCTACCCCTGATACAGTTGCTTCCCTCGCCTGCCCTCCCCTGCCCTCCCCTCCGCTGCCCTCCCCTGCCCTCCCCTCCCGTTGCACCTCCCCTGCCCGCCCCACCCCTGCAACACCCGCGTTGATGCTTTGCAGGGCCTGGCGCAGTTCAGGTCTGGGCAGCCAGCCTCAGTGCCAGTGGCCAGCATCCCCGGGGTGAAGGAGGCGGGCTGGTCAGAGGAGGCCGGACCCCCTCCCAGGTAAGGTCAGGCAGGCTGGAGCTGACAGCCACAACTGCAGCAGAGGGTCTGAACTGGCAGCAGAGGGCTTGACCTGGCAGCAGCAGCAGCAGAGGGGCTGAGGGTGCTGTGTGGGTGACCACAGGCAGCAAGTTAGGAGAAAGGTTAGGAGGAAGGTTAGGAGGAAGGTTAGGAGGAAGGTTAGGAGGAAGGTAAGGGTGGGGCCAGGTGAGGTCTGACGAGGCAGGGAGCTCAGGTCCAGGTCCTGGGGGTAGGCATGAGCCTGGTGGCCCCTCCTACCCTCTAGCTGCCCTCTAGCTGCCCCTAACCTCTAGCCTGAAGCGTATAGGAACGAGGGCAGGCTGTCTTGCTCCATGTCCAGGCACCCCTACTGCTTGCATGCTGCCTGCATGGTGGCCAGGTACCGGCTGCTGCTGAAGGAGGGGTCGGCTGAAGTCAGCCCTGCAAGCCTCCACCGCTGGATGACCCTGGCCTTGCAGGAGGTGGGCTTGGGCTGCCTGCCGGCAAGCAGGAGCAGCAACAAAGGAAGCAGCACAGCATGATGCCAGTATAGGCACAGGAACAGGCATGAGAAGGAACAAAGGAAGACAGGTTGGCAGGCTCACCAGTGGAGGTGTCGAGGACAGCCAGCATGGTGATGGTGGGTTTACACCGTCACAGCATCAGCCTGGTATGTTTGCTTGGCCAGCTTAGCCAGCATGGAAGGCACAGGGATTAAGGGAGGGACCTACAAAAGGGTATGTACCCTTGGGCCAACGCTGCCAGCAGTTGGCGTGCTCCTGCCCCGCCCTGCCCCCACACTGCCCTGCCCCTGCCCCCTCCCCCGGCCCCTCCCCACCCTGCCCCCACACCTGCCCCGCCCTGCCCCCACACTGCCCGGCCCCTCCCCTCGCCTGCCCTTCCCTGCCCTCCGCCCCTGCCACACCTCGACTCCAGCTACATAGCCCGTGCCCAGCGCCTGACCCTAACCCCTGACCGTGCCCCGCCGTGCCCCAGACCTGCCCAACCCCTGCCCCTGCCCTGCCCCTGCCCTGCCCAACTCCACCGACCTCAGCTACAGGCCAGACAGGCTGTGTGCAGCGTCCCCTGCAGGTGCAGGGCCATGGTGACGCCTGGCCCTTCCTGCAGCCGGTCACCCGGGAAGAGGTGCCTGACTACCATGACATCATCAAGGTGTCTGCCTCACACCATGACCTCACACCCTGACCTCACACCCTGGCACCACACCCTGACCCCACACCCTGACCTCACACCCTGACCTCACACCCTGACCTTACACCCTGACCTCACACCCTGACCTCACACCCTGACCTCACACCCTGACCTCACACCCTGACCTCACACCCTGACCTCACACCCTGACCTCATACCCTGACCTCACACCCTGACCTCACACCCGGACCTTACACCCTGACCTCACACCCTGACCTCACACCATGCTTCCTGATGTCAACTCAATCTGCTAGGTGTGTGATGTGTGGTTGGTGGGAGTTTGAGCTACTCAAGGTGGGGCTAAGGCATACAGCGTCTACTCCTTGAGATGGCTACACTCCTAATGCTGCACGCTGTGCTGTGCACCGGGTGCAGGACCCCGTGGACTTGTCCCTCATAGCCCGGCGCCTGGCAGGTCGTGTGTTCTACTCCCACCTAGATATCTTTCTGGCAGACTTCCGCCGCATGTTCAACAACTGCAGGTGCGTGAGGCATGGACCCAGCTGCACACCCGGCTCCCCAAACATACACACACATTGACACCCTGCCTGCCTGCCTGCCTGCCTGCCTGCGCTCTTGGCCGCCAGAACGTACAATTCCCAAGACACCATCTACTACAAGCTCGCCAACAAGCTGGAGGCGCACCTTGATCAATGGGTGGCCGGGCACCTTGTCCACATGGGGTAGGCCATCAACCCGCTGAACCGTTGACTCGCCCGACTGCGCAATCCGCCCAACCCATCAACCCGCCCCGCCGCTACACCCGCCCGGACCGTATCCCCCCCGGCCGTCAACCCACCGCCCGGACCCACAGACCATGGCCCGTACCCTGCCCGGCCGTACCCGACGTTGCCTTTCCTCGCTCCGAGGGACGTTGGTGACGCTGCGGCCGTTGATCGGACGGTGCCATCGCTCGCTTGGTCCTTTACTATGCGCCCACCTCGGCCATACCCCGACATGCCCTGTACTCCCCACACCGCCCGCTATGAGGGAGGTTGGTGACATCGCGGTTGATCTCGCATCGTGCGCGCCACCCCGGCCTTGAAGCGTACCAAGGGCGGGGCCTGCCCGGCCGTGGCTGTCGCGTAGTCGCAGTCGCTTGTTGGTACACGCTCCATGTCTTGCCTGTAATGAGGGCTTCCAGACACGGCGATGAGGCGACGCAGGTCCCGGCGAGCAGTCGATCGTTGAGCGGCCGGACAAGAACATTCCGTGGATGTGGAACAGGGTTCATGCCGCTCAAGCTGTGTGCGACTACTGCTTGCCCGTACACTGTTAGTGACAACACAGTCCTTTGAAACATCCAGGCAATGCAAACCCTGTTTGGAGATCATTCCGAGCATGTACATCTAGCAGTGAAGACGAGAACACGAGATAAGTACGTCCTGGAGCGGGTCATGGCTTAAGCAGCGTACACTACGGCTATACCCTGCTGCAGCTGCTAAGGGATGGTGGGTGGCTTTGTTAAACCTGCTTCTTAGATCTATGGGCTATGTGCACGTGCCTGCTACGGTTGGGACGGCAGCCTCAATCCAGGCAACGATGCCACCCATACTTTCTTGAACAGAGTCTCAATGGATCAGTCAACGGACCGCCCTTGTCACATAACCGCAGTAACACCGCAGCGACCGCCCTTGCCAATGGACCAGTCAATGGACCGCCAATTAACCGCAATGACAGCTACATGGCAGGTGTGCAGCAACGTCAACACACCCCTTACGTGTGACATACGGCTGGGCTGCTAGCTCCTGCTGCTCACTCGGTAGCTGGACCAAGAAGCAGCTGTCAGGGAACCAGCCTCCTACAGCCCTTCTTCCAGGCCTGAACAAGTTCAAGCTCGAGCAAACGCCACCTGCTGCTCCCGGGCGTGGTGGGAGCGCAAAGGCCTGAGCACACCAGGCGGGTGGCTCAGCCGGGGGCCAGCAGGGCAGGCTGGCAGCAGGGCAGTGAGACCCGCTGTGGGCAGGGTGCAGCGCCCCGTGCAGGGGTGTGGCGGGGCAGGGCAGAGGGAGTAGGGCAGCCCTCTTGGGAGGAGGGTGCTGGGTCTGTGGCTGGGGGGCTTGACTGCTGGGGGCTAGGGCCTTGTATCACACATGCAGCACCAGCTGGGCCAGGTCATCCTTTTACTCTGCTGCCTAGCAGGCTGCTGCCTGGCGGCATGACCTGACCCTGCCGCTACCTCCACCGCACCCTACCCTCTGCCCCCATCACACCCATGGCTGAGTCAAGTGAGGAGCAGCAGGGCCAGGCAGGGTCAACACGACCCGGTGCCGCACCACCGTGCTATGCTCTTTCCCATGTGCCCATGGTGGTCAAACAGGGTCACACAATGTCATACAGAGCATGCGCCCACAAGGCTGTCAACTCCCATGCCTGACCCCACCAGAGGGCTACTCAAGGCTCTTTGCTCATCTTGACACATGGCTCCTGGGGGCACAGACTGTGGCCTGACTTGGCTCCTCCTCTCACTCCCCCTATGGATGTGAGGTGTGATCATTGAGCTGTGGGTGTGACCAGGCTGCCCACTCTGTCCCTAGGGATGAGCCGGAGCTCGGAGCCGTGCTTCAAAAACACGTTGCCAGCGGTCTGGGACGGGTTGATGCCCACTCCATCTGAAAGGCAGGCGGGAGGAGCATATGGCGAGTACCAGGAGCAGCAGCGCCAGCAGGAGTAGCAGCAGCACTGCTAGCAGCAGCACTACCAGCAGCAACGTGATGAGCAGGGCAGGATGCATGGTGTTCAGGATAGTGATGGGTCAGCTAGTAGAGCCATAGTAGCAGAGTAGAACCCTGGGCGGAGGAGCAGATGGTAAGAACAGCTTGCTGCATGCAAGCTGGATGAGCTGTAAGCATGGAACAAGCATGACTGAAATTAGTTTCAGGGCAGACACTGTGTCTGTTGCGGTTTAGGCTGGTGGCCGCTAGGCTTGCGCAGGCACCGCCCACCATCGGTGATGATGGCACTGGTTTGCGAGGGCACCTTGAACTGCGGGTATAGCAGCGGTGGCAGTTGCAAGGTAAAGAGCGCAGCCAGTGGAGCCTGACTTGCACACTGCACGCTGCAGCCTGTAACTGGCTTGCTCCCAGCCTACCTCTTCCGCTGCAAACTTGAGCACGGCAGTGAAAGGGGCCTCTTCAGGCACACTGAACCTGCGGGGGAAGGGGGCATCTCGGTAGCTTCATGTTTCATGCGATCAATTCACAACTGCTACAAACTCACACTCGGAATGGCAGCTTGGGGTCGGACGTCAGCGTGATCTTGAACGTCACCTTGGACCTGCAGAACACCGCGACGCAAAACCGATTTGCAGTTGGTGGGTCCTGAAAGCTGTACAGCTGCGCAGCTCTGGACAGCCCTTACATTGTCGTGGGCTGCTCCTATCCTCCGTGGACGCGAGTATGAGCTGCAGCTATACTTTTCTAGGCAAAGGGGTCGCAGGAAAATGAGGGGAATAAGAGGACATACTGGCCCTGTTCGCGGTCACAACAATAAACGATTCGTATTTATTGGCCCTGTTCGCACTCAATTCGTTTTTCTATATTCAATGTCGTTGACGGATGATTTGTAAACTGCCGCGCTTCACTTGGCGGGCTTCGCTGATGGGCGGCTAGTGTTACAAGGAGCAGGCTGGATGGAGGAGGAGGAGGAGGAGGAGGAGGAGGAGGAGGAGGAGTGGGGGCGTCTGCGCAAAGATGAGATTGCTGATGATGACCGACGACGGCGAGAATACGAAGACCTCATGGTCGTGGTTGTGCTTGCGCAAGGGCACCCACTAGTGCGGTAGGATGCTGCAGCCACATGTCCAACATGTTGTCATCACCTTCCTGTCCTCATTTTCACCGCATCACCTCATCGCCCAACGCAGACGGCGAGCGTCAATGACGAAGAGTACGTCCGGCAGTTTCGGATGGGGTGAGCAACATTCGACTGGCTCAAGTGTCGGCTCAAACCCCACATCAGGACTCGAGAGCTCAGTATCGGTCAACGTTTGGCACTTGCGCTTAGGCACCTTGCCTCTGGTGCCACAATGCGCATTTGTATTTGTATTTGTCGCAGTAAGACTTCCCTGCTCGGCTACCCTGCTTGAAATGAATCAACAGGGGGCGGGGCGGGGCGGGGCGGGGCGGGGCGGGGCGGGGCGGGGCGGGGCGGGGCGGGGCGGGGCGGGGCGGGGCGGGGCGGGGCGGGGCGGGGCGGGGCGGGGCGGGGCGGGGCGGGGCGGGGCGGGGCGGGGCGGGGCGGGGCGGGGCGGGGCGGGGCGGGGCGGGGCGGGGCGGGGCGGGGCGGGGCGGGGCGGGGCGGGGCGGGGCGGGGCGGGGCGGGGCGGGGCGGGGCGGGGCGGGGCGGGGCGGGGCGGGGCGGGGCGGGGCGGGGCGGGGCGGGGCGGGGCGGGGCGGGGCGGGGCGGGGCGGGGCGGGGCGGGGCGGGGCGGGGCGGGGCGGGGCGGGGCGGGGCGGGGCGGGGCGGGGCGGGGCGGGGCGGGGCGGGGCGGGGCGGGGCGGGGCGGGGCGGGGCGGGGCGGGGCGGGGCGGGGCGGGGCGGGGCGGGGCGGGGCGGGGCGGGGCGGGGCGGGGCGGGGCGGGGCGGGGCGGGGCGGGGCGGGGCGGGGCGGGGCGGGGCGGGGCGGGGCGGGGCGGGGCGGGGCGGGGCGGGGCGGGGCGGGGCGGGGCGGGGCGGGGCGGGGCGGGGCGGGGCGGGGCGGGGCGGGGCGGGGCGGGGCGGGGCGGGGCGGGGCGGGGCGGGGCGGGGCGGGGCGGGGCGGGGCGGGGCGGGGCGGGGCGGGGCGGGGCGGGGCGGGGCGGGGCGGGGCGGGGCGGGGCGGGGCGGGGCGGGGCGGGGCGGGGCGGGGCGGGGCGGGGCGGGGCGGGGCGGGGCGGGGCGGGGCGGGGCGGGGCGGGGCGGGGCGGGGCGGGGCGGGGCGGGGCGGGGCGGGGCGGGGCGGGGCGGGGCGGGGCGGGGCGGGGCGGGGGCGGGGCGGGGCGGGGCGGGGCGGGGCGGGGCGGGGCGGGGCGGGGCGGGGCGGGGCGGGGCGGGGCGGGGCGGGGCGGGGCGGGGCGGGGCGGGGCGGGGCGGGGCGGGGCGGGGCGGGGCGGGGCGGGGCGGGGCGGGGCGGGGCGGGGCGGGGCGGGGCGGGGCGGGGCGGGGCGGGGCGGGGCGGGGCGGGGCGGGGCGGGGCGGGGCGGGGCGGGGCGGGGCGGGGCGGGGCGGGGCGGGGCGGGGCGGGGCGGGGCGGGGCGGGGCGGGGCGGGGCGGGGCGGGGCGGGGCGGGGCGGGGCGGGGCGGGGCGGGGCGGGGCGGGGCGGGGCGGGGCGGGGCGGGGCGGGGCGGGGCGGGGCGGGGCGGGGCGGGGCGGGGCGGGGCGGGGCGGGGCGGGGCGGGGCGGGGCGGGGCGGGGCGGGGCGGGGCGGGGCGGGGCGGGGCGGGGCGGGGCGGGGCGGGGCGGGGCCACAGCCCTGGAGAGCGTGGTTTTTCATAGTTTGAACGGTGTGAACCGACTACACCTGCTACTCGCACCTGGGTAATAGTTGTATATAATGATAGGGTAATAGTTGTATATAATGATGTATACCGTCTTTATCATTATATGATATCATTACATCAGCCTGCCACCCGGTTTCCCCAGTGGAGGTAAGCATGCTCGAATATCCGCGGAGGTCATTCCAACATCCCGCCGCTTCCAGCTCGCATCTTGAGCAGCTGGACTTGGAATGCCTGCTGTTGCGGAGAATGCTCAGCTCGTCCCGCTCATGCGGAGTCTTGCTTTTGCCAAACACTTGCTTGCATCGCTGACTTCTGTTGACTGCCTCTCAGCGGAGAATGCTAGTCCCTCCAGTCCCGCTAGTGCGGAAAATCTCGCTACGCATGACTTGCAGCCTGACACGAGCAGCCTGCATGACTCAAGTCACAAATGCACTTGCGATGCTTATGTGTACCATTTAAACTATCCTCGCCACCAAAACTGCAACCTGCCAGCCTTCCTTGCATAGCCTGTTCCAAACTTATAATACTGCAGCCAACCTGTAAACAGCCACACAAAGCAAACAGTGGCCATCGCAACCAATGTGGCTAGCTCAGCCTGGCCCAACCGCTTTTGCGCGGCCCAACCACATTTGCGCGGCCCAACAAAAATCGCGATCAGTGCGCATAGTAGTATAATATCATATTCCGTACTCTCCCGGGAGAGTCTCCCTTTTGATTCCCTATCCCGAACCGTTCTTTGTCCTTCGGGAAACCGGGAATGATCAAACAATGGTCTTCCGGGAAGTAGTCAAACGATTCATTGACCTTGACGAACTTGCCAGCAATGGACCAGTTTGTGGTCCGGGGCATCAGTGGGGCCGACGCAGCGGAATATTGACACCGCGAGCTTCTCATGCACGATGAACGACGCTTCCAAATGTCTCTCGATCGTCAAGCGGCAGTGATAAACAAAACGACTACCTGGGACTACTAACTTAGGACCTTCTCCATCGCCCAGCACACCGGCAAGGCGCATGAGAACTGGTGGCATCTTGCTAAGATTCAGCCCACCTTGCAAGGGTCCCATGTGACGTGGTCAGGTGATAAGGCCACTAGAAGAGAGACCACGACAGTTGACATTGTCAATTATATGATTTAGATGCGAGATTAATGGGGTGGGAGGCTTGATTATTGCTATGCACGAAGTCGTTCTCAAAATCAGCTTTAGACGTACTTTGGCCATCGGGGAACTTGAAACAATGAAATCTGTGGCTCGGGAATAATATTTACACTATAGTTTCTGAGGCCTCGGGAATCACAAGGGGGACTACGGTATTGCATCTAATAATCTTGTTATACGCGAAAACCCGCACTCTAAATGTGTTACGGTCGAAAGCCTCAGGTGTTAACATTAACGGTCGCGCCCTAGTGGCCATGGAACAACAATCTCATTCCGAGGCGAACCGTGTACGAAAACACCCCCTCGCAATCGCTGGTTTTGCACTAGTTTGCGTGCGTGTTGTCAAGGATTGTTAAAAAAACATGACACGTCCGGTCGCGCTTAGCTGGGTTAGCGAGGGAGAAAAAATATCCCTACTACATGTCGCTTCGTCTGTGCCTTACAGCCCCGCGGCCATGTACCATAAGGAAAGAAAGTTACAAGCCTGTATCGGCAAATCAGTATGCATGTAAACTCAGCCCTTACACCCATTCGAGCAAACATGAAGCAAGCAAGCCAAAATAAGCACGTTGCCAAGAGCTCTATCGCAAAGATCGTTTTTAACTCCGTGGCTCACTATTATTGGTTGCACATTGCAACGTGCCAGTCACAAGTCCGCCGCAGCTAGTGAACAACACAAAGAGCCCGATAGTATCTTGCGACGTCTTCATTCAAGTGTGCATCAATAGGACAAGCATGACACAAGGGCAGCATCTCTTCTGTTCCCATTAGCCATAGCATCACCATGACCTGCCTGTCGGGCATCTATTCAGTGAACAAGCAGCCTGAACCATGTGACAGAAGTCAATCTCACACAGCCGTGCCAGTATCCGTGCCCATCAACCACTCTGATTGCTTACTGCATGGTGACAACGACGCATGCGTGGTGAGCTGCATCGCATTACAGGGCGGCGTGGGTGACAGTGCACGTGCCACTGCAGCGACCCATGTTGTGGGTGGGCAAGGCCAGGCAAGCATCGCAGCCTAGGGTCAAAGCAGTGAGATGCCATCATCATCATCACCATCATCATCAGTGTCATCAAGGCAAGTGCAGTTAAGTAGAGGCAGTGTCGAGTGATGCATGTTAGGCATGGCCAGCGAGAGTTGACCCACGGCCTCCTGCCCTGTCTTACCCTGCCCTGCCCCACACCCACCTCCAGCTGTTTTATGCTGCTTCTCTTCTTTGCTGACGGATGCCCAAGCAGTGCTGCTCGTCAATGTTGCCAGCTCCCTGACAATAGTATCCCCCAAGTTAATGGTGTTCCTCCTCCTGGCAGAAGCCACCGCCGCCATCGCCGCCGCCGCACTGACAAGAGCTGCCTTGCCCTAGAGCTGGGTGCACAATGCTAGTAGCAATCCAGACATTGGCTGGTGAGCACGCTGCACTCAGGGCCGCACCACAGGATGCCAGCTGACAGTTGACACATAACAGGCACTTGGACACCCCCCAATGGTTGTAGCAGGGGGGGCCGTCTGCCCCCCCTGCCAACGCAGCCATGGCTGCCTAAAGTGCAGGCCAGTGGACAGTACTGAGTGTGAGCATCGCTACCATCAACAAACACACACACACACACACACTGGAATGACCAAGCGTCCCTTGCTGCCACCCCCCACACACCCCTCCCCACTGCCTTGCTGCTACTGCCCCTGCCACCGCCCCTGCCACAGTTGTCGTCGCCGCCGTTGCTGCTGTTGCCGCCGTTGCTGCTGCTGCCGCCGTTGCTGCTGCTGCTGCTGCCGCCGCTACCATCGCTGCTGCTGCCATTGCTACTGCGATACACCAGCAGCTGTAAGGGCATGCGTTGAACCATGCAGCCACTGTCTGCTATAGTCTGCGGCTCGCACAGCTGTGTGCCCTGTCCCTATGTCAGTCTGTGCATGGTGTCTTGCTGCAGTGCTGTATCACCAAGTGCTGTTCCTACTGCCTGCATAGTCAACTTGGCTATCACACATGAGCTGCTTGAAGGTGGATTGCTTAGTCATTGGCCCTCCTTGCGCTTCCTTAGTCAGTGGCAGCTTGACAGCGGCCAGGGCCCGAGAGCTGCAGCTGCCAGCCCCCTCACTGGCGGTGATAACCCCCTCCACGGCCCCTCCCTCCTAAATACCTCCTCACCTGCTTGGTTTCCATCGACACCTCCACAGACCCTTGCCCTTCCCCTGCCCTCCACAGGCAGTTCACCCTTCCACAGACCCTTGGCCCCCTAAGCGACACTCTTTTGATGAAACCCACCAGTGCTGGCCACATCAACAAGCATGGCATGGAGGGTGCTGCTTTCTGTGATATTGCATATGGCTGGCGGCACAGCAAACACTCAGTGCCAATCCACCGCAGTTGCTGCCCACTGCTGCCAGCTGCTGCCCGCTGCTGCCAGCTCTGTTGCTGCTGTTGCTGCTGTTGCTGCTGTTGCTGCTGTTGCTGCTGTTGCTGCTGTTGCTGCTGTTGCTGCTGTTGCTGCTGTTGCTGCTGTTGCTGCTGTTGCTGCTGTTGCTGCTGTTGCTGCTGTTGCTGCTGTTGCTGCTGTTGCTGCTGTTGCTGCTGTGTATCTTGGCCAGGAAGGCTGAGGCCCAGTGTGAGCAGCACAGGAGCGCTGGTACCACACAGTGGAGCCATGTGGACACATGCCACCGCTGGCGTCTATAGCTTAGCTGTGTCTACCCTGTTGCCAAGCCGCTGCTGCTTGTGTTGCTGCTGCAGCTGCCGTCCTGCTGGCGCTGCCGGAGTTGAAGCTACTGGTGCTACTGTGGCTGCTACCCTGCTTGTGTCTCAGCAGGGTTTTGCTTGCTTGTTCGGCTGCATATCCACCAACCCACCTGCCTCGCCTGCCAGCATGCTGCTCAGGTCTGACTCAGCGCACAGTAGCCTGCTGCGCCCCTTAGCCGCCGCTGTCATGGGAAGAGGTGCTGAGCAGAAGCCACACTGCATGAGCCCTCCGTGCTTCACATCCCTCCACATGCTTGCTTGCCCACCTGCCTGGCTGGCTGGCTGGGTGGCTGGTCAAGTTGTACGCTGGCTACCTCACTTTGTCTGGACTTCCAAATTTAGCAGCTGGCCGCTGGCAGTTGGTGGTTGCTTGTGCAGCGCAGCCATGGCACGGGCCGCGGCATCAGCATGCACAAAGCTGACCAAGCCGCACTTCCTGTCCCCCTCGCTGGCGCTGCTGTCCTCCAATACCTGCATGGAGCAGGGTGGGCAGGGGTGAGGGCAGGGTGGGCAGGGGTGAGGGTGGGGTAGGTAGGGTCAGGTCATGTTTGAGGCCATTCGCGAATCAAGTCAGTGGTTGAGCGTTATGGGGATTACACGAACATAATGGAAAGGCATGCATGTGTAGAGGAGTGCTCCAGTAGGCCTGCCGCCCAGCTACTTATCAGGGTACGGGCTATACATCAGGCCGTGTGTGGTGTTTAGGTGACATTTTGCTGCAGGCACCAAGCAGCACGGCGCTGTGTTGCTTACCTCGACAGAGTGGATGGCTCCATATGGTGCAAAGGTTTCGTACAGGAGCAGCTTGCCTGCATCAGGCGGCATATTACTCACAAACCTGCATGGCAAAGAGGCCAGGGGCAGGTGAGGTCAGCAGGGCTGTGGCTGGTGCGTCCAGCAGGAGCTGTGTGGTGTGATGAGGTGTGATGTAGCATGAGGAGTGTGTGGGTCATGCAGGTCAACTAGCCTAGCCTGCCCCACTGCTTCAAGTCATGAGCCCGTGTCAGTGGCAGCAGTGTAACAATGGTGGCAATGGTGGCAACGATGGTGGTGCATAGACACGCAACGCCTCTGATTTGCCATTAGAATTGCAAGTGATGTGGTTGCAACGTGACACAATCTCAGTCACACTCCGCCAGCCTCACTTCCAGCCCCTCACAGCGCAAGTAAATATTGTTACTGTTAGCTTACAGCAACTGAAGACCAGTGCTGCTGCATCACGCACCCTCTAAGATGCATGGTGCACTGCCCGGGTTTGCTCGCTGCAGGCACAGCATGCCTCTTACACATGCCTGACCAGTGGCTGCCCGCCAGGCCTGATGCCGGTGGACATGGACTGCATGTGGCTAACTGGGAGCACTGCCCAGGAGCCCTGGCATGGGGGTCAGCAGTGGCAGCTGCAGCGGCTTCAGCGAGGACAGGACTGGCTCAGAGCAGGCACCACCACCACCATCACCACCATCAACACATGGGCACCTGTCAAACAGTGGTTGTGGCAGCCTGCAGAGGCCCTCACTCACAGGGATGTGCGTTGCAGCGGGCCGGTGGGTGCAGGCAAGGTAGGGGTTCCAAGGCTGGAGCCACCATTGGGCAGAAGCATGCCTGCACATGACAAGCCAGCAGCCAGCAGCCAGCCTGGGGTGACGTGTCACAATGCAGCAAACCAGCCACCCGCTCTCTTGTGCTCTCCGTCCCCTTCCATTGACACCCCATTAATGCCAGGCACTGCTCACTGCACAGCGCACCCCAGCCACCTCTGCCTGTCCAGTCCTCCTCACTCTACTTTAGCAGCCCCTACATGCCTCAGGCCCCACAGCCCACCCCTGCCCTGCCCTGCCCTGCCCTCCCTACCCTTTTCCATCCCAGCCGTCCCCATCCCGGCCAAATCCATAAGGTAAGAACCCAGCGCCTGCCACACCTGTGGAGCCGCTGCTGCCCGCCATGCCCATACTGTTGGTAGGGGTGGAGGTCTCAAAGTGCAGCGGTCCCATAGAGGACTGCTGGGGCAGGGACTGCGTGACGTACATGGAGGCTGCAGCCAGGCAGCGGTGAGGAGCCAGGCAGCAGCGTTGGAGTAAGGATCAGGTTGAGGTCAGTCAGACCATCTAGAGTGTCTATGTGAATCTGAGTAAAGTGTGAAGCAGTTCAGCTCTTGCCCTGTGGTGGGGCCCTAGCGGTGCAGGTCCGCTCAAGTGCTCTCCCTGTGACAACGGCTGTGATGCCTTGAAGCTGCTTGTAGGCAGCACCCAGGTATTGTGCAGGCATAGGGAGATGAAGAAGGAGGGTGGAGGGTGGGGTTACTGCTCTCAGATGTTTGGGAGGAGGGCTGGCTCTGTGGGAGCACTAGTGCGTGGGCACAAGCTGTAGGAAGTGTAGGGGTCCAGGATACCAGCTGTAGGAGACTCGTTTGTCCTCCCCAGCTGTAGGGCCCTGGCCCCTGCACCATCCTTACAGGGATGATGGTGCACGGCTGCCACACAGAGACTGCTTGCGCCCACAGACTGCTACCGCACATACAGCTTGAGCACCTACCAGTTTCAGGGGGCAGGCTCACACTCGGCAGCTGTGACATGCTGTACATAGGACCAGTCGGCATATCTACAACAGCACAGGGCAGCAAGTAGGTGACGCAGGTGGAAGGGTGAGCAAACGCCAAGCTGCAAAGGTTCTGCCTCTGACAGAGGGAAGGGCACCTCAGCCCGGGGCAGCTCTGACCCTAACCCTCACCGCAACCCAACTCTAAGCAGCTGACCTGGATGGACAAGTTAGTCAATAAGCTCGTTCGTCCTAAACTTCCTACCCCTGCCCCTACCCCTGCCCTCCCAACCTCCCACACACGGCCTGGTCGCTGACCTGCCCCTACCCCTGTGCCCCTGCTCCTACCCACGTGAGCTTTGCATCTGCCCATTCGTCCCACCCCACTCCACCCTGTACCAGGCAGGCATTCACCTGAGCCTATTAACATGGACGGCATGGGCCCAATCATATTTTGGGCCATCAAGTCCATTGGCTGCTGGACCAGCATGGAGTTGGGGCGAGCGTACATAGGCATGCCGCCCAGGGACATGGGCAATGTTGAGTTCATCCTGAAAGGCGAGGTTGCTTGGAGCAGCACCTACAGAAGCAGGTCTGAAGGCGGGTCAACAGCCGCACCACTCAAGTTTGTGCAGTTTGAGCTGTGGCAGCGCTGGGTGGCATGAGCGCTGTCATGACGGTTGGCTGTCACGTTGGTGAGGTGGTAGCCGTGACTCGAGCCACAGCAGGGAGGTTGCGGCAAACAAGCAGCCAGCTATGCTTGGTGAAGGGGCTCGTGGGAAAATCAGGCCAAACATTGTGGTGTGCTATTGTTACACGATCTTGCAGGCCACAAAATGAGTGAGCATCCTCCTTTCATGGTGTGAGGGAGTGAGCATAGATTGAGGACGTGTGGAGGGATGCTCTGACCTGGTTGGGCCCAAGGGGCTGCTTGGCCTGCTTTCGTGCCTTGATCTCCAGCGAGTCGGCAAACCTGTTGTTGACGGACGCGCCGGCGGGTGGGTGGGTGGGTAGGTGGGCGAGCAGGCAGGCAGGCAGGCAGGCAGGCAGGCAGGCAGGCAGGCAGGCAGGCAGGCAGGCAGGCAGGCAGGCAGGCAGGCAGGCAGGCAGGCAGGCAGGCAGGCAGGCAGGCAGGCAGGCAGGCAGGCAGGCAGGCAGGCAGGCAGGCAGGCAGGCAGGCAGGCAGGCAGGCAGGCGGCAGTGCCAAGGCATGGTTGAGTGGTGTCCCTGGCCATCAGTCATGCTATGACAGCTAAGGCATCCCCCCTCGTGCTCAGCCACCAACACTATGGCTAAAGCATGACCACCGCATCATAGACTCTGCCTGGCCTGGCCAGTCACCTGGCGACCAGGGTTGAGGCGCAGCCCTGCAGGCGCTGGCCGTTCAGAGCCAGAACCGCGCGGCCTGCTTCCTCCATGGAAGCCATGCGCACCAGGCCAGCGGCACCCTGCCCAGACTGCTCTCCATGGTGCAGTATCTGGAAACAGGGATGGCGCAGGCAGGTAGGCAGGCAGGTGAGTCATCACTGTTAGAAACAGGACAGGCATATGAGCCAGTAGCTGATGAGGCGGAGGCAGAGTACGAGTCAGAGGGCCGGCGCTTACGGTCTAGAGAGTGAGACGGAACAAGGAGCAGAGCGGTGCAGTCAGGAGGGCGTATGAGGCAGGCATATGAGGTAGGTAGGCAGGCAGGCATAAGAACAGGCATAGAAGAGCGGGCATGTAAGGGCAGGCAGAGCCGTGCAGTCAGTCAGTCATTCAGGTAAGCAGGCAGGCATATGGTTCAGCAACTTGCAAAGCAGAACAAGACGGTAGGACGGAGATTGAAGCAGAGGTTTACACCAGGTTCATTCTATGCCTGCTTGCCAGCGTCGCTTGGGTGCTTATGGCATACAGTGCTTACAAGGCACTGACGTCACAGCCGCCGCAGCAGCAGCAGTGGGAACAGCAGGAGCATGCATACTTTACAAGCTGGCTTGGTTCAGCCCCAGATGAACACTTGATGCTGGTGGTGGTTTACCCACTGATGCCAACGCCGCCACACCAACAACAGTGGTGGCAGCAGCAGGAGCATACACAGTTTTGCACTAGCTTTCATTGGGCTCAAGTGGTCTGATGATGCATTGCAATGCGCGGCCAGCAGCCCTTGCGAGGGTAACAGCCACAACAAAGACAAGCAGCCACCCTTCCTTCTTCTTCCTTTTGCCCTGAGTCAGAGCCGTCTCAAGGCCATGGCAGGTGCTGCTGCTGTGAGGTGCGCATGTGACACTGTGGTTGGCCAGCAGGTGCTGGGCTTCCCGGCTTACCCGGGCGGAGATGACCAGGCCGTAGGGGCTGAACAGCATGCGCAGGTCATTTTCGCTTGACCCGGGAGCGAAGCCGCGTATGAACACATTGTCGCTTGGTGGAGCGACCCGTTCAGTGTGAGAGCCGATGTCAGAATCTGCAAACCTGTGGTCAATATAGTGAAGGGCAGAGTGAGCCAGTTCGATCCAGATCAAGCCATGTCAGGTCAGCTTTGAGCCATGTCAGGTCTAACCATGCCATTTCAAGCCATGTCGGGTTCAGTCAAGTCAGGTTCAGCCAGATTGAGCCGTGTTTAGCTAGGTCAATTTAGGACATGCGGGATAGGTGTGATCAGGGCAGAGAGGCCAGTGCTGGGCTACAGACCCAGTTGAGTGACAAACGTGACAGCCAGGGAAGTCACCACCCCTTGCTACCCTGGCCTGGTCACATCAGCATGCCAGAAAGCAGTGAGAGACAGTTGCACCTAACGTATGCCTGATCTCCACAACATCTCAAACCCTAGCGCTTGGGCCTTGCCCTGCCCTGCCCTGCCCTGCCCTGCCCTGCCCTGGCCTGGCCTGGCCTGGCCTGGCCTGGCCTGGCCTGGCCTGGCCTGCCCCGCCCTACCCTGCCCTACCCTACTTCACTCATGGATCTGGTTAGCCCCATCCCACTTGATGCCCTCCTCCACGCTCCTCCTTATTAGCCCAGGCCCTAGCCTGATTGGCCTCAGCCCATTGATTGCTGCTGACTGACACCCCTTGGCCATAGCCTCACCCAGCACGGCCACCCAGCCAGCCAGCCCTGCCTTGCAGCGCTCACCTCACTTCCAGCATACTGGTCCCCAGAACTACGCCATTGAGCGCTAAAATTGCCTGAGTGGCTTCTGCCACACTGTTGAATTTGACGAAAGCGAAAGGGGGTTTGTTGGGCTGCTGGAAGACCCTGGCTGACATCACTGAGCCGTGAGCGGAGAAAAGAGCCAGCAGAGTGGCCTCTGTACAATCCGGTGGCAAGCCTTTGACATAGACATTGCTGTGTGGCAGCAGGCCCACCACTCCGGTTGGGAATTGCATGCTCTTTGCCCTGCAGCAGGGAGAGCAGGACGGCCATGAAACAACAGCCAAGCTGAGGAGAGAAGGTGGTCTGTAAGATTTGTAGCCTATAGTGTCGGCAACATTGAGCACAGGCGATTTAAATGTAAAGGACGACCCTACTATGAGCCCTGCGACAAATCAATGCGATCGGAGCATGCGATCGCACACAGGGACCGCCAGCTCCATGACACCTGATTGAGGCCTTGACTCGTAAACGGCGCCGTTATTGTTCCGAACTCCTGGGTCAATCAATGTCTGGTTTCAATAGACTGCACGCATTGGCCAGATGTAAGGCTTGGCAACTGCGGACTGCCGCATGTGCAGGACAGACCGGCTGTGGTAGCGCAAAATGCTTGCTGGACAGCAGACGCTGACACTATACATCGTGAGTGAGTCCGCCGTACCCAAGCAATAGCTAATCGGCGCCACCACGTGTAGGCCGTGAATGCGTCGATGCGGCGTGCAGCAAGCTACACGTGGCGTTGGAGGGCGGGCCGAGCAGCGAGCGCAGGACGGGCAGGACGGGCCGTTCAGCCGTTAAAAATGAGCATGTGTTCGTGCAGGTGGCTGTGGCCAGTGTTCAGCAAGGCAAAACGATCCCGCGTCAGGGGCTTGGATGTGCTCAACAAGCGACAGAATCAGGGGAGCACTGGCATGACCTGAGCATATCCCGCATGACCTGACACATGACCTGACTTTGCCTCAGCCGGTCTCAACTGACAGAAAACCTACCCTTGTGCATGTTTTGCTCATGCGGGCTTATGAGGGCGGGGCTGGGGCTGGGAGAGGGTGGGAATGGGTGGGAGGGCGGGGCTGGGGCTGGGAGGGTGGGGGTGGGGTGGGGTGGGAGAAGGGGGGGAGAGGGGTGGGAGGGGGGGGGATGGGAGGGGGGGGGGGGGAGAGGGGGCTGGGGCTGGGAGGGGGGGGGAGGGGGTAGGAGGGGGGGGGGCTTATGCGGGGACTGGGAGATGGGGGGTGGTGCGAGGGGTGCGAGGGGTGCGAGGGGTGCGAGGGGTGCGAGGGGTGCGAGGGGTGCAAGGGCGTAGGGTCCAGGCGGTCGGAGTGGGCTAGTCATTTCTTTCCTCTTCAGGCAATGTCGGGGCGCGCCAAAGTCATTTCCGGGGGGTATGGGTCATACAATGCCGTGCTTTTTTCCAACAGCTGTGTCTTCAGTAAGGAACATAGTTAAAAAGCCAAACTCAAGAAAGTCACAATGGTCAGCTCACAACATGCCAATGTGTAAAATGGGGTCATTTTATGTGTGTAACTGGCTAGAGAGAAACCCACCTCCCACACAATCCCAATGCTGCAATGTCTCTTTAATACTCGCCCAACGACGGTCCTCAGACATCGCGTGCACCAACTAAAGGCTCGCGGAGCAAGCCTGGCGGGCTAAGATGCAATTGTACGTCCCGCTAGATGCAAGGCGCAGTTCGCTCACTGGTGCCGCTACTCACCATTGAAACAGCCGACAGTGAGCAGCTGAGGTATGTCCGCGGTCGCTTGCGCCGACTGGCCTCACTCGCAAGAATAAACGCGCCGCTTGCCAGGAGACGCGCACTTATGCGCAAGGTGCTTGTGCGATAAGCGCTACCGAAAAGGGTGCATCTCGCAGTGAGCACTTGCATGAAGATGGTACATCCTGACATGAACACGTGAATTCGAATGCTTACATTTGAACTGCCCCTTCTCCCAGCACACTGCACTGTATTTCATGACTGCATTGTACCGTGTAACTGACAGGCTGCTGTATTCAGATTGCGCGGAACAGGAATAAAGACCACATCGCTGCGATGCGGCGGCGTTTTAGTTACCAGTGGTAGGTTTCCTGTTACTTGGGACCGGCTGAGGCGCAGCTGTGGTGCTAGGCTTGGATGTAGGCTAGCTAGAAGCACCACCAGGGATACTTTTGATTCTCCGGAATGCTAGGCGGCCATCACCTCCAATGCCAATAATGGGCACCAGCTGCTGCTGTGGCCGCGAACTAGCACAGCACGCTCATGCTAGCCAAGCAGCCACCATCATGGGCATGCGCCTGCAAGAGCGTTGCTGATGCCCCTGGTAGCTGCCGCTGTACTAGCAAGAAGAGTTGCCACAGCAGTTGAGCGCGACCCGTCCCCACAATAGGTCCTAGAAACCCATGTCATTTGAGATGCATGGGCTGGAACATGGGGTCTTCCGCATGCATAGCCACATCCGTGTGATTCCTGCCCCCCTGCTGCACTGGGACTCCCTGGCCTATCACTAGGGCTGCTGGCTCATCGCCACCCTGGCTGCCCTCTGCATCATCCTCCAGGTCAATCTCCTCAGGGTTGGCTGCCATCATCTTCTCCACACCCCCTCCTGCGCTGCTAGCAGCCCCTCCTCCCTCAGTGGGCTGTGTTGGGAGACCACTGTCCGCATCGTCAAAGTCGCCTAGCTCAATTTCTTCTGGGTTTGCAAGCATGGTAGGAGGGGGTGGAGGGGTGGCCAGCTTCCCGCCCCGCCCGTCCTGGGCTGCCTGGGAGGGGTTCTGAGCTGCCATGGGGACCTGGCTGCTGGCTGTGGGTTTGGGAGGGTTGGCGTGATCCAGGCTGTACGGCAGCTGCAGCAGCTGCAGCAGAGCTTCTGTCTGCAGCGCATGGTGGGAAGGAGGGAGAGCACAGGGCAGGGGCAGGGGCATGGGCAAGGGCACTCCCAGCTTGACAGGTTGGCAAGCACATCAGCAATGGCAAACACGACTACACCTACTACCACTGTCATTACGCCTGGCAGCTGAGGTCTCCTGTGACAGTATCAGCAGGTAGCAGCAGCAGCAACAGCCAGCAGCGGCAGCAGATGTAACAGCCAGCAAGTGTGGCAGGTGCGGCAGCAGCAGCAATGAGGCAATGTCAGCAGCAACAGCCAGCAGCGGCAGCATCAGAGCCAGCTGGTACCCATCAGGGGCCAGGGCAGCGTGCCTGAGGGTTGCGGACATGGCGGGCAGGCATCCTGCCCTGCTGCCGTGTGCCCAGCTGGGGGTTAAAGGCAGGGGCAGTGGGCTGGAAGTTGAGGGGCACGTTGGCGCTGCCTCTGGCTGCCAGTGCCTGCAAGGTGTGACAACACACACCGCTAGGTGGTTAGGAGCCGTGCTGCAGTGCTGCCCAATCCAGGCGAGCCTCACCCGGTGACGTCTGGTGTTGCATGTGCTGCAGCAACGCCAGCGGTATAAAAGTGACATCGCATGTTGGTGACTAAAATGTTATGATGATGGTGGTGATGAGGAGCTGCAGCTGAGGCAGGGCGCAAAGGCAGGAGCAGGGTGGGTGCATCGTGCATGGTCCTACTTCCACAAAGCAAAGCCAGTGTGACGGTGTGGTGTGACAACCACCTCAGTCCCAGTGCAGCCCAGGGGCCTTGGCCAGGTTGCAAGGCAGAGTGAGGGACGGAGTGGAATTCAAATGCAACAGTACCATCCGCAGCCACAAGCATACCGGTCGCGCAGGCCATCACTATCATACAACTCATACCCACATCATGTCACACACACAGAACAACACAGACATGGACGAACCTGTTCAACGAACTCCATGTCGGCATGGGATGGTCCCATGCGGCGTGTGCCCATGTATGGCAGCGGCCTGCAAGCATGGTGTCAGCAGGCAACAGGCCGGACCCAGCTGCAAGACAGCCTACAAGCACTCTCACCAGCCCGCCAGCTCGACATAGCCAATACATGCGCCATGTATGCACGCACCCTATGTGCATGAGCAATGCGCACATGAGCCACATGTGCCACATGTACCCATGCAACCAGCAGCTTGAACATGGTCCATGGTTCTGGAGGGGGGCGACATCACCACCATGTTTGCAATTGTTGTCACATCATGGGAGCTGCCTGTGTCTTGTCTGGAGGGCGTTGGGGAGGGCTGCCTGTGTGTTAGGGGAGGACTGCCTGTGTCTTAGGGGAGGGCGTCAACCGCTGGGCACCTGCCTGTGCTGCCGGTCCAGGTTCATCTGGCTGTGTGTGGAGCGCAGGATGGCTAGCCACTCAGGGTCGTACTCAAACACCTTGGGCCCCTCTGCCTCCAGCTCCAGCACCTGGCCTCGCAACACAGCCACGGGCTCAGTTTTGGCCAGGCAGGCCGCTGGTGGGCAGCAGTGTTTGCAGGAGGAGGGATGGGGTAGGGCGGAGGAGTAGGGGAGGAGGGCAGCAGTGGGAGGCAAGCACAGGCACCAGGCTGGCCAGTGGCTTGGGGCACGAGCACAACCTGAGACGGCAGGTGTGACCACAGCTGCCTCTGGTCTCAGCGACTGCCATATGTGACTATACATCATTTTGTGTTTTGCCCGGAAGGGAGAGGGATGGAGAGGTGTAACCACAGCTGCTTCCGGCCTCAGCAACTGCCATGTGTGCAGGACACACCTTCAGCTGCGCTGGCTGAGCAGTGCTGTGTGCTGGTGATGGTGCAACAGGTGGAGGTGGTGGTCATGCTTGTTGCTGCTGCTGCTGCTGCTGGTCCTTGTGGTGATGGTGGTGGAGGTAGTGTTCATGCTTGCTGCTGCTGCTGCCTTGTGGTGGTGGTGGTGGTGGTGGTGGTGGTGAAGGTGGTGGTGGTGGTGGTGAAGGTGATGGTGGTGCTCCCGCTGCTGCCATCGACATGGCCTGCAGTGATGGCTGCCACTGCCCTGTTCACCGCCTTTGTCACCCTTGGCAGCCATCCTCAGCTACCGCACCCCCTTTACCCAAAGTGGTGCGGGATGAATACCAATGTGCTGTGGTGTGGATATTGATGAGGTGTGGGAGGGATGCAAAGCGGAGGACGGTGTAGGAGATGTCCAGGCTTCCATGCCAAAACTGTGTTCACCTTACTTTGTTGATGCCATAGTGTTGAGCCATGGCATTAGTGATAGGTTCCAATGCCCAGCAACCAAACCAAGCTGGCGGCTTAATGTTGAAAACCAGCAACAGCAACAACTACCCCGTCAGCGACCACTGCCACCCCACCCCACCCCACCCCACCCCACCCCACCCCACCCCACCCCACCCCACCCCACCCCACCCCACCCCTTGGTTTCGGTACCTCATCCCAATCACCTGCAGAAAGTCCCTGCCTGGGAGACACTTGTCCAAAGCCAGGAAGCGGGTGGCCTTTCCCCCTGCATGCTCCACCTATCCGCCAACATAGCAGCAGCAGCAGCAGCAGCCTCATCAGGGGCAGCAGCGGTCACTGTGGCAGCAGCGGCGGCAATGGTGAAGGGTGCAGCATCAGCAGCATCAGCATCAGCGGCAGCGGCGGCGGTGGCAGCGACAGCATCAGCAGCAGTGGCAGTAGCAGTGGATCAGGTGCTACCTGAGCTGCTGGCTCACCACTGCGGGGAACTTGGTGTGCATGTGGGCTGAAAACCAGTAAGAGGGCTGCAGGGCCTTCAGCAGCTGCTCAGAAGCAGGGCTGCCCAGCTCGCCTGACTCAATCTGTAGTCAGCAGACGAGAGTTGGCCAAAGGTTGAGGGCAGGGCTGGAGCAGTACACGGTACCACCTCCAGCCTGCTAGTGTGGCCTCCTCTTGCACTGGCAGTGGACAGCGGTGATGGCAGGGGCAGGGAGCGTGGCCAGGGCCGTGCAAGTGGCAGGGTCAGGGGCAAAGTGAGCTCTAAATCTGAAACAGTGTCTGGGTCTATGTGAGGGTGAGGGTGAGGGTGAGGGTGAGGGTGAGGGTGTGGGTGAGGGTGTGGGTGAGGGTGAGGGTGAGGGTGTGGGTGAGGGTGTGGGTGAGGGTGAGGGTGAGGGTGAGGGTGAGGGTGTGGATGAGGGTGTGGGTGTGGGTGTGGGTGAGGGTGTGGGTGTGGGTGTGGGTGAGGGTGAGGGTGAGGGTGAGGGTGAGGGTGAGGGTGAGGGTGAGGGTGAGGGTGAGGGTGAGGGTGAGGGTGAGGGTGAGGGTGAGGGTGAGGGTGAGGGTGAGGGTGAGGGTGAGGGTGAGGGTGAGGGTGAGGGTGAGGGTGAGGGTGAGGGTGAGGGTGAGGGTGAGGGTGAGGGTGAGGGTGAGGGTGAGGGTGAGGGTGAGGGTGAGGGTGAGGGTGCACGCCAGGGTCAAAGCTGCAGTCACCCTGTGGCTGCCTTGTGCTGCATTGCACCACCAGCCTGACCTCACTACGGAGGAAGGTCTTGCGCCTCAACAGCGCCTCCTTGTCGCCATGGTGGACGATGTTGCGTGGCCAGTCGTGAGAAAGGAAGATGTCAAGGGGCTGCTGGATCTGTAGGCCAGCAGTCACAGCAGGGCCAGGAGGGCCAGGGCGGGTTAGGGTGCGGGTTAGGGTCAGGGTCAGAGCAGGGGCCAGGGCCAGGAGGCCAGCAGTCACAGCAGGGCCAGGAGCTGGAGGGCCAGGTGTGGCAGCGCTAGGAAGATGCAAGTGGAGGTAAGGCGGACAAGGAACCCCCCTCCCCCTCCCCCTACCTCTCCCTCCCCTCCCTCTGTCCATTCAGCTCCACCCACCCACCCACCCACCCACCCACACCCCTTGTCCCACTGCGTACACTGGGCCCCTGGCCCTGGCCCCCACACAACCCCTCCCCTCCTCCCTTGACCACCTGGCCATCCCCTTCCCCACCTGCATGAGCCGGTACGCCTCAAAGTCCCGCACATGGTACATGGAGCGCATGGTGCTGCTGTCATATGGCAGCCGCTCGTGGTGCCCCTTCATGTAGTCCCCCTGCAGCACACACAGGGCAGCAGCGGCAGGAGGGGCAGCAGGGGCAGCACCATGCTTGCATCTAGGGGCCAGGGGTGAGGTCCAGGAGTGAGGGCCAGGGGTGAGGGCCAGGAGTGGAGTCTGGGGTGGGACTGGAGTGGAGGCTTACAGCTTTGAGGGGGTGCAGGCCAGTGCCGCAGGTGGTGCCGTGTGCTGCAGGGGCAGAGGCCCCAGCAGCAGGCTGTGTGGGGGAGCTGTGCAGCCACTAATCCTCACCAACCGTACCTTGGCATAGATGCCAGACAGGCCTGCGATGCGCACGCCCCCAAACCGCACCACGCCAGTGAAGCCCAAGAAGAAGATGTTGGGGGCGGCCCAGCCGCCGTAGTACAGCTCCCACAAGTGGTTGGCGGCCTCGTGGTTCCCTCCAACTGCAGCAAGGGGCCAGATCCAATAGGGCCAATGGTGGTAGGCACTTTGTTTCAGCACGAGGGTGGCGGCTGGGTGGGTGGGTGAAGGAGCAGGTGGGGCGGCTGGGTGGGTGGGTGAAAGAGCAGGTGGGGCGGCTGGGTGGGTGGGTGAAGGAGCAGGTGCGGCGGCTGGGTGGGTGGGTGGCAGTAGGTCATTGGACCGTGCTGTGAAGCTGGAGAAGCAGAGAAGGGCAGTGGAGGGAGGTGAAGTCATGAACAGGCTAGCGCCAGCAAGCTAGGTGTTGCAGCCATTGCTCAAGCATTGGAGGCTGATTGTGGCTGCTGCATTGTCATCATGGTGTGGTCAAGTGGTGTACATGCTGCTGCATGGCAGCCAGTGTGCAGCTGCCGGCTGCCTGGGCCCTGCTGCTAGGTGTTAGTCATGGCTGCATGTCTAGGCTGTGGGAGTTGAGGCCCAGTCATCACCTGGGTGCATGGGTGGCATGCGTGATGAAGCAAAGTTGGGTTTTCAAGGACCTTACAGTGTAGCCAGCTGTATGACTCTATCCAGCTGTACAGAGTACCCAGCTAGGTTGGTTTGCCTGGGGCCTTGCAGACTACCCAGCTGCACAGCCTGGTGCCCAGCTCTTGCCGCTGCCCAGCTCTTGCTGCTGCCCTGGTCCCTGCCTGGCCTAGCCCCTCCTGCGCCAGACCCTGCTTGGCCTGGCGCCTGCTGCCCTGATCTAGGTCACTCTCACTGAACAGTGTGGGTACGGGCGCGCGCTTCTCGCCCGAGAAATACTTGTAGAAGGTTTGCATGTCCCGGTACTTTGGCGGGCAGGCCATGGTCTCCAGGTCATCCATGTTGCGGACAGCCTGGGTGTGAGTGGGAAGCAGGGCGGTGGGGAGCTGAGCAGGAAGTGGTTAGTTAAAGTGCCAGACACTAGGTTGAGCCTGACGGTGAAGCACACCATGCTGACCTGACACACTGCAGCAACAGTTGCCATCCAGGTTAGCATACACAGTAGCTGACATATCACAGGAAACGTTCGTGAAATGCTTACCTGGAAATCCCCACAGCTGATGAGCAGGTCCACCTTCCGGCCCTCCACTCGCTCCAAATGCTGCAGGGTGTCATATATCTTGTCCAGTTCGCCATGGCAGCAGCCCTCAATAGCAATCTGCGGCCCAGTGCAGAGTAAACTTGCATGGCCGCACGTATAACCCGCGTCAGCTTAATGCGGCGCACTGTAAGACCGGATTTGCCAGGTTTTGACATTGGTGAAGGCAGGCGGATTAGCTTTCGTGGCGATAACACATTAGCCACCCCACGGCTAATGCGACCAGCGACACCGCGGCTCATTCAGCATACTAAGGGAGTTCCCATCACAACGTCAATACATGCAACCTCATAGACTGAGAATTGCAAGGCACTGCCAAAAAAAGATGTACTGGAAACTAAAATTGCCTGCTTGTCACTGCCTAAATCCTCTGATTGACACCTCTACTATGGTCGGGGAGGAATAGCACATCAGGCGGAAAGGTTCACAGTACGCGCCCATTGACGCATCAAGTATAAAGATGAGCCTGACATGCTTCGCCACCTGTTCATGCCTGACGCCTGAAGTGGTGATATCAGACCCACGCAGAGAGTGTGGCGTGCGGTTAGGAAGGATTTGTAAAAGCGATCATTTAGGTCAAGGGACTGCGGTGCATTGCACATCTGCAGCCGTACTCAAGAAGACACAGGTGAATAGGATCTTGGTCACGCCGTAGGGCAGCACAGCAATCCTCGGTGCCATCAAATGCCAGTACACAAGAATCAACATGCAGGGGTGCCAGCCTGGCACACTGCCTTTCACACTGCTGCTGTCAACTGCCAATTAGGCCCCTGCTGCCTGGCAGTTGAAAGGAGCCTATTGCACTGCACACAGCCATCGGGTCACATGCTGCTTCACAGCTGCTCAAGCTCAGCCTTGATGCCACCTGCAATCACATCCATGTCACGCTGCCCTGAAGCGGTCAGCTTGCGCCCGCCCTTGATTGAAGTGCACTTCTCAAGAATGCCAATCTCTTCCAGAGACTGCATGATGTGGCGCACCAAGCCACCTGCACCAGCACGCCACACCACGCTGTACTTGGCATCCCAAACTAGCACGATGTAACTGTAGCCAAAGCCACAAGGGAATCTGGGTGGTGCACATGGTAGGGAACTGGAGGTCCATGCATATAGCTAGCTCTCTTTTGTGCCAACATTATATGGCACACATCTACAAGTGCAGCAGCATGTACTTGTGCAACCAACCCTTAGTTGTTACATTATATACCAGTCGATAGGTCTGCCACCTCAGCCCAGGGAAGGTAGGCATGCTGGCTGTGATGCTGCATCAGCTGCAGGACATCTGGTGTTCCTGGCTTTCACTGTCCTCTGCTGCTCCTGGCTCCATGGACCCCACCTGAGGACTTGCTGAACTTCTCTGGTGCAGCCCCCCGGTGCATGCGGCCACCGAACAGTGTCTGGAACCGCCCAATGCCAATCCCTGGGCGGTTGTAAAGCCGGCGGCAGATGGCAGCTGCGGCCGCAAACAACGACACAAGAATGCTGGCTGTCCGGGCCAGCCAGTGGTGGCTTGATCCGCTGGCGCTGCGTGCATGCATCATTTCATCCGCACTGGTCGCACACGACCTGCGGCAACCATTGGATCCTTTACCTGCGCGGACAAAGTACCAGTCCTCATCGTAAGGGGCCAGCTCCTTGAACTTGCCGGTCTTCACGACGTCTACCCAAGTGGGCAAGTGCAACTGCAGCACAGGGAAAAAGCTCAAGGGCATTGATGAAATGAAAGCAACCTGCTGGTAAACTGTGTGATCACGAGGCTGGCTGCGGCGCAGGCTGTAAGCCACTATAGAAAACTTGCAAGCAGGCAGCCGCAGACGGCTGCCGGTGAAGGCAAGCAAGGCAGCTGCACCTTGTCGTTAGACTTAAGGTGCGCGGAGTAAGCCTTGATGAAGTCCTCCGCGGACACATCCTTCACGCAAGTGGGCTTGTACGCAGCCATGTTGGGAGCGTGAAGGGATACCCAGGCAAGGCAATCGCAACCCACAGAGGGTGGGGCAAAACCAGAGTTCCAACTTGAGACTTGGTGGTTATTGCAGTTGCAACTTGGCCCTTCCGTTCAATCCTTCCGACCCGTATCTTGCAGTTGCGACCCCATGGCAATGAAGGCTTAGCTCACTGCAAACACATTTCTACTCCGCTATGACCTTAGAACTGCAAAGAGGAGCAATCTTAGAACTGCACAGAGGAGCGTAGAGCCTGGAGCCGTGACAGTGCAAAGGTCTTGCGAGTAGCTACCGGGCTAGGCCTGGCCAGACCGCTACTGCTGCAATGGCGAAGGCGAAAAAAGGGTCAAAAGCTAGTACAAAAGTAAGAACATGGCGCATACATGGCATCGCCCTTGTGGGTTAGTGCCACGGTGGTGTTTGAGCTGAAGCAAGAGTGGCACACTCATTGTAACTACAGCAAAGAGAGAACGAAACAGAGGATGAGAGGCGTGTGCGATTGGAGATGGAGGCACTGCAAGCTGATGAGAATGATCGCAGAGAACAGGTGTGTAGGCCCTGTCTAGACCACGCATCGCCTGCGCCACGTCTGTTGTCACCCAGCATGTTTCTTTGCAGAAACAGCATGCACGCCCCTTCGTTGTGGGTCGCTGTCAGCCCCTGTTAGAGGGGAAGCAGATTAGCAGTGCAAGAATGTGGCACTGAGGCACACACAATGGACAGCTTGTCAGGAGGTGACAGCATGAGCAGGAACATCAGTGCAGCTGTCATCCTGGAACCAGCCAACCACTGGCAATGCAGATGACACCAATGCAGGCAACATGTCAGAAGGGCACAGAGCAGGAATGTACCAGAGCAGGAACCCAGATTGCAGCACCTCATCAGCGGAGCGGGGAACATGTACCAACACATTGGCTGAGTCGTGGGAATCCTCACTAGGGGTGGTGTTTTGTCCATATTGAGTAAATCTCCTAAACACATGGCACCGGCGCCTACGACCTACATTATTGCCTGACCCCTGTGACAGGGCTATAGCCTTGAGTAGCTTGCCAGATGGCACTGAACACAAGCTGAATACAGCTCAGATAAGGGCACACCACTGTGCCTCAGCCCGCTGCTACTGGGCCCAGGGTGGGGGGTCCGACAGCCGCTTGTAGCCCAGCTGGGAGGTACTTCTTGCCCCTGGCAGGCAGCTTAGGCCACCAGCACAGCTCCAGCGGGCGCCACCTGCTCTCCCCAATGCGCTGCATGTTCAGCGCTGTAATGCAATCACTGCCCACCCACCTGCCAGGCTGTGGTGCTGGTGCTGGTGTGGGCTTGGCAGCCTTACCTTTGCTTTTGGTAGGCTGGGTGGGCTTGGCATCCTGGTCAGCCATGGTGCTCTTGGCTAGTCGGGTAGGGCTGGGCCCTGGCTGCCATGCCCACATGGGGTCCAGGTACACCTCCCATACCGCGTCTCAGGTGGCCAGGGTGATGGTGATGTGCTGCTTGACTTCTTGTCCCACACCTCAAGGCTGCACTGCCTGTTTGGATGCTCGCCTGTGCTCAGCACTTATCCCACATGGCAGTGAGGAAGCCAGGTCCAGCACTGCAAAGGACTGCCTAAGCTTCAGGCACCCTGGGCAGCTTACTGCCAGCACTAGGGTCAGGGGCAGCACCCTACCTCTGCTTACAGGCCAGTCGGCTGGGAGCACACACCTATGTGGTATATTACAGCTGACAGCAGTGATGCTGGTTGAGGGGAGGCCAGGAGCAGGGCAAGGCAGCCATTGGTGCCCTAAGCTGTCAGTACAGCAGCCGCAAGCCTGGTCCAGCGGCCACCGCAGCATCCCCCTGCACTACCCACCCCAACCGGCAACAGGCAATGTGGTGGTTGCTGCTGACCATTGGCACCACTGCTGCGCTGGCTCAAGGACACACGGGTTTGCCTTACCACGGCATGCCGGCCAAGCCTCCTGGAGCTACACCTGGTCTAGGACCAGTGAAGCTGTCTTGGCCCAGCAGCCTTGCACCCGCAGCCCCAGCCTCCCCCAAGCTCTGCACCCCCAGCACCAGCCCTCTCCCCGGGCCTTGCCCCCTTCACTCCCACCCGGGCCTTGCCCCCTGCACCCTCCCCCTGGCTTGCCACCCTGCACCCCCACCCTGTTCTGCCCTCATGCGGTGTTGCAGGAGGCGGCCCGCCTGGCCCTGCGCGAGCGACAGCTGCGAGAGCAGCGCTACGCCCACCTCAACGGCATCAAGATCCACAACCAGTGGCGCAAGATCATGCGCATGGCCAAGGTGTGACCTCCCAGGCATGTCACTCTGCTAGCGGGCCACTTGGCACACACCTCGCCACCTGGCCAGGCTGCCTGCCCTGGCCTGAGAGTGCCCTGAAATGCCTGATGATGTTTGATGGAGTGCCCCTGACTGCCTTCTGTGATGTAGGGACCGCCAAAGGGTTGTTGAGGTGTGTGAGACTACATCCATGCGCTTCGTATGTGCTCACCATATGTGACCCGGGCTGTTGTGGCAGAAATGCAAGTGTGAGGCTGTTGATTGAGGGAGCCAGCTGAGTCAGCCAGCCAGCTGTGCGGTGCCTGCACTGGCAGGAGCAGGAGCCCTGAAGGCAGGCCAGCGGGCCCTCAGCCTGATATAAGGGCCTTCATGATGCTATACAGGGCCCCCAGGGCAGGACTAGGGGGCCTGTTGATATGGGGACTAGGGTGCATGGGGTGCTTGCCCAGGTGTTGTTGATCTGTTGTTAGTTCGAGACTGGGGTGCCTGTTGTTTGTGCCCAGCTTTTGTCGGTTTGTTGCTAATTTGGCACTAGGGCGCCTGTGCTTAGCACTTGGTGCCCTGTTGCTGTCGGTTTGCACTGTCAAGCCTTCAGCCTGGTACCTAACCTGGGCTACTCCCTCACCACATTTGGCTCCTGACTGGGTTTGTCGCCAACCTGGTGCCCAGCGTCTGCTGGGTGTAGGTGGAGGAGCTGCGGCGGGAGATTGAAGTGCTGAGCCAGAACCATGAGAGGGAGGTGGACCGCAAGGACGCCATTGTGCAGGTCAGGGGCACCAAGGGGCTGAGTACTGGGTCACACCGCTACTTGGTGACTGGCACCATTCTTTTCTTTTCCCCTCTGCTCCCACAACACCAGTGCCGGCACTGCCAGCCACTACATAGCCAGCACCCAGCCTCCCTCTCCTCCTCAACTGCCTCCTTCTCCTTGGCCCCCCCATTCTCATCTCCACTATACCCACACACACACCTCCCTGACCTCCCTCATTACCCTTTCATTGCCTCTCTCCTCTCCCATCCTACATCATCCCCATCTTTCCATGCACCTCTTCTTAACTTTCCTTTCCTCCCCCTCTCTCACCACCTCCCATGCACTCTCCACCACCCACTCCCCACCCACCACCCGCCCTCCACTTCATTCCCACTGGCATCTTCATTTCATCTCTCTCAGCCCAGCACCCCCTGCACCCCTCGACCCTGCGCCCCCTGCATCCCGTACCCCTGACCCTCACAGATGCTTGACCGGGACCTGGAGGAAGCTGAGGAGCAGTACGGCATGGCAGTACGTGCCCACATGCTGGTTATGGACAACATGCTGGACCTGCAGTATCAGCGCATGAGGGCCCGGGAGCAGGAGTTTGCTGCTGACCTGCGTGCACTGGAGGAGGAGTTTGACACGTGAGCGCCCCGGGGAGCCAGGGGAGCAGGCTGGCAGGGCAGGGGCCAGGCAGGGCAGCTGGCAGGGGTGGAAGGAGGCTGAGTGGGCAGGAGGTCAGGAGCTAGGGAAAGGGTGCTTGAGCATTGTTTATACTGTCATTGCTTAGTATACGCGTTCTTCCTCATCCTCATCATCATTATTATCGCCTGTTGTGGTACTGTGTCGGCTTGTACAATGATGCAGCCATATGCTGCTGCTGCTACTTGTAAGTAGGCCTGGGCAGCTGCCACTGCTGTGCTCATGCTGCTGTCTAATGTGCTGTGTTGGCGCAGGGAACGAACAGAGATTTGCAACAGCCACGTGCGTCAGAAGAAGGACATGGCAGACATGATCGCAGCCATGGAGCAGGAGTTTGCAGACGCTGAGAATGAGCTGCGTCAGGTGAGTGGCAGGTGACAGAGTGGCAGGTGACAGAGTGGCAGGTGACAGAGTGGCAGGTGACAGAGTGGCAGGTGACAGAGTGGGAGGTGACAGAGTGGGAGGTGACAGAGTGGGAGGTGACAGAGTGGCAGGTGACAGAGTGGCAGGTGACAGAGTGGGAGGTGACAGAGTGGCAGGTGACAGAGCCCCAGGCGCCAGGTGAGCCCCAGCTAGGTGAGCCACCTAGCACCTAGCCCCCGGCCAAACTGACTGCGCCGGCAGTGACAGCACGGCATGTGTGTTGTGGTGGTCCCGTAAAGGCAGCACTCCGACACCAACCGACTTACTCCAACACGCCTCCCCTCCTTCCTGTGGCGGCCCCTGCCCTCCCCTCATGCTCCTTGTCCCATGCTGCCCTCCTAGTGCTGCGTTGCCTCATCTAGCTGTGCTGCTGAGCTGGGCTGCCTGTGTGCACTGTGCTGCCGCCCTTGCCCAGGAGTTTGAGGCTCAGAGGGAGGAGATCAAGAACCGCAACAGCGAGGAGTACAACGTGCTCAAGATCCAGCTGGAGGGCATCATAGAGGAGCTGGAGCGCCACTTTGAGCAGGTCAGGCAGCGGCCATGCTACTCATGTTGACAGGACTGGCCGCATCACGCACATGGCACATTTGGTGCCATGGTCAGGATGGGCCAGGTAACGTCATGCCGGGTCAGATCAGGTCATAGGAGGGCTTGGGTGGAAACTAGCCAACCTTGGAAGGCACATCAGCTCAAAAGGGAGGCTGAATGGAAAGCAAAGAAGGGAAGCAAACTAGGGGTGGTGGCTCTAGGGACAGCTGGAGGGCCGTCAGAGATGAGATGGAGGCGTAGGACATTACAGAAGCAGCAGCAGCTGTGGCAGGCAAGCAAGCAAACAGGAGGATGGTGGCACTGTCAGGTTCGTCACATCGCTCTCTCTGCCCTGCCTATGCACGCCCTTAACTCAGAGAGGAGTTGGAGGCTCTGCCTGACCTGCCGTAACCCCTGTCTCCCAATACCCCATACCCCTGGCTGACCCTGGCCCCTGGCTGACCCTGCATCTGCTGCTCTGCAGGCCCACAAAGCCTACCTGGAGAGCACTGAGCACCGCACGCTGGCCTTCAAGCAGCTGACGCGCAATGACGCACAAGCCGCGCGCGTGATTGAGAAGCGCATGCGCAAGCTGATCCGGCTGCAAGAGGCATTGCAGCACTGGCGCACAAAGATTGCCACCAACAGCAGGCGGGTGCGGTTAAGGGCAGGGCTAGGCTGGGCTGGGCTTGACACAGCCAGCGGTCACCAAGGCTGCTTCCGCCGCTGCAGCCACAGCCATCCAGCAACACCCCTCACTACCACCATCAGCCTAGGCCATTTTTCAAGGCCCTTCAAGGCCATTTTACCTAGGCCATTCATACCTAGGCCATTTTTCAAGTTATGCAAAGTGGGCTGTTGCTGCCTTTCATCACCAGCTTCACCACCACCAGCTTCAATTCTTAAACAGCGTTCCTGTGTTATGGACAGTGTTCAGGTGAAGTGTTGATGTGTTGTGTGAAGTTGGCCAATGCATGATGGACATGCAGGGAGTGGGAGGAGCGCAACAAGGCGCTGCGGTCGGAGAAGGAGATCATGACCCGACACTACACTCACCTCAAGTCAGGCATGGACCACTTTAGGGCCGTGCAGGTAAATTCACAGCATGCAAGGCAGAGGCTCGTGGCGATTTGGGCAGGCAGGTTGTTTAGTGGGCATGGTCATGGTCCAATACATGGGTCGCCCAATAACAAACTCTGCACTTACTTTCCAACATCTTTGTACTCCCCAGCCATCAACATCGCTATCTTAGACATAATGCTGTGCATGCATACGTATGCATCTAACCTCCATCCCCTGGCAACCCTGGTTGCTTTGGTGGCTGTAATGCTACCCTGCTGCTGGTGGCCTGCTGGTGGCCTCGTTGGTGACTGCTGTGTCATAATATCACACTCATAACGGCATGCTGATTCATGACGACCGACATGATGAGCCATGGTGAAGATGCTCACACCGCCCTGCTCAGCCTCCGGCGACCCTGGTGCTGCTGCAGGGTGAGCGTCTGAAAGCCCTGACTTTGAGCAGCCACGCCGCAATGACTGAGCTGAGTGCCAAGCAGGCCACGGTTGAGACAGTGCTCAAGCTGTGCGAGCTGTGCCGCAAGTACGAGACGGAGCAGGAGAAGGTGCTGCCCTTCATGGTGCCACAACAGGTGGGACACCAGCAGTGGGGCGGCCAGTCAGGTACAGCGGGTAGGGTGGGTAGGAGAGGGGTGGCTGTTCTCTACTCATAGAGCAACCAGCATGATGCTGTGGCTAGAGTAGGCAAGGGCGGACACGGTGGTCAGAGTAGGCCAGAACCACGCTGGAGGGGGTGGTCTCTTCGCTCCTCTGGTGGTGTGACCAGCAGCCTGCTATGAGCAGGTCAGGGTCCGCCAGGGTCGCCCATGTCAGGGGTGACGACAACGGCTGCGGCCAAGACACCGTCAGAGCTCATGTTCAAGCCTGGTACACATCACAGCAGCTGGGCCTCCAGCTACTCGAACCCTCACCTGAAACACATCAACCCTGCAGACACGCACTCCGACCCTAGGTACTGTAAAGCTACAGCAATGTTCATCACCCACCTGCCTCCCACCCACCTGCCGCCCACCCACCTGCCTCCCGCCTACCTTTCAAGGGGCTTATCAAGTGTGTGCTTCCCACCTGCCCCATGCTGACCTGCTTGCCCACCCCCCTCCAGGCCGAGGCTCTGTACGCGGAGGCTGAGGCGCAAGTGGCCTCAGAGGCCGCCGACAGCAGCCTCAACCCTGCCACTGTCGAGCAGGAGGATGGCGAGGGTCCAGGCAGCAAGCACGCAGAGCAGGCAGCGGTCGGAGCAGGAGCAGGTGCCCTGCAGGGCACTGGGTTGCTGCAGCCAGCTGCCAAGGCTGCACCTAGTGCGGGAGGGACAGCCAAGCCCCGCATGTGTGCCCAGGTGGGCATGACTGCCTAGTGCTACCCCTGCTGCCTTGGACCTGCAGGGAGGTGGGGCCGGGAGGGTGGGCAAAGGTGGGAGGCTGGATGTTGAGCCCAGCTCCAAGTCTCTGGGGAGCTGCAGGGCTGGCACAGCACCGAGGCACCAAACCTGCAGCTCCAAGCTGTGCTACTGCACTTGGGCAGCTGGTGGTGCCGGCTACTGGCACTGTGCCGGCAGTGAGGGCACTCATATTACCTGGTGACGCTGACCTCACTGAGCAGCTGCTGGGCCTGCCTGCCTGGCTCAGGTCCCAGCAGCAGCCACCCACCCCAGCTGCAGCCCGCACCGCACCACACTGCCCTATCCTACACCTTGACATCCACTAACGCTCCGCACCAATGCTGCCCTGCACCACTGCGCTTGCCCGCATCAAGCCTTAGCCTCAGCCCGGCCAGTTGGGTCATTGTTCATTTGTGTTGCAGCGTCGCCACCGGCCGTCAATTGCGTCATGTATCGTCAATGCGATGGTGGAGGTGGTGATGGTGATGATGATGGGTCCCTTTTGGGTGTCTGAAAGTGCCACACCTCATCAATACGATGCTGCTGGTGGTGGTGGTGGTGGTGGTAATGTTTGTGCCCTGTGTGGTGTGGTGTGGTGCTGGCTGGCTGCAGGGTCTGGACGACACTGGCGCGGAGGTGGAGGAGTGGGACTACCTCAACCGCTTCTTCCGCCGCTACAACAAGGCACTGCTGGACAAGACAGCGATTGACAGGGAGAAGAGCCGGCTGGAGAAAGAGAACGCAGACCTCAGGTGAGGGGCTGGACCAGGGCCCCACCCACCTCCTGCCCTTCACTAGAAGCAGCATCAGTGGCTGCAATACTGGGCGCATCCTGCCCTCCTAGCCTGGTCCGAGTCCTAGTCGCCTTGGTGCATTGCCTGCCTCAGGTCTATTCTGAAGCAGTACCTGGACGGCATCAGTGTCAATGACGACGTGCTGAACAACCCCATCAATCCCCTGCTGGTGGTGAACAACAGGCTACAGGTGAGGACAGACAAGGCCAAGCCAGCCAAGCCAGGCCAAGCCAAGCCAGTCAGCCAAGCCAAGCCAGCCAAGCCAAGCCAAGCCAGTCAGCCAAGCCAAGCCAGCCAAGCAAGGCCAAGCCAAGCCAGCAGGCAGGGGCTAGACAGGCTGAGTGGACTGAGCAACCACACTGGGTTACCACACTAGCCACTGGCTGGGCTGGGTTACCACATTAGCCACTCTCAAGGGTCACCAGACAGCAATAGGAGACAGCGACATCACAAAACGTGACTGTGCCTGCCTTGGCCTGGCCTCATGCTGGCCCCTTCTATCTGCCCCTACCCCTGTCACCTGTCCTTGCCACCTTCCCCTGCTTCTTGTCACCTTCCCCTGCCGTTAGCCTGCTCTATGACCTAGCTAGTGTGACCTGGCCTGCTGTAGGTCACACTAGCCGAGCGCAACAAGGCTCGCCAGCAAGCCTTGGCCATGCGGGCCCAGCAAGCTCCACCCCAGCTGGTGGCCGTCAATGCAGCAGCAGCTGGAGGCCAGGCGCGGGCCTGAGGGCTGTAGCTGTACCTCACACTGCAGCCAGGCCAACACAGCACAGCGACAACACGGCTTTCCCTGATGGCCAGCTTGGCACTGAGCTCTGAGCAGAGGGGCCTCAGGTGCAGCTCACCGTGACACCAACTCCTACCTCAACTCCCAACTCATTGGGAACAGTGTGCAGCACTCCCTGGAGCTGTGCCACTGGGAGGGCTGGGAGGCTCTGCCTGACCCTGACAAGGAGTAGCAGCTGGTCAGTGACCGGCTGCCCAAGGCCAGGCAGAGGTTGCACTGGGCTGCAGAGTACCATCAGAGCAAGGATGGCTGTGCCCGCAACAACCCATAGGGCCTAATCAGGGCCTAATAGTGGCTCATCAGGATGTCAGCCTTTCAAGCATCAAGCTATTAGTTTTGATGAGATGCCCAGTGGTCTGGTAGGGAACGTGGGGTTTGCAGTTATCGGGAAAGGGTGTGATCGGGAAAGCTACAATTAAATTGTAGTTGAGTGAAACTACCCACAGACCATTCCCTGTTCCATGTTGCATCAGGGTAGTTGTATTGAGCAGGGTTGGTATGAGTACGAGTGGGTGCGACTCCACCATGCCTGCTTGCACGCGCAGTGTAACCTGTTCAATTACGTCGTCGTTCACCTCGCCTAAATCGAATTTAGCAGTTTGACGCCTAAAGTATTCGTTTAACTCATATACCCCTGGTGTAGGGCAAGCCCGCCAACCCTGACCTGGGGCAGAAGTGCCTAGTGGCACAATGCCTCCGAGGAAGCGGCCCAGTACCGCGGAGCAAGAGCCGCATCCACTTGAAAGCCCGCGAGACAAGCCACCCAAGGCCCAGCAGCAGCAGCCTGCTGGGGCATAGTAGTGAGTGTCCCCCCTATCTTGAGCTGTCATCAGCTTTCAATCAGTGCATGTTTTGTCATGCCAACTCTATGTCATCGCCCTGTCACAGGGGTCAGGCACTGCTGTAGGTGGTAGGCGACCATGACCATGTGTATGCCATGTATAGGCCATAAGCATGCCATGCGATGGGAACTCCACACAGAAAAGACACTGCTTTGTAGTGGTCCACAACTAGTGTGTTCGACTGCAATGAAGGCTCAAGGTTGAGAGCCAAGGTGCTGTTTCTCTCAGTCCCACTGCGTCTACAACAATGCCTCCGAGGCTGCGAGTGACTAACCTCCGCACTGTTGCCTGACCCCCAGTGTTCTCAGTGGAGGCAAGCCTCCCCGGGTTCCAGGCATGAGGCTGTTAGCAAAGTCGGTGGGCGATGCAGTGGCCCCCCCATCCAGCCATGATCACTTTCTGTCCACCACTGACAAAGGGACATTGACTCCATAGGGGGCGACTAGCTAGTTAGGCATAATCCACATGTTCCAATGCCAGGAAAGGTCACTGCAACCTGTAACTGGTACCTGGTCAAGGTCAAGTTGGTCTAGGTCGCCGAAACCTGCCCCTTGTAGTTGGTCACCCCCGCGCTGGGTCCAGGCTGCCTCTAGCGGTCGCTAAGGTTGTCTGCGTGGCGCCAGAACACGTCGCGTGTTGAGGGCCAGCCACCCGGCAAACCGCTGGGGCTGGCTGCACTCTAGTCAGGCCATAAGCAACTCATCGCACGAATCGGCGGTCTCATCCGTGCAGAAACGAGAAAGATTGGGGGGTCCGCCAATGGCGGGGGTGACCAGTTGGTAAGGTCCTTGGTAGTTGCTCAAGGCCCAAGGTGCAGGCTCAAGGTGCAGAGTCAGTAGTTAGCCAAGGTCACCGAAACCTGTCCTTGGTAGTTGAACGGCTGCGACTCTGCACGCACTGCGCCAATCATTGTGCTGAGTATACCATAATGCAGAGGGTCCGCCCGGCTACCTTCCTTTCATTATACGCCAAGACCTGAATCGGGTGCACACACTGGGCCCAGCTATCCAATCAGTAGGTTACAGATTAAAACTTTTAATAAAAGTGACCGGTGCGGGGCATGAGATTTTCGCTGCTACCGCCCATCTCACTCAAGCTGAGGCAATTAGCAGGTGCGGCTGGAAGATATGGCCGCTAGGGTCTGCATGCGGAAGTGACGGCACATGCTACTGCCAGCCGCCGCTGGCCTGTCTGGTTCCCCCATATCCTCTACAGCATGGCCCACCCTGTGCGCTGCTGCTGCAGCTTTGAGCTCAGCCTTGGCTGTTTGCACCAAGGTGCTGCAGCTTGTCGTCCAATACTTGATCCAGTCACCTGCTGCGTATGCTTCAAACTTCGTAGAGCGTTAAGGCT
>JASKMD010000009.1:5090678-5218901 GCA_030144725.1 Haematococcus lacustris
CTACTGCTTTGGCCTTGCCAGCTGCCCTGTGCCCACCATCTGCACAGCCTCATTCCTTGTGGTAAGCTTGTCACCCAGCAGGCCTTTTGCTATAGTACACATCACCGACCCTGACAAGATTCTACTGCACTGTGCTCCCTTGCCCCCCAATACACACAGACACTTATCTACCCCGGTCCCATCCCACTACCCCAAGCCACCCTCGTTTGTACATGCTGGTTGCCTGCGCAGGAGCTGGCCCTGCTGGACTACAGCATGCTGCGTTGGTCCTACTCCACCCTTGCAGCTGCAGCTATTGTTGCCGCCCACCTGACCACCCGGGTGCCCCTGAACATGGCCTCTCTGCGTCACCTTGGGCCACACCTCCAGCCCAGCCAGCTGGCCGCCTGCTGCAGTGCCCTGGTTGCCCTGCACTCGGAGGCTGCAGCGGTGGTGGCGGCTGCAGCTGCTGCCGAGGCTGCAGCGTTTGCCAATGCTGACAGTGGAGGCGGCGGTGGGCTGGCAGCAGCGGCTGAGCAGCATGGGCAGCAGGCCTCGGCCTCAGCCAGCCCCATGGAGGCCAGCTGCTATGAGGTGTGCAAGAAGTATGCAGGTGTGGAGTGGTCCCAGGTGTCGCTGTATCCGGCTCTGCAGCCACAGCAGGTGCTGGCTTACCTGGCTGGCCAGTAATGACAACAGGCTGAACCGGTGTTCCTGGCAGCTCAAAAGCAGCCGGAGCAGGTGTGGGACCTTGGGTTGAAAGGAACTAGCCACATGTGGTGGGGATGGGTGAGCGTGGGGGTGCAGCTGGTTGCCCAAACCAGGCAGCACAAACTTCAATAGCCTTGAATATACAGTCACTTGGTAGTCACACCAGTCAGTGCGGCAGTTGCAGCCCCTCAGCCAGTACACTCTTCAGTCACACTCAGCCACAACAAGCAGTCAGATAGAGCACCACTGGGGCCAATTTCAATACAATAACTTCAACCTACATCTGCATGCACTCAACAGTGACAGCAGGTGCAGAGGAGTTGAAGAGCTTCAGCGACAGCTCTGGATTACACGGGGCACACCAACCTGTGATCCTAGCTGTGTTGCTTTCTCTGCAGCTGTATGAATGCAAGACCAGATGATCACACCCACCCAACCAATCACAGCCGCAGCACCAGGCTCTATGCGCCGCTATGTTGCGTGCTCTGCCGTCTGCTACTGCCACCTGAGTGCTGAGCAAGCGAACAACACAGGGTCTTTGTGGATCAGCTTTGGGGGGATTACTAAACTTGTATGCATGCGCTCATGCATGCATGCATAAATCAAATTACTCTTGCACCTGCTTGTGGCATGTAGAAATCAGTCGGGCAGAACAGAATAAGTGGGCAGGGTCCCGAGATCCCACCCTTTATGCCATCTTACCTCCTAAACCTGGACCTGGGCTGCCATGGTTCGGATGTGGGCTAGATCAGGATGTCGGTGTGTGTGCATGTGCTTGTGTGCAGGCTGAGCAGCATTTCCTAGTCAGATTTCCATCCTTTTCACCCTCCCACCCCACCCACACATCTTCCTGTAGAGTAGCTGGCAGGTAGTTGCTTATCCTTTTATTGCTTTTGAGGCCTTCAGCCAGGCGGCCTCATGCAATGTGTTTTCGTCTATCTTGAGCAGTCCAGAGGGTGGTGAGCATAGAGCAAGTAATGCCTGGATGGAGGAGCATGTCACAGGACAGCAGACATCTGGCAGGAGGTGTAGGTCCTGTGAACTGCCATCTACATAGGCGTCACTGCCATGACTTCTGAAGGCTGGGCACTGTGCCCCAAGGGATGTGGATGTAGGGACGTGCCGCAACGGATGTAGGGACGTGCTGCAGTGGATGTAGGACCTGCTGCAGTACTGCCGCCGTGGCTGCAATGGCAGGCTGTTGCAGCCATAGCTGCATGACAGTGAGTCTGGCTGAGTCCTGGTGACTGAGGAGTACTTGTGGATGTAGTTCTGATGAAAATAGTAGTGGTAAATGTGTAACAAGTCTTGTAATTTGTAACAAGCATCCACATCCATCAACAACCAGCAGCAACCATGCTCAATCAATCTCAATCAAACAATCAAGCTAGCTCAATCAAGCTCCATACGTCAATCAGTCAATCAGTCAATCAAGCTCGATGGGGCATCCCTTGCTGCTTCCAGGCTTGGGGGGTGCCTTGGCTGCCTTGGGGGGTGCCTTGGGGGGTGCCTTGGCTGCCTTGGCTGCCTTGGCTGCCTTGGGGGGTGCCTTGGGGGGTGCCTTGGCTGCCTTGGCTGCCGCTGTTGCTGCCATGGCCGCTGTTGCCAACTCGCCGTTGCATCGGCCCTCGTGGTTTGCGTTGTGCTTGTGGCACAACACATTGCACCGCTGGTCCTTGTGCGAGTACGACTGAATTTTCGACATGATCCGGTTCACAGTGCCATAGCCGCCGCACAGCTTCAGGGGCCCATCCGGGTCATCTGGGTTGGTCACCAGCTCCACGCATGTGGCGCGTGGCCCGTTAGGTCCCGCCGGGAACATCAGCGCAGTGTACCTGCGGACCGCAAGCACGGCAAGCACCGCATTTAGCGCCGCTCCACTGCACCACACTGCATTGCGCTGCACTGCTGCTGGTACTGTGGTGCACTACCAGCAATGCAACCGACACTCACTTGTTGAGCTGCAGCCACGAGCCCAGACCGAACGCCAGCATTGCTCTGCTCTTGTGCTGGCGCCACGCATTCTGGGCCGAGGTCCTCTTAGCCTGTGCCCTTTCCTGCCTGTCCCTTCGCTTGAAAAGGCACTCTGGGCAAGACTTCATCCCGGGAGTTACTTCGCGCTTGCAGGACGGTTCCAAGCACTGTGACTCTGTCTTTCCATTGCGATCCTTGGCCCTGCATCGCGCATCTATAGCCTTGCACTGGGGGCACAGAGCGCGCCCCTCAACCGCCTCGCGCGTGCAACGACCTCTAGTACACGTACGAACCATAGCTCTGGCAACTGGCTGTTTGTTTCTGGGTATATCTCACTCGCCCTACAGCCGTTACATTCATCGGTCGTTACATTCGAGGTGAGGTCGCGACTTGGGGCCAGTGGAAGAGGAAGACGCAGCATACTAGCTGCACCACTGCCACGTGCTGGTGATGGGTGCTGACCCGCCCCACCCTGCCTGGCTGCTGGCCCTGGCTTCATGCCTGGCCTGGCTCCTGGACACCGCCACTGCTCACAGCAGCCCAGCAGCAGACCCCTCGTGCAGCAGCAGCAACAACAAGCGCCCACCAGCTGACATAGGCCTGGGTGCGTTTGGACCTGGGTGCGTTTGGAGCTCAGGCTTTTGGAGCAGCATCCACACACAGGCAAATTAGTCCACATATTCGTCATCCTAGGGGGGTAGTTTTAGTCATAGAGGGTTTTCTGTAGTCAGGTCAACACCTCCAGGTCAACACCTCCACAAGTCTTGCATGGATGTCCCCACTTGAGTGTTTGGTGATGCTGCTGCGTTCGTGGGACAAGTTCAGGTGATGTCGGTGTCCAAGACAATGTAAGATAGCTACGCAGTGCGTAAACAGTCATGGGGCCTATCGAGAATTTTAAAATTTTCTCCTTAACCGCTACGCTTTTTGGCCGCCCGCACGACTGGCTGCAGCTCTCACTGGTCTGACCCCGTAGTATTCTGTTGTGCTGTAGCAGCATCCCGGGGAGTGGTTCAGCGCTGCAAATGGTCGAAGTTTAGGGGCCTCACTCGGCAGAGATTACTTTCATATTTTCTCCTTTTTCTCGGCCTGGTTTCCCCCGCGGAGTAAAAGGAGTAAATTGAAAATAACGGTTACGTGGCCGGCCACACGGTTACGTGGCCGGCCGCGCCCGTAATAGCCCAGGAGGGCCTGCTGGGGGAGGCAAATGCCCTGGCAGTGGCACCCCTCATAGCTAGAGGGATACAGCCCACGTAGCTGCCGCCGGAGGAGATGCGCCTCCTCAAGGGGCGGTGCCCGCAAACTCGTGCTGCAGCATGTTGTTGTGGAGCAGCTCAGGCCTCACAGCCTTCATAGCGAATGGTCACCGCGATGTGTGCATGCCCCGCAACGCCTCAAATATGAATATGACCATTATGCTTCGGCCCTACTCGCGGTCGCACATTTTGGCCGCCCGCCTCACTGACTGGAGCTTTCGGGCTTGTGAGCACGCATCGCTATTGCGTAGTAACTCATTTGCCCTTCGCGCTGCTACAGAGCGAGGAAGGACGCCATTTTCCGAGGCGGTTGACCCAACCACTACCGAACTAGAAAATCAGAAAATTTGAATTACTAGCCCGTTCGCGGATAGGCCCATGATCTGAGTGTATCTGAGTGCGTAAACAGTCACGAAAAGTGTATGTTTACATACTCGAGTACACGCAACGCTACGCTCCGCTCGCTACGCTCCGCTCCGCTCGCTACGCTCCGCGGCTGCTGGCTTCGGTCTCGAGCTGTTACGCTCCAGCGCCTCGGCCTCGCGTTTTTAGGGCGCCTAAAACTACCGGCGCTTCCACTATCTACTACGTAGTAAATAGTATAGACTAGAGATAGTAAATAGTGTAGACTAGTCGACTATTTCGTCACCAAATCAGCTCATTTCAGTCGCAACGGGGCGTACATTAGCTCGCCAAACACGTCGTGCCAGTCTTAAGAGCAGTCAGTATCAGTTGCACTTCTGTTGATCCTTCGGCCAAAAAATTGCCCACTTCCTTATCGACGAACTCCGATGGCTGCAGCTGCTGGCCCATCGGGCGGCACGCAGCCAAAGAGGAAGCTGGGAGCATTACAATTGCAGACAAAGCTTCGAGAGCAAGCGCTTCTCATTTCAGGTCTATGAGTTTTAAGGACAAAGCGTTTGCAAAGCCGTTTGCGGCGATTGTGACCAGTCCTATAGCTGCGTGAACATGTCTACCACAAATGAACACAAGTGCAAGCCAAAGCGACAGCGTGCGGACACGACACCAGATGGACAAGCAGCAACAGCAGCCGCAGAGCTGCCTTTCCAGCGAATCGCGAAGTGCTGGAATGGTACGGCGACTCAACACTCGACTTTGACTCTATATACTCGATTTTGACTCTATATACATGTGCATATCAACTGCAACAATGATGACAACAAGTCTTCCCGCTGAAACTGCTAATAGCTCTGCAGTCGCCTAGGTTTTTTGCATGGAGCGACTAGACTATCTCTATTCTAGTCAAAAATAGTACTATTTCGACTAGTACTATATCTAGTCTATTTATAGTCTATTTTAGGAACCTTAATTATGACGACACAATCTTCTTCTCTTCCCAACTAAGGACGCGGAGGTAGACACCACCTAGTCAGCCACCCTTGCCCGCCGCAGCACATTGCTTATACAACCGTAACGGCCATTACGGCCATCAAACGACTTCATTCCGCTGTCACCATGACGAGAGCGCGGCATCATATGGCTCACGGTACATTTCACCAAAGAGACCTTGTGGGACCTGGCCTCCAGCCTAACAGTTTGCTGAAGCATCAAGGCCTACCGCTCACCAGGCTGGTGCCCGTGTCACGACCAGCATTCAGCACCCATCGTCGTTGTTATCATGGGGGCTGTCTGGTGTCCTCCCCTATTGCAGCGCACGAGCTCATGTGGGCAGTGCAGTTACCCTCATCCCGGTCTTCACCAAAGCTGTGGGGTGTGAGCACATCCACACGCGGCCTCTTCAGCTGGCGCTGCTGACCTTGAGCGGCTCTGCCCTCATCATGCTCCCACTCCACCCGCAGCCCTTCCCGTTGCTCTTGTACCCGGCCCTGTCCCTGACTCTGCCTCCAGCTGCACTCCTGCCCCTCAACCACCAACACCCCCCACCCCTTCCCCTGCCCACCACCCTCTACCCCTACCAGCTGCTGCTGCTGCGAAGAGGATGAGGTACCAATGGCAGCAGCAGCAGTAGCGACAGTCGCTGTTGCTCCACGAGGAACACTCGTCCTGGGGGTATGGGTGGAGGGTCCAGGCTGCATGCACGGCTGCTGCTGGGGGCTGAGGGAGACCCGTGGCCTGTGAGAGTGGCTTGCCAGGCGCTGCAGGTGAGCCTGCAAGTCCTCCGTCAGAGATGCGGGCAGCACTGTGGAGGGGGTGGAGGCTGTTTTACTCAGCGTTGCCCACATCTCCATGGCTTGCTGCATGCGCCTGGAAATATGCATGGCGCACATGGCGGCAGGGGGGAGGAGGGGGAGCAGGTGTGGGGCCTGGGAGTGGGTCGAGGGTGGCAATGCGGTTGAGGTGGGGTGAGGTGGGGATGGGGAAATGGGAGGGAGAGGGAGACGAAAGAGGGAGGGGGTTGGGGAAGGGAGAGGGTGGAGGGAGGGAATTGGGACACGGAGAACGACAAGGGACGAGTTTGGGGGAGGGTCACAGGCAAGTGGGAAAGGTGAGTGGGCAGAGGAAAGAGACAACCAGGCCAATTGTCCCCACCTGAACAAGTGACTGTCTGCCACCAGCCCAGCCATTTCCTGCGCTTTCTTATATTTCAGCTCCTCGTCCGCCTCAGGCAGTGTGATCCCCGCACACGGAGGTGTGACCCCAATGTCGCTGACCAGCGTGGCGCCAAGCGCATTGGAGGAAAGGGATGGCAAGGGTCCCTGGCCTTGGCTTACAGGGCCCTGGTCCACCGTGCCACGCAGCAGTGGTGGCACCAGCCGCATAGACTCCCGGCCCAGTGGCCGCTCACTGACTGCAGAGGAGGCCTGGCCTGAGCTGCTGTCCCCTTCAGAGGGTGGTGGTGGTGTCATGGCTTCTGGGGTACCGGGTGGCTGGCTGGGGGCCTGGGCTGAGGCCAGTTGCGCCACTGCGGTCAAGCAGTAGTTTGCCACCCTCACCTTCACTACTACTCTAGCATGCCGCTTGTGCGCATGCAGCATGCAGGACAGCGACTCCCACCTCTGCCACATTGCCAGGGCTGTGAGGGCCAGCATGATCCAACTGCAGCCATGACAACGTGTACATGGCTGCACACCAGGGGCAATGACACCGAGCTTGCTGCTGTACTGCTGTGCTGGTTACATCAGCCTGGGGCACAAGCTGCTGTGAGCCCAATCAGCCGATAGATACCGATAGATGTACCCCCCTCCTCCACTGTGTGCCCTTTGGAGGTGCAAGAGTGAGTGACATCGCCTCCTGGGTATATGTAGGTATCAGCAGATATGAGAAGGTATGAGCCTAGTGGCGCAATGCCTCCGAGGAAGCGGCCCAGCACCGCGGAGCAAGAGCCGCATCCAATTGAAAGCCCGTTGGTATGAAGTGAAAGAGGTGTTGCATGTGACATGCCTGACTGTGTGCTATCATGTCAGCCACCCTCTGTCTGCCTTGTGTGTATGGCTGCAGTTAAAGGAGGACATGGCAGAGGTGTCCATGGAGCGCCATGGGCGTGCCAAGCAGCTGGTGGTGTTCTTTGGAGCAGCGGGCATTGGCACAAGGGGGGGCTGGGGTGCTGATGCGGTGCTGCGTGCCTGCTGCAAGGTGGTGTGCAGGCCCAGGGGGACAGACCAGCGGCGGGCAGGGTGGTGCTTGTGGATGTGCACCGCACCAGCCGGGTCAGCTCAGCAATGAATGGCCAGCAGCCCTGTGAGAGGCAGCTGAACAAACGCAGGGCCACCAGGCCTGCAGGCTGGAAGCCACCAGCAGGTCAGGTGGAACACCGCCTAGTGCGCCCAGCCTGGAGCCAGCAGCGTGACCAGCCGGTGCGGGGCATGATGTGGTGCCCTGTAGTGGCCCCACGCAAGCCCCCACAGACCCCACGCAGCAGCCAGGAAGCCTCACAGCCAGCAGCCTCAGAGCCTGGGCCCAGCACTCCCCTGCCAGCCAAGCGCAGCAAGCGCACCAAGGCTGAGCCAGAGGCAGCTGAGCCCACCAAGGCCCAGGGCAAGGCTGCCAAGGCAAAGCCAGCACCACAGCCAGGCAGGTGGCTGGACAGGGACTGCAATGCAGCGCTGAACATGCAGCGCATTGGGGAGAGCAAGTGGCGGCCGCTGGAGCTGTGCTTCTGGCCAGAGCAGGGGAAGCTGCCAGCCAAGGGCAAGGAGTACCCTGGCCTGGGCTACAAGTGGCTGCGAGACAAGCCACCCAAGGCCCAGCAGCAGCAGCAGCAGCCTGCTGGGGCACATTAGTGTGTGTCCCCCCTATCTTGAGCTGTCATCAGCTTACACCTAGTGCATGTATTGTCATGCCAACTCTACGTCATAGCCCTCCGGGGTCAGGCAATGCTGTAGGTGGTAGGCGACCATGACCATGTGTATGCCATGTATAGGCCATAAGCATGCCATGCGATGGGAACTCCACACAGAAAAGACACTGTTTTGTAGTGGTCCACAATTAGTGTGTTCGACTGCAATGAAGGCTCAAGGTTGAGAGCCAAGGTGCTGCTTACATCAGCCACTCTCCTTATCGAGTGATCCAGGTGTGGGGCTCCACCTAGTGGCCTCATGTCATCCTGCTGCCACCCTTACCAAGTCTGTCAGCTTGATGGATCAGCTTTTGCATGATGGCTGTGGAGGAGAAGGGCTGCGAGGCATGAGCAGGCAGCAGCAGTGCAAGGCAGCGAACAGGCTTAACCTAAACCTCAGCCATGCCAAGGCTACTCATCTTCATTGTCATGACATGGCACTCTGTTGCTGCTGCAAACATCTCTTACATGGCTTACATGGCTTACATGGCTTACATGGCTTACATGGCTTACAACGTCAAATTAACAGCAATTTCCATGACACAAAAATGCCATGTCATCACTATCTGCATGTGACGTTGTCCTATCAGTGCTGTTGCAAAACATAGGATTGTTGACCTAGTCAGTTTGGTCATGTCCAGTCCTGCATCAGCACATGCGTGACCAAAGGGCTGCACTCTAGTTACCGGCCACAGCCGTAATGTCAGGTCAGCAGCAGCAGCAGTAGCAACAGCAGCAGCGGCAGCAGCAGCGGCTGTAAGGATGGCAGGAACAGCAGCAACACGTGGCAAAAGCAACAGCATGGGCAAAACCATAAGCAAAGGTGGCAGATCCAGCTTCAAATCCTGCAGTCCTACTTCTAGCACCAGTACCATAGGATTGTTGACCTAGTCAGTTTGGTCATGTCCAGTCCTGCATCAGCACATGCGTGACCAAAGGGCTGCACTCTAGTTACCGGCCACAGCCGTAATGTCAGGTCAGCAGCAGCAGCAGTAGCAACAGCAGCAGCGGCAGCAGCAGCGGCTGTAAGGATGGCAGGAACAGCAGCAACACGTGGCAAAAGCAACAGCATGGGCAAAACCATAAGCAAAGGTGGCAGATCCAGCTTCAAATCCTGCAGTCCTACTTCTAGCACCAGTAGTGGCCATTGCCAAAGGTTGCCATGCCTGCAAGGAAGGTGGTGGTGAGTGCAGCTGAGTGGAGATGTGAACTGCTGGTTAGCACTGCCAATGAATACATACCATCAAGACCTATGGGCTTAAAGGCCCAGTGGCTAAAGAAGCTCCTACTGCTCATTTACCGCCTCACTCTTCAGGCTGGAACATCACACTCTGTGCTCCTCCGTGTAGAGCAGTACAGGCTATTACACCAGTGAGAGTGAGGCCATGCTGGTCGCTGTGGAGCGTGAAGGGGCCTTGGGGTCAGCCTACCTGCTGCATGATGACCGCCTGCACGGCAGCTCTCAGCTCAATGCCAGTCCGAAGCTTGTCATGCCTGCATGGCGCAACAGGGGCGCACATGCTACAACACCTGGCTGCTGCTGCCGCTGGGGATGTTGGTTACCTGCGATGCTGAGACACCCACCTGGTGTTGCTGTTACTCTGGCCCTGGCCCTAGCCCTGGCCCTGGCCCTAGCCCTGGCCCTGGCCCTGGCCCTGGCCCTGGCCCTGGGCCTGGCCCTGGGCCTGGCCCTGGCCCTGGCCCTGGCCCTGGCCCTGGCCCTGGCCCTGGCCCTGGTCCTGGTCCTGGTCCTGGCCCTGGTCCTGGCCCTCCAACCGCCCCTTTCCTGCCTCCCTCCCCCTCGCTCCTTTCTCCCTGATCCTCCTTCTCTATACACCCCTGGCCATGGCCCTGGCCCTCCCCTTCATGGCTGCTGTGCCAAAGCATGCATTGCTGGCACACCCACTTCTTGACAATCTTCACAACGGCAGCAAAGTTCAGCAAGCTCCAGTGCAGCAGCAACACTAGCTCCCCATGCAGGTCCACCAGAGAGACTCGCAACACCTGAGTCAGAGTCAGAGTCAGAGTCAGAGTCAGGGTCAGAGTCAAATAGTCCACCAACGACACTCGCAATACCTGGTGCCATTAGGGTCATTGATTGCTCCCACCAGGGTTCGAACCTGGGGTTCCTCCCATCCCAGCCCCACACAACTGATTGCTTTGGCAGCCTCTGAGCCACCTGGCCACAAGGTCAGGTCATGCTCCACAGTTCACAACAGTGGAAAGACCTGTTGCTGGACACAATGCCATGAAGGCAAGGAAGCGCTACTGTTGCACGCAGCCTGGGTGCGTAGCTCCAGTCAGTACACACATGGCCTTGCTTGGTCATTTTCTATGGCTTATCTTACATGGCCCTGCTTGGCCACTTTCCAGATTTCCTACTCTCAGACACACACACATGGCCTTGCTGGGCCATTGCCTGTGCTCCTACCTTTCCTGTTCTCCTACCATCAGGGTTTAAGGTATTGATGCCTACCGACCACACACACGGGGCGGCCAACGACTTGACAGCTTGCGTCCCTGATGGTGGCAGGGTCACACTAAGTGGGTGGGTTCCAAGGGGTGCGGCATGCCTCTTTTTGTGACGACAATCGCATGCTCAGCGCTGCATGGCGCTCATGCCCATGCAGTGCATCTCATCAATCGCACACCTGGTGCGCGTTCAGCTGCTGCTGTGCTCTGCTACCAATCAGCCGATAGATACCGATAGATGTACCCCCCTCCTCCACTGTGTGCCCTTTGGAGGTGCCCTTAGGAAGGGCCCTTTGGAGGTGCAAGAGTGAGTGACATTGCCTCCTGGGTATATGTAGGTACGAGCAGATATGAGAAGGTATGAGCCTAGTGGTGCAATGCCTCCGAGGAAGCGGCCCAGTACCGCGGAGCAAGAGCCGCATCCAATTGAAAGCCCGCGAAAACAAGGTTCGTCGTAGCGTGGAGCTGTGCTACTGGCCGGAGCAGGGGAAGCTGCCAGCCAAGGGCAAGGAGTACCCTGGCCTGGGCTACAAGCGGCTGCGAGACAAGCCACCCAAGGCCCAGCAGCAGCAGCAGCCTGCTGGGGCACAGTAATGTGTGTCCCCCTTATCTTGAGCTGTCATCAGCTTTCAATCAGTGCATGTTTTGTCATCCCAATTCTACGTCATAGCCCTCCGGGGTCAGGCAATGCTGTAGGTGGTAGGCGACCATGACCATGTGTATGCCATGTATATGCCATGAGCATGCCATGCGATGGGAACTCCACACAGAAAAGACACTGCTTTGTAGTGGTCCACAATTAGTGTGTTCGACTGCAATGAAGGCTCAAGGTTGAGAGCCAAGGTGCTGTGTTCTGCTACTGCTGTGTGTTCTCTGCCAGACAGGAAGGGGCAGCAGCATGACAGGCAGGGGGAGGAGCAGCTGGAGGTGGGTTAGCAGCAGCCAGACAAGGGCATCAAGTAGCATGAAGATGTACATGAATGTCGCGCTGCTCAATGTTGTTGTTTTGCTTCCACCGCTAAGCCACCAAGCTAGCGGCTCAGCGGTGGTAATCAACGCTCAACGCTCAACGCTCCCCACACGCCTTGCACTTCCACACCACACACGCGTCTACACCCACATGCACCTCCTATGCCCTTCATGAGTCATAGTCGAGTGAGCCAACAACAGATCGATGCTCCCCACACACTTCCACATGCACTCTCACATGCAACCCACACCACACATGCATGTGCAGGCCGTACGCAATGCCATGCAGAAGAATAGCCTGCCATGGTGCCTGTCACAGGTGGGTGCTTAGCTGCAGGGCATGCAACCCTAGCTGGGACATCCTCCTGGCTGGGTCAGGCTTGCTGCTGGCTGGGCTACCCGACTATAGGCGGGCTGCCGGGGCTGGCTTGGAGACATGTGCACCAACAGCAGATGCGAGCACCGCCCTTCAGACTAGACTGGCCCACCTGCACTTGGCGCTTACTCAGGTGGCTTGAGTTGGCGACCTGGTCCGCCAGGGACTGCATGCAGATCACGGCTTCCTCCTCCTTCTCCACTGCATGTCACCATGTGCCAGCAGCCTGAGCCTGAGCCTGAGCCTGAGCCTGAGCCTGAGCCTGAGCCTGGCCCTGAGCCTGGCCCTGAGCCTGGCCCTGAGCCTGGCCCTGAGCCTGGCCCTGAGCCTGGCCCTGAGCCTGGCCCTGACCCTGACCCTGAGCCTGACCCTGAGGGGCAAGCTAGCTGGCGCCACCCTTAGCCTCCTGAGCACACCGTACACGCATGCAGGCTGCTGGGCCAGCTCAAGCCAATGCTCTGCTCTGCTCTGCTCAGCTTGTCAGACCTACGCACTGCCTCCGCCTGTCGCCGACCTTGTTAGCCATGCTGCTTACGTGTGCTGTAGGTGGTAGGCGACCATGACCATGTGTATGCCATGTATAGGCCATGAGCATGCCATGCGATGGGAACTCCACACAGAAAAGACACTGTTTTGTAGTGGTCCACAATTAGTGTGTTCGACTGCAATGAAGGCTCAAGGTTGAGAGCCAAGGTGCTGCTTACGTGTGATGCTTCACGGTGAGACACGCCATGAGCCCTGGGTTGCCTGTCTCCTGGCCATGCTAGGCAATGTTATAGTGTGGATGAAGGGAGCTGCGGCCCTGCCTGGGCATCACGATAGATCCGCATGGATGTAGCCTGGTCATGCCTGGATGCCTGGATCAGCATGTGCAGCCTGGCATGTGCCACTGAAGCGTTGCAAGGTAGTCAAAATGTCAGCATGTCTTTTCAAGCTTAGCATTCTGTCGAGTCTGTGAGGAAGCAAGCATTGCCTCCTCCAGCCCTCCTGAGCCTACTGCCCTCTCAACTGAACACCAAGGCCATGAGGTGCCCCACACATGCCAGTGCATAAGGGTGTGCTGGGCTTCCTGCGAGGCTCACTGAACACTGGCTGACACACTGTCGCACACTGGCCCTGTGGCTTGTTGCTTTGGTGTCTACCAGCTGAAAGTCACTGCCAAACAAACAGACAAACTCACTGAAAAAGGTGTTGAACCTGCGCAAGTCCTGGTCCAGAGTGGCCAAGAAGGTCTGCTGCTCAGCTGACAGCTGTCGTCCCTCAACCTGCAGCAGAACAGGCAGTGACAGCCGCGCTCATTGTCATCGCAGTCAACCCTGTCGCGCCACTGCCCCTGCTGCTGCTGTGGTGGCGGCGGCGGCGGCGGCGTTCGCCGCTGCTGGTGCGGGCGTCGCCGCTGCTGCTGCTACTGGTGCTGGTGCCATAGGGTCTGGTGCAGGTGCAGGCCGGTGGCTGGGGTCTGCTACTCTTCATACTCCTGCTCCTTTCTCCGAACATACAGAGTCAGCATGGTCCAGGTGCCCTGCAGCGCTCTTATAGGTTCGTAACCCCTCTAGCAGCTTACTTGTGCACTTCTGGTGCTTGGGTCACCGCCCTTGCAGGCAGAGGCGCTGCCCTGACCATCTACGGGCAGGCACACAGAAGCGGTGCATCAAGCCATGACAGCCAACCAGGGAGTGGCAGCAGCAGGGTAAGCTGTAGGGACCCTAGTGCAGGGATGTTGGTAGAGAGTTCTATGGTAGGGTGTTGGTCATGCGCCCAACACGATTATGAGACACCATAGTCAAGCAATCACTGGCATCCCAGCTTCACATCTGGCGCCCGGCTCTCCCCTGCCAGCCAAGCGCACCAAGCGCACTGGGGCTGAGCAGGCAGCTGAGTCCTCTACGGCCGAGAGCAACATCACGGCTGACAGGCCCACCCCCCAGCAGTGCAGCCTGGATGGTTAACAGACCAGGGTTGCAATGCAGCGCTGAACATGCAGCGCATTGGGGAGGCCAAGTGGCGCCCACTGGAGCTGGGTTGGTGGCCTCAGCTGCCTGAGCTACATGCCTGCCAACCCTGACCTGGGGCACAAGCTGCTGCGAGACCAATCATGGTGCCCTTAGGATGTGCCCTTTGGAGGTGCCCTTTGGAAGTGCCCTTTGGAGGTGCAAGAGTGAGTGACATCGCCTCCTGGGTATATGTAGGTACGAGCAGATATGAGAAGGTATGAGCCTAGTGGCGCAATGCCTCCGAGGAAGCGGCCCAGTACCGCGGAGCAAGAGCCGCATCCAATAGTGCATGTTTTGTCATGCCAACTCTACGGTGTAGCCCTAACGGGTCAGGCAATGCTGTAGGTGGTAGGCGACCATGACCATGTGTATGCCATGTGTATGCCATGTGTATGCCATGTGTAGGCCATGAGCATGCCATGCGATGGGAACTCCACACAGAAAAGATACTGTTTTGTAGTGGTTCACAATTAGTGTGTTCGACTGCAATGAAGGCTCAAGGTTGAGAGCCAAGGTGCTGCGAGACCAATCATTCAAGGCCCAGTCACAGCAACTGCGGCACAGTAGCATGCCCCAGGGATCCCCATGAGCCATCATCAGATCACATCAGCGCCAGTCGGTCATGCCAATGCTAGGCTAAAGCCCTGTCACAGGGGTCAGGCAACAGTGTGGGTGGAAGGCGCCGGTGGAGCATGCATGAGAGGATCACTCCATTCAAACAGAACACCACCCTTAGTGTGAGGGTACATTATCTGTGTTTGTGTCAATGCCCACTTGGCTGCTGAGGGAGGTGCTGCGTTAGTGCGGGGAGTGGTTAGCTGGTAAGGCGCCTGTGAAGACAATTGATGGATGGTTTCCGATTCTGAGCCATTGCGTAGCGTGCTTTGAGACGGCTGGGGAGATGTCATCCAGCCCATCGCACCTGTGGTCTGAATTACCTGTTTTATGTACCATTTTGTAAAGTTATGTGCGTGACATGCAGTCATTGAGCATGTTCCATGCCTGGTTTTGTATGCATAGGATGGTGTGAAGTCGCCTGTGTGTCAAGGCAGGCAAGGCGAGATGTGCATGGCATAGGGTCTAGAACGTTTGCATCCATCCACACCAGTGTTATTGTTTTCCTGCTGTATGTTTTCACGCAGTGTTTTTATTTTTGCGACTATATATAGCTTTCGCTATGAAATGCCATACTTCAGGTGTCGTTGCGTACCACGCATTGCACTGTAAAACATGACCTTCAACCTGCAGCTTTGCGTATTTTAGCGTACTTTCTGCCATATATTTCACCTGAGCGATGTTGAAGTTGAAGTAAGGTCTAGATGTTCATGGCATAGGGTATAAACCTATGCCATGATACACTGATCAACATCACATGTGCAGGCAATTGATGAGTGGTGAGGTGATATCATCCAGCCCATCACAGCTATGCATTGAATAACCTGGGTCATGCATATAGAGACGTGTTCTGTAGGCCAGCCTGAAGGTCTTGTTTTCTTGGCAATAGACAGCCATAGACAGCCATAAACAGCCCCTAACACTCACTGCTGCTTGGCTGGTGCTCTTGCATATCACCCTCAGGGCCAGCCAGGGATGGGAAACCATGCCACTGGCCGGCATGGCAACTTGGCCGCACAAAGTCCCAGCTAGCATGCATAACTCAACTCACACAGCTCACGTCTCTTTGATGCCCAAGGCACTGGTAAGGAGTTTTCCAGGGTGTGGAACCACTAGGACATCTGCTGCAGAGCATAGTCAGGATATTCGCTACAAAGCCTTACATGCTTGCCTGATGGTGAAGCCGCCTGTTGGGTGCTTGCTATAGCCTTTAGGACACGCTTCAACTGCAAGCGCACAGGCAACCGGAAGGGCAACAGCAAGTGCACTGCCAACCTGACATGTTGGCAATGTACTGCCTCATCGTCACAGTGATGCATAGGCTCTGTCCAGCCTGTGCATGTGCCCATGCATGTGTCGAGGCTTGCATGGTCTGGGCTGCATGCACTATCTGGACTGTATAGACACTGGGTCTGGATGCCTGGATTCTATGGACACTGGGCTTGCTTCGGCATTGACTTTGCACTATGGCTATATCATTAATGCCCTGCCCACATCACAGTCCTGTGGCTTGTTTAAAAGATGGCAATGTGTGCAGGCTAGACCGACCTGCTTGTATCGTAAGAAAAAGGGTGCCAGATGGGGGCAGCCATCATGAGCCAAACTGAGCATCTTGCCTGCCAGTGCGATGAAGCAGCTTGTCAAAGCTTATCGAATTGCTCCCTACTCAGCTCCCCAAGCGGTCTTACCGAACTTCATGCCCTCCCGCTATGTGCCTCCTTTGCTATCGCACCAAACAGACAGCTTGATAGCAAGGTGGGCGCGACAGTGAGGGGCTGTATTGGTGCGTATGGCAGTCGGGTCCCAGTGTTGCGAGCAGAAACGAGCTTGGGCGAGCGCCGCAATCCTTTATGCTCCGCAGGTATATCTCCGCATCTGGCATCTGCCAAGTTCATCATTACTGAGACGCCTGCACTGGCACGCCTGCACTGGCACACCCGCACTGGTGCATGAACGACGGCTGAGCTCCCGACGCTTTGCGCCCCGTGTCTATCCCGTGTTGAAAAGACTTCGTGCTCTAGAAACCTAGACTGCACAGTTGAACTATGTAGCGCTCCAAGCACTGCTGGTACTAGTGAACAACCGGACCGAAAGGAGAAGCGTGAGGATGAGAGGGACGGCCGGCAAGGGGACCGGCCTGGGTGCGGCGGCATCGAAGGCGGCAAAAGGGGAGGCAGGTCGTCCTTAGTCCCAAGCCAGGCAGTGCCAGGCAGTGCTAGTACAAGGGCAGCGGAGCGGATGCCGCAGGCAGCGCTTGCACGGCAAACGGCCTCTTGACCAGTGTGTAGATTAGCACAAAGCTCGGAGCATTTGCCCTGCATTTAAATATGAGCTTTAGGGATCAAACTTTCGAGATGTCGAGTTGCCCGGTCACACATGGCATGGAATTGAGCCGCAAATATGTCCCGAAAAACGTTGACAACTGGCCGACGCTCTGTCAGCGGTAACAGCTGAGGAACAGCGCCCGCGCCTGGTAGCGTTGGTCAACCCAGGCCAGGCCAGGTGGGGCAGCTCACACCACACCCATAACTCCGCCACAGCGTAGCGCAACGCAGCAGCGTTGATGCCGGTAGCATCATTGCTCGCGAGCACACTAACAGGCGGTGACAGATGGTGTGCGCTCGCTGCAGGGGGCGATGTCCTGGCTACCCCGGCATGTTTAACGGAGCTGTGAGTGTCTCCTACAGGTTGCCCTCCAGCTCTCGCCCTCCAGCTCTGATAAGCCTATCTTGTTCATCTCCAGGTGAACCATGCCTCCCAAGGGCAAGAGAGAGCCCAAGCCCAAAGCCATGCTGAAGGCCAAACAAGAGGCTAGCAAACGCAAAGTTGGCAGCCCATCTTCTCGTTTGAGAGTAGCCCTGACAGAGTTCGAGAAGCTGGCCAAAGCAGAAAGCCAAGCTGTCAGCCGGAAACGGACTCGGTTCCACAGGCTAGGAGCACGCTACCACCGTAAGCACCACAGGGCATCTTTTTTCTCGTTCAGTGCTACTGGAAAGCAAAGCAAGGCAACATCTCTGAGTTGCCATAGTTCAGCTCTTGCTGAAGACGATACAGACCTCACCACCTCCCTCCATGTCATTTTGAACGGTCTCATCTGCCCCGATCCAATCTTGCAGCAAGCAGCAAGAGCAACTGTGGTGAAGGGAGCTTTGCACCTCCTTCAGCGTTCCAACAACAGTCTAAAACCCCGCAAACTTACAGCCCCCAACCTCCTTCCCCCTAACATTGGTGACAACAGCGATGTGGACAGCAGCGATGACTACAGCAGTGATTCAGACACACAGCCTGCAGCACCTGGTGATGATGCAGCCACAGGCGTACGCACAGCCCAACAACTACCAGGCGAGGTTCCTAGACCTCCACCTGGTGCAGCCATCGCAAACCAGCCTAGGGCCAGCTTGGGGTCGGGGCTGCCAGGTGGAGTTGAAGCGCTTGATTGGACTGGCTTGCAACAGCCAAGGGCAAACGTACCTGGCCCGTTTGGCGGAGCTGGCGCGCAGCAGCCTGGGCGTGGAAGTCTGAGTGCGCTAGACACCTCTGATATAGGGCTTGGCACGTGGCCGCTTGGTAAGTAGGATGTTGATGCTACCCCAGGATGCCTTATTCCCTACCTCCCTACACACAATGATTGCACATAGAGAGCCACCTGTAGCTGCCTTCTGGAATGGCTACAGTCAGGCTGACGTAAGCAACGCACACACTTGCACACTCACACATTCCCACACACCCTTCCCCACACACCCCACATACACTAACAAACAGATGCCATGTCATGCTCACACATAAGCACCTACACACACAATGCTCACAGTGTAGTGCATTGCCTTGTGCGTGAATGCAGGCTTGGGAGTGTTCAACACGACTGGAGTGCAACTGAATCTTGGTGCGGCCAATGCCCTTTTGCCTTGGGCTGCCTACATGCCTGCCTACCCACATGCCTGACAGCCTGCCTGCCTACATGCCTGACAGCCTGCCTGACACCCTACATGCCTGCCTGCCTGTCTGCCTGCCCACCTGCCCTATTAGCCCACCTGCCCTATTAGCCCACCTGCCCTGCCTACCAGCCTTGCCCTGCGCACCGCTTCATCTCACTGGCCTTGCCTACCAGCCCATCGCCTACTGCCCACATGCACAGGTGGTTGGCAAGCACCCCCTCCAATCCCCTATGTGGGCGCACACAGTGGGCACCCACCAGGTGTGCATTTGCTTGCTGTTGCCTACCTTGTTGCTTGCAACATGCTTGCAACATTGCTTGCAACATGATGTCTAGTCACATACCTCCGTTTCTCACATCCGGGTGCGCACAACATGCGTGCACAATTGTTGCATGCCTTTCTGGTGCATGCGTGCAGGCGACCAGCGGCCACTTCTTCCATTGCCACCAACAGATCTACATTGTCCTACCACAGCTCATGGAGGTGTGTCTCTGCAGCTTTTGGCTAGCCGCACTGCTTGTGCCATTGGCTCTTGTGACTTGTTCGTTGCCTGTTCTCACAGGCCTTAAGCAACCTTGGGTGAACATGGCGTTGGAAGGACTGGGAGGGCATGCAAACCTTGGCATGCACAACAACGACGTCGCATTGATGCGAGAGGTTTATCGTGTCATGATGACCCGTGAAGGAGGAGAGACCAACCTGATGTAGAATCTGCAAGGATCTGCACTCACAGCTACGAAAGCTGCGTTGACTAGAATGCACACTAGCCAAACATTGGCTGACTGGCTAATGGTCAGATGACATGACATGTTGAGCCGTAAGCGATTGGAAGAAGATGAAGTTGGTTCGGGACCTACCGTGATGCAAACATGATTAGCTATGTAACATGGTTGAATTACATCATGACAAGATGCTGGCCGCTCTTCCCCTCCGGCTCCGGGACTTTCTACTTCAAAGGACACTTCAAAGCAAGGTGCACAGACAAAGCTGCACATGTTCTGACCGAAATGGATTGGCAAGCAACTGTTGTTGGTACACAGCGCTTGATAGCCAGCTTGTTATGGTTGCTCGGTACAGGGAAGGCATGATGCTGGCAGGAATACCATGCATCCAGTTGACCATCACGCGCACAGCCTTCGAGCTCGAGGGTTTGCCTCCAGCATCCACATACCGTGCCCAGGTGGTCTACAAGGCATGACACATGGCTTGACAACAGGGGCATGACACAGCGCATGACGACAGGCATGGCACTTAAACAAAGTGCATTCACCATCAATAGGCAACCATGGCCGCACACCTTCAGGCGACAGTCGCAAGGTGGTGTGCAGGCCCAGGGGGACAGACCAGCGGCGGGGCAGGGTGGTGCTTGTGGATGAGCACCGCACCAGCCGGGTCAGCTCAGCAATGAATGGCCAGCAGCCCTGTGAGAGGCAGCTGAACAAACGCAGGGCCACCAGGCCTGCAGGCTGGAAGCCACCAGCAGGTCAGGTGGAACACTGCCTAGTGCGCCCAGCCTGGAGCCAGCAGCGTGACCAGCCGGTGCGGGGCATGATGTGGTGCCCTGTAGTGGCCCCACGCAAGCCCCCACAGGCCCCACGCAGCAGCCAGGAAGCCTCACAGGCAGCAGCCTCAGAGCCTGGGCCCAGCACTCCCCTGCCAGCCAAGCGCAGCAAGCGCACCAAGGCTGAGCCGGCAGCTGAGCCCACCAAGGCCCAGGGCAAGGCTGCCAAGGCAAAGCCAGCACCACAGCCGGGCAGGTGGCTGGACAGGGACTGCAATGCAGCGCTGAACATGCAGCGCATTGGGGAGAGCAAGTGGCGGCCGGTGGAGCTGTGCTACTGGCCAGAGCAGGGGAAGCTGCCAGCCAAGGGCAAGGAGTACCCTGGCCTGGGCTACAAGCGGCTGCGAGACAAGCCACCCAAGGCCCAGCAGCAGCAGCAGCAGCCTGCTGGGGCACAGTAGTGTGTGTCCCCCCTATCTTGAGCTGTCATCAGCTTTCAATCAGTGCATGTTTGTCATGCCAACTCTACGTCATAGCCCTCCGGGGTCAGGCAATGCTGTAGGTGGTAGGCGACCATGACCATGTGTATGCCATGTGTATGCCATGTGTATGCCATGTGTAGGCCATGAGCATGCCATGTGATGGGAACTCCACACAGAAAAGACACTGTTTTGTAGTGGTCCACAATTAGTGTGTTCGACTGCAATGAAGGCTCAAGGTTGAGAGCCAAGGTGCTGGCCTCCCTTCTTGCAACGTGTGCCGGAGTCAATGAGCACCCTCTGTCTTGTGGTGGCACATTGCTGCATGGCTTGCTGCACTGCCAGCTGCAGCTGGGGGCTGGTGAGCACTCTGTCCAACAGCTGAGCCTGCTGTTCTGCTGTGCCACAGCGCCCAAACACCTTCATTAGCTCCTGACCCATGCGCTCAAACTGCTTGTCACGGGGACCCGCTGCTGATCCGCGCTTCCTGCCCCTGCCCCTGCCCCAGCCCCTCTCCCTGCTCCTCCCCTTGTCGGTGTGGGGTGCACTGCGTTGCGCTGTGACAGCACGGGTGGCAGCTGCGGGGGGGGGGGGGCTGCTGCGGGGGAGGGGGAGGGGGAGTGAGGGGGGCAGCAACATGCCCGCAGCTTTGGCAGCCCCCCTCTCTCTGAGGAGCTGTATGTTGCTGGGTGAAAAGCACCTGCTCCGTTCAGCAGGGCTAATGCCCAGCGGACAGGCCAGGTTTTGGTCGTGCCAAGGGCAGGGGTCGGGGCTAGGGCTGCAGCTGGAGCAGGGGCTGGGGCAGGGGTTGGGGCTGTGATGAGGGCTAAGGTGAGGGCGAGGGCTGGGATGGTGGCAGGGGCTGGCATGGGGGCGAGGGCAAGGACTGTGGCTGGCGATGGGGCTAGTCCTGGGCTCATGCTGGGGCTGGGTTGGCGGCTGCATGGAGGCTGATGGCATGCTGTCAGCCGGCGTATTGACCTCGCAGTGGATGGCCCCTTGCTGCTGGGGTGCGGGAGTGCCACGACCCTGCTCCCCAGGTAATGCTGCCAGTGGGGATGTCAAGAAGGGCCTGCAGCACATCATGGCAGGGCAGGTAGCATGCAGGTAGCAGTACCTTCAGCTGTACCTTAAGCTTCACATGTGCCTCATTCATTGTCCCCACTCCCAGCCCCACACCCTACCCCTCCCTCCCTTGTTACCTAGGTTGCATGATGTGCTGCAGCCCAACTTCCAATCAGCCAAGCTGTACCTCAGCATCTTGCTGTGTTTACAGCTCAGTCGGCGTTGTCACAGCACTGTAGGGTGGGAGGGGTGGAGCATCTTGCTATCAGGCTGTCACTGCAGAGGGCGCAACGGTGTGGGTACTTGCTGTATCTGCTGGAGAAGTGCAACAGCAATTGACTTGCTGGCCTGTGCCTCGCTGCAAGACCTGCAGCCAAAGGACCAATGAAGGGCAGGGCAAGTCAGGCTAGGGCCATAGCCAGGGCAGGGCTGGTGCAGGGCAGGCCTGGTGCAGGGCAGGCACACAGGAGTGATGAGTGGTGCTGCCACCAGGGTGTGGTGCTGGGTGGAGTGACGAAACAGGCTGTAACGTGAGTGTGCAGCTGGCTTGCCTTGTCAGCCCATCACTCAGGCGACCCCAACTAGCAAAAAATGACAGGAAATGATAGGAAACCGACCCCTGGTAATCAAAACGACGCCGCGTCTCAGCCACGTGGTTTCTATTTATGTTTCGCACATCCCTGGATAGAGGACTCTGTCAGCTATGCGGTGCAGCTTGTAACATTAAATACCGTGCAGTGTGCTGGGTGCTATGGCGGCTCAAATCTTGACATTCAACTTCATGCCAGTTTTGCTCATGCGGGCCTCGCCGCGACCGACCGCCGCGACCGACGTGGCCCAGTAGCCTCTGCAAACAGTCAGGGACAGTCGCCGCAGTCAAAACAATGCACATGGCACGCCAAACCGATGTAACGACGCCCCTCCACCCATGCTCGGAAGTATACAAGGCTGCTGCATTGCTTGACCGGTTCGTGAGTAGTACCTACTACCTGGCCACTCGGTAAGGCCACTCAAGGTGTGTAGGACATTGCTACGTTACCTTGCTCGACATGTTGGGTCCGATCCCTCCCGCCCGCCCTCGCTTGCGTGTCGAGCTTGTGTCCAGCTCCGCCCTGACCCCCTGCTGCTCAGCTGGAGGGGTGGGCAGCCCAGGGGCAGCACCAGCACCAGCTGTCTGCTGCTGCCAAGGGGGGTGCAGCAGGAGGGGGGGGCAGGTCAGGGGCGGCACCAGCACCAGCTGCCTGCTGCTGCCAGGGGGGTGCAACAGGAGGGGGGGGCAGGTCAGGGGCAGCACCAGCACCAGCTGTCTGCTGCTGCCAGGGGGGTGCAGCAGGAGGGGGGGGCAGGTCAGGGGCGGCACCAGCACCAGCTGCCTGCTGCTGCCAAGGGGGTGCAGCAGGAGGGGGGGGCAGGTCAGGGGCGGCTACTGTGTTGCAGATATGGGCCATGACAAGACCCTTCAGCTTGGGCTTCAGCCACCCCTTCATAAGCTCCTGCTGGTGGAAGCGAAGGTAAGCTTGCAACTCCCTAACAGATAGCTTCTCAGCCTCCTGGACAGTGGTGTGGCTGTAATTGTATATATATGTGCCATGCGCGTCCCACACACGAGGGTCACACATTGGCAGCCGCTGCCCTGTCCTCTTCTGCTGCTGGCCCTCCACTTCCTGCTGTTGCTGCTGGTCTTCCTGTTCTTGCTGCATCCTCTTTGCAGTGAGGGGGCTGGGAGGGGGTGGGAGGGGGGGTTAGAGGGCCGGGCTGGGGTTGGGAGGGGGTGAGCGGAGGTAGGAAGGCGATGCTGGGCTGGGGAGGGGGGGGGGCTGCAATGGGCAGGGTCGGATGGGCTAATCATTCCTGCAAGGCAAAGTCGGGTCACGCCAATGTCATTTCAAGCAGGCCTGATCAACTAATTGCCATGCTTTCTTCTCCAGCAGTTGTGGCGTTGAGTAAGGAACAGAGTTATGTAGCGAAACACTGGAAAGTCACAGTGGTCAGCTCACAACATGCCATTTTGTTAATGAGGGTCCCTTTTCCTGTGTGACTAGCGAGAGAGAGACGCACATTTCCCGCATTTGCAACAATGTCGCTACATCACATGCCCAGCGATGGCCCTCCAACACCGCCTGCACCAACAAAAGGCTCGCGGAGCGAGCCTGGCGGGCTGTAATGTGATTGTACTTCCGGCTGGATGCCAGGCGGAGTTCCCTCATTGGTGCCACTACTCACCACTAGAACAATCGATAGTGAGCAGCTGAGGTGTGTCCGCGCTCGCTTGCGCCGGCATGGCCTCACTCGCAAGAGTTAACGCGCCGCTTGCCAGTAGATGGGCAATAATTTGCAGCTGCCAGTGTGATGAACACTATCGAAAACGGTTCAGTATGGTGAGGTCAGTGGCTCGGTGGCAGGCCTAGTGAGGATAGAGAGCCCCGGCAGGTGGGGTGCAGATACATGTTGGGAAGTGGCTTTCTTACACAGCCTTGCACACAGTGAACTCAAACGAACATGGTCCGAAGTCCCAAACCCCTAGTGGGCGGCCAAGCAGCCTGACGGCTGACGGCTTAAGCGGTGTAAGCCACCTATCAGGAAATGAACACGGTGCCAAAGCAACAGTCAGGACTGACAAAAACTCCATGATCTGTACGTCCACCATAAATCAGAGCCTCCCAACTCTCTTGAAAAGAGGGTGTGTCCTTTACACGAGGTTTATTTCTCGCTCAGGATGCCGATTGAGCATCGAAACACACCAGTGTGTAGAGGACTCGCTTGGCTACACGTAATGCCTGTTCTCAGCTCTATTGAATTTGTACATGATGCAGTACCTGGGCGTGAACCTGGCATACATTTTGTGGGCAGATATCACCATGCACGCCTCCTCCACCCTCGACCTTCTTAATGACGCTGTGATGACGCAAACCCAAGTATGTGTGCAGTCGCGCTTTGTGTTGCGATGGCCGAAATCGCGAGTTTGAAACCTAAGAAGCTGAAATGCCTCTTTAACGCACCCACACCACTACTTATGTTGCGATTAGGACAGCTGCATACTTCTTAGCATCGATTACCTTTCACTCGTCATTTGTGTCGCTCGCGCTGTCACGCGTAAGACGGAGTAGTTGTATGCTCTAGCGGTTCAACAAGACACTATGTGCCCCCTTCACCTTTGATTACAGTAGACTATCTGGCCTGATAGTCAAACTGACCGCGGGACCCTTCATACTCACGCCTTTTCTGCTCGTTTCGCTGTCTACGCCCCGTATTCGTTGTAGCTAGAGCATGTGTGCAGATGCACAGTCTTCGTTCTGTCGCTAAAGCGATTTCGGACATCGCCACCGAGACATGTGGTTCGGTCCACGGTGCTAATACCAAATGCACTCCCTCGCTCACCATGCCCTCCCACCTGGCCCGACTCGCACCCCATGGCAAGGCAAGGCCTCTACACTCCACAGCTAAAGCCCCCTGGCAACACCACTTTTCACATCTACGTTGACCACTTGCATGCGCTGCCTCTACCAGAATGCCGTGGCCCAGGTGCCACTGCCAAACCCCTTGCCCTCTCATTTAGACGTCCCTGTACTAGCATGGTTAGAGGGAGGGGAGGCGGGGGCAGCCTAGGATGTGTAAACATGCAGGAGCCTTTGCTTTAACGACAATTTGTGTCATGCATGCCACGACGTGCATACCACATTGGTTGGGACTGCAAGCACCCTTCCCAGGCAACTGCAACGTCCAAATGCACTCCCCCGCCGTGCCACCACATCGCACCATCTCATGGCGCAACACAATATGACACAATATGGCACATGGCTGCCATAGCTTGACCAAGCTACACAAGCAAGCACCAGGCATCACATAACTACAAAAAGGGAGAGTGACCTTAGGCAACACACCCTGGGCCTGAGGAAAGAGCTGCTTTGGTACGCTGCTCAATGTGCTGCTTCACAAAGCGTCGAAGATTCTGCAACAAGGTCTTTTGGGCTGGTCGGTGCTTGGGTGGGATCTTGTAGAAGTTGATGTAGCCCCACAACTGTGCCAAAGTGAAGGCCGCAGCTTCTTTAAGTGTGGTTGCACTGTAGTCAGCTCCTCGAGGATGCCTGCTGCTAGCTGCTCTCAATTGGCCGAGGCTAGCGACGGTGCCAATGTTGAGCACCAGCTGCTTGTTGCCCCCCACCATGCAAGACTCAGTCACCGCCTTGCGTGCTGCTCGTGCCACTGCAGTCTTGGCGGCGGATGCACGCTCCATGTCACGTTGTTCTTTCCGGAGGGCCTTCATCCGTGGCTGGAGGTCCACGGCGTCCATGGCACGGAATGATGCAGGGTCAGTCTTGGCGATGACAGTGCCTAGCAATGCTGCCAGCCCTTGCTTGCTGCCATGTCCATGCTTGGCGTGTTGGAGGGCTGACTCCACATGCGCATTGGACGTTGGCGCTGCCCCAAAGAAGTGCACCAAGTGCATGAAGAGTCGTGGGCTGCATGCCTCGTTGGCAGCCATGGCTTCGATGTCGGCACGGAACATGGATATAGTGTTGAACGGATCGTACTCTGCTGGGTTGCATGACTGGGGTGGTAACGACCGGCGCATGCGCTTGCGGTTGCCGTGATCTTGTTGACGCTCCTCCTCCTGTTGTTGCTCCTCCCAAGCCTCCCACTGCTTGCGGTTCGCAGCATCCTCTTCCAACACCCTCCTGGCTGCGTGGGCTGCATATGTTGCATCGGAAGACGCCATTGCAGGAAGGAGATGGGGAAGTTGCAGGTACACTTTGCTGTGCGCACCCAAGTACTTGAACATAGCGTCGATGTGCTGAGTGATGAGGTGGACTAGCTCAAGCTTGACCACCTCCCACTGTGAAGGGGGGACGAGCTCTTGTGCCCGTGAGAAGAGTTCAGGGAAGTCCTCGTCCACAAGTGCCCCCAATAGGCTGTCTGACAGGGCTTCTACATGCCGCGCCACCTCAAATGCGTGCATGCCCCCCCCAGTGGCAGCCCAGCCTAGCTCGGGCATAATGATCTGCTGCCCCACCACAGCCACCACCATGACTTGCAAGGTGAATGTGGTGTTAAGCAACAGGCCACTCAGCTCCGCTGCCCAGTCCGGGGCCAAAGCTCCCCGCTCTTCCATGATGATAGCCACGGCCTTGGTGACGGGCCCAAGCACACGGGTAAGGGATAGGCAAGCTGTCACGAAGCTGCCCCACCGGGTAAGGGTAGGGAAGCTGGGCTTGGACCACCCCCCCATATTGGGCAGCCCATCCCAATGCCCCATGATGAGGCTGCAAAGTCGCTCAATGCTAAAGGCAACCTCCGCTGACAACCCTTGCCGCCCACGGTCCTCTGCCTTGCCCCATGCTGTCAGGCCCTGGTGCAAAACATTGTGGTAGAGATGGCTGAGGCAAGGCCAGAACATGATTAGGGCCAGGCCTTGACGCCTGCGGGAAAGGTTGACGAGGGCGACAAGGCCACCCGTGCGCCCAACATTGCTTGCAGCACTGTCCACTGTGACACTAGCCAGCAACTCCCACAGATTGGCCTCTTTGAGTAGCTGCTCCAAATCATGTGCTTGTGCTGCCGCAGTGCTGTCGGGGCACTTGCGGATATCAAGCACTCGACACAAGATCCTGGACGGCTCTTGGCCATGTGTTAGGATCTGGGCGGGCGTAGGGGGGCCAGCAGCCAAGGGCGTAGGGGGGCCAGCAGCCAAGGGCGTAGGGGGGCCAGCAGCCAAGGGCGTAGGGGGGCCAGCAGCCAAGGGCGTAGGGGGGTCAGCAGCCAAGGGCGTAGGGGGGCCAGCAGCCAAGGGCGTAGGGGGGCCAGCAGCCAAGGGCGTAGGGGGGCCAGCAGCCAAGGGCGTAGGGGGGCCAGCAGCCAAGGGCGTAGGGGGGCCAGCAGCCAAGGGCGTAGGGGGGCCAGCAGCCAAGGGCGTAGGGGGGCCAGCAGCCAAGGGCGTAGGGGGGCCAGCAGTCAGGCTTGAGGTGGGCAGGGAGGGGACAGGAGCTGGGATGGATGCACTTGCACAAAACAGCACAACCTTGCCATTCTTGATGGTGCAGCCATCCATCTGGACGTGAACTGCTGGCGCTTTGCTCAACTGGCCTGCGCATGCACACACGCACATCCCAACTCCAGTCCAGCTTATTCAAATTTTGGCACTACCACATATCAACACCCCATGGTAACAACCCATGGAGACCCCCCATAACAGCATCCCACAACAACCTCACCACAACAACCCATAACAACACCTCATGGTAACACCCCATGGTAACACTCTGGTAACATTCCATGGTACTCACTTTTGAATGTGCCTTGGATTTTACGAGTGAGCATCAGCTGGTGGCGACGTACTGTGGAAGGCCCAGCTTGAGGTTGAGGTGGGGCATCTGGGAACTCTGCAGCCGCCACAGCTGTGCGCAGGGGGCCAAGCTGCTGGCATGACACGTTGGGCAAAGTCAACAGCGCCGCGTTGCTGCATGCATAGGCTGCAGTGAAGGCTCCCGTCACAGTATCACGCTCCTTGTGGCAAGGGGGGGGGGGGGGCCTTGAAGGCTGTTGCTGGGCTGGCTGCTTGTGTGCATGGCGGTGCACCCCACATGGCATGCCATCGCTTCAAGGTGTAGAGTGACACCTCATTGCGTTGCAGCCAAGACATTTTGTCTCGCACGTCCTTGGGCATGGCCTTCCTAGCTGCTGCTTGCTGTGCCTGCGTGACCGCCAGCTGGGTTCCCATGCTCCTGACCTTGCTCTTACATGCTGCCAGCTCTTGTTTTGCAGCTGAAAGTTTTGCTTGGCAGCGGTGCAAAGACACTTGCAAGGCAAGCACCTCGTTCTCAGACTGCTGCAGCGCGCGCTGGGACCGGTGCAATTGCTCTTGGCACACTTGGAGGTCGGTGGCGGTGCGCATGTTCACACTCTGGCATGAGCGAAGCTGAGATCTGGCCTCTTCAAGTTCTGCCTCAGTGTCAGCAGCTGCCTCTGTGGCAGCAGTTGCCTCTGTGGCAGCAGCTGCCTCTGTGGCAGCAGACATGAGAGTTTGTTGTTGCTGAGCTGCTGCTGCAAGAGCAAGCCCCAGAGCACGGTTGGCCCTACTGGCCTTGGTGCGTTTGCTGAGACCACCCATAGGATGGCTGGCTGAGCTGGAGCGGTAGGTGGAGGCAGGCTAGGAGGTGGTGGTGATCGTGGTGGTGGTGGTAGCGGCTGAGATTGGGTAAATCCTGCAACAGTTGGCAACAATGGTGGTGTAGGGGTGTAGCTATGCATACGGTGGATAACTCTATGGCTGTAACTATAAGGCTGGGACTGAAGGCTGAGGATGCCATCATGGGTGTAGAGACTAGGATTGGGTGGTGGTAGGCACATGGTGCAGGGCAGGGCAGGTTTGGGCAAAGCGATGCTGCGTTAAAGTAACTTACTAGCAGGTTGTAGCAGGGAGAGGGGGCTTGCTCTTGGCTGCTGGGTAGTGTAGGGAGAGGGCTGCTATGTCAAGGAGGGGGTGGAGGGAGGGGGGAAGTGGGAGGGCTGGGCTGGGTGGTGGTGGTAGGCTAGGAGGTAGTGGTGGAGGTGGTAGTGGTGGTGGTGGTGTTGCTAGTAAGAGGGCTCCTGCAACAATAGCCAAAGATGGTGATGGGGGTAGCTATGCACGAAGTGGATAACTGCCTGGTTACCTATGCTTTGTCTACATTGAGAGTGGTAGCAAGGGCAGGTCACTCTCCTTCATATGGCATACTCATCAACAGCAACATAGCAAGCTTGGTGTAGGCTGCTGACCTTGAAATGGAAGGTATATGTAAGCGTAAGGCCCATCAACGAGTAAGCATTCACAGAAGTAGAACTGGGTGCGCGTCTACATCCAGGAAACACTGTCGGGTTAATTGAGCCGGGAGGAATCACAAGCGCCGGCTGTACTTGCCCTTAGAGCGCTAGGAGTCCACCACGGTATTGCGAAGCACTCCCATAGCTGACTTGCGCTGCGCGATGTGGTGAGAGCGACCGGCTGATTGGTGGGCGCACTTTTTCGTTTACGGGGTTCCTGGCATTACGGGCGTATAGAAGACTAAGCGGTCATCGCATGCCGCACGGTGCTACGCCTATCGCACACGTCTCGGCACCGGGACATGCATGACAAGGTTGTGTAAAAGCCATTAACAGAGTTGGGAGGGTCTGACCATAAAAAGTCCATGATCTGTACGTCCACGAAAAAAGAGTGTTAACATTCCTCCAACTGTGTCACGAGTCCTGCGTGAGCTCAAAAATCTAGCACACAAACATTCATGCCAATCGAGCATAAAACCTAAGGCAGCCAGATATGTGTCAACGTCCAGAGTCACTACCATACGTCCTCCCATCCCTTCCAGGCACAAAACAAATACATCACATCATCAAGGCGGCACACACTTGCAAATTTCCTGTATTGAAGAAACAATGATCAAAGAACCAAGCCTGAATAAACTTGCACGCAACCTACAATTTTGTAAACCTCCAGGCCACCCAGCCCAGCACTTAGGTCATAGCAGCAGTATGACACCATGCACATACAATTTAACCGATACTCCCTAGGAGAGACCAGATTATGTAGGAAAGTGTGGAACATAAGCATGCGTCATGCCCTCCCAGCCTGTTGTGAAGTGTGGCAAAAGCCAGCCTGACTTGATAGCTCTAATCTAACACATTGGTTGACCTCCCAACCTTATCAGTCATCTCTATCCCCATTGATATCATCATGGGGCAAAGCATTTGGCATGAGGGCCTGCATGGTCTGCAGCTGTGTTGTGGTCGCTGCATGGTCGACATTACTGACCCCACCTACACCCACTAGTCAAGTGATCCTCATAGGACAACCTCCTCCTCCTCCTGCATCCTGCAACCTAACAAGCACCTAGCTGAAGGGAGGGTCGCATACACAAGCAGAGGCTTGTTGCTGTCACTAAGTGAAAGGAGGTCTGCATCTCACCCTCCTCAACCGCCCTTGGCTAATACATTATTTGTGCATTGCCAACACAGTAGACCATGGAGGGTGCAGCTGACGTACTAGGCAGTTGCTGCTCAAGTGAGTGATAACATAGCTTTGGAACATGCACACCTGCTCCCTTGGGTATTGCTCGCACACCTGCTCCGGCTGCTTTTGAGCTGCTAGGAAGACCGGTTCAGCTTGCTGTCATTACTGGCCAGCCAGGTAAGCCAGCACCTGCTGTGGCTGCAGAGCCGGATACAGCGACACCTGGGACCACTCCACACCTGCATACTTCTTGCACACCTCATAGCAGCTGGCCTCCATGGGGCTGGCTGAGGCTGAGGCCTGCTGCCCATGCTGCTCAGCCGCTGCTGCCAGGCCACCGCCGCCTCCACTGTCAGCATTGGCAAACGCTGCAGCCTCGGCAGCAGCTGCAGCCGCCACCACCGCTGCAGCCTCCGAGTGCAGGGCAACCAGGGCACTGCAGCAGGCGGCCAGCTGGCTGGGCTGGAGGTGTGGCCCAAGGTGACGCAGAGAGGCCATGTTCAGGGGCACCCGGGTGGTCAGGTGGGCGGCAACAATAGCTGCAGCTGCAAGGGTGGAGTAGGACCAACGCAGCATGCTGTAGTCCAGCAGGGCCAGCTCCTGCGCAGGCAACCAGCATGTACAAACGAGGGTGGCTTGGGGTAGTGGGGTGGGACCGGGGTAGACAAGTGTCTGTGTGTATTGGGGGGCAAGGGAGCACAGTGCAGTAGAATCTTGTCAGGGCCGGTGATGTGTACTATAGCAAGAGGCCTGCTGGGTGACAAGCTTACCACAAGGAATGAGGCTGTGCAGATGGTGGGCACAGGGCAGCTGGCAAGGCCAAAGCAGTAGAGGTGGAGGAAAGAGTAGGGAGTGGGAGTGCGCAGGCGCCAGTTCAGGTTATCCATCACCAGCCACTCCATGCGGACGAGGTCTTCACACTGCACTAGACATGTGGCAAACAAGAGCCTTGCAGACACCGAGCAGAGACTGCACTGCACGGCTGGTGGCAGCAAAAGTAGTACCACCAGCAGCAGGAGAAGCAGCAGCAGCATGACCCACCGTGAAGGATTGCTGGGCGATGCGGGCCCAGTCAGCGGGGTCCAGCTGTTTGACCTGAGCAGGTCAGACCACGTGATTGTGAAAACCGCAGTCGGCGACGCGCAAGTCAACGCGGCACCCACCTCCTCTTGTTTGCAGGCAAGCGAGAGGCAGGCGACAGCTACCAGTTGCAGCATCGCCGTCGGCACACCCTGCGATGGAGCATCAGGCAGATGCGCTGCAGGAGGAGAAGAAGACTCGCGATGACTAGCCTGGACTTACCCTGGAGGAGGTCAGGAAGCGGTCCATATAAGACACAGCTAGGAACAGCGTCTCCTGGTTCAGCTTGTACTCTGCTACAACCTCTACCAGCCAGGAGATCGCTGTCTGTCGCGCAGCTGCAGTGATACCTGGTGCATCGGCTGTGCTCGGATGCTGATCGAGGAACATCGGGCTTGGGGCTATGGCGATCTCGCGGGCTGCCTCGTTACTGCGGCGTCACGGAATGCGGCGCGCGTCAGGCAACATGATTTCTTAGGAACCCTGGACCGCGATCCTTACCTGATCATCTCTACGACGTCCTCGCTGGGCTGCTGGGTTGATGGCAGATGATGACAGATGGTTGGCTCCGATGACAGCGCTGGGCTGGTACAGCTCGCCTTCGGCTGCTCGGACAGGAGAAGCTCGTCGCACACCAGCGTCTCCTGCTCGGATGCCATCGAGTCGGTCGAGAACTCCTCCGCAAGTCCATACTGGGCTGTGCAAGTTGGGCCCTGCAAGTTGTCGCCTCAATGTTTTCAACTCACCCTCCGGCGCCCTTCAGCAGCTGTCCCAACATAATGGTACGCTGCCGACCCTGACTGACTGAGACGCACACGGCGTAAGGGAGCGCACCTGTTTGCTTTGGAGCACATCAGGCCACATGGAGCCCCCAGTGCTCTTGCTACTGTCGGGGAGCCATTCATTGCTCGTGGTAGTCGCAGCGGCAATGTCCCGTTTCTTACTAGCACGGTTGGTAGAATCTACTGGGACAGACGCTACTACTTGAGCCATGACAGTGTCTACCTGCGACCTACGTCAGCAACCTACACCATTGTGCTAAAGGCCTCACATTCCACGTGCCGGCAGGGAGGGAGGTGGTTGTGACAGTTGCAATTGGGTGGTAAAGCGTTGGGGGCGTGTTTTCATTGCCTGGCTATCGTTTGGCCACTGCCACTTTCACTCCCCTGCCGACTGTTCGCTGCCATTCTGCCATCAGCGAAGCATACAAGAAGTCAGCATGCTCGATATGCATGCTCTTACCGTCTTGTGACACGGCATCAAACCGCTGCCATCGCAGACCGCTGTGGCCTGCCTACCACCCATCATATGTAAGACAAGCAGCACAGTAATCCGCTGCCTGGGCCACACACTGTCAGCAGATTTGATATGCAAGCCGTCCCGCACATGCAAGCACAACCGTATGCATGTGTCGGTGCGTCCTGCAGCCTCTGGGCGAATTCCACTTGCTAGCCGCCATCACACCAAGGGGCTATCCTGCGGTCATGTCATTGAGAACTACATCACCTGCCATGTCCATCAGCTCGCGGCAGGCCTGGTGCACCACCTTCCTACCCCACCCACCCAGTGTGCCAAGGCTGGCTGCACAGAAGACCAACACCAGCTGCCTGACCTGGCACTCGTACAGCTCATTTGAAAGCTAATAAGCTAACAAGCACAGCTCATATTGCATGCAAGTCAGGGTGGTGGAAAATTAGTCCCGACAAGTCTCCCTGGCATTTTTATCTTTACTCGCATTTCCACGTCTCCGACCACCATACCATCATCACTACTCATCCTCCAATTTGTCAAGGTGTGTTGAACCATGCGCTCCTGGGCACGGTACAGCCCCATGCACTTCTGGCGCCATCGGGGTCTTCAGCTATACTCCTCACACAGCTTGCCCAGGGACTCCCATGGGCACCTATGAGGGAGCCCCCAGGGCACCTATGAGGGCACCTTCAGTCATGTATTGCATGCTGTTGCCAGCCCGGAGGGCTGTCACAACCATGGGCGTGACTGTGCGGTTTGCGTGACATGGGCTGCTGCCAACAGCTGCAAGCGCAGCTGGATGGTCTAGCAGGCTGTGTCCCACTTCCCATGCTGCCATGGCCCATCAGCCATGCTTGAGGTGCACCCTCAGCTGGGTGTGCAAGGGGTTGGGAGGGTGAACCTGATGCCCGCACCCCAACAATCTGGTTTGCACGGCACGCAAAGTGGACACCAACGCTCATGCCAGCTGTGTCTACCCTTTTTGCCTGCCCACATGTGGTACTTTGCGGCTTGCTGGTCAGTTTGTAGATGATGAAGCTAACCAAGTTCTCTATGCTAGGAGCATTAACATCCAGGTAGCAATACCCAGAGCAGACTACGAGATGGTGCTCACGTTTGAGTCCGCGGCCATGCAAATTGCAATAGAATTTGCATAGTCCTTTGGTATACGGATGACCACTTAGCACGCCATTCGGCGCGTAGTCGTGTGAGCCGTGAACATACGACGGCAGTGAATCGCTCGCGCCTATTGTTGCAGAGCTTGCTCACTAGAAGCATAATGCAGCTACATCGCGGCTGCGCTGGCGCACTTCGGCCGCCCTGCAAGGTTTGTCGTGCAGCTGGTTCTAAAGTGGCGAAGTCGTAGTGAGCAAGCGCGCCGCTTGCAGGCTAGCAGACGTCCCTCGCAACTGCGATGCGTTGCGAGCGACATCAACTCGAATGGCTCTCAACCCACTTGCCGCTCACTCAGCATGCCGCCTCAGTGGCTGGCTCAAAGGCTGAGGCATGTGTTTGGGCACAGCACCGCGCCCTGCAGGACGACGGGAGCTGCTAGCAAGCTCGGATCCCCTTCATATGCTCAGAGCAGCAGCAGCAGTGGTAGTGGAGTAGGTAACAATGGTGGCCAAGGAGGCTCAGGTGGGGGTGGTGGCCAAGGTGACGGCAGCGGCAGTTCAAACAACAACGATGACGAAGACAGCAAGGTTCTCTCCCTGACAGAGGTGTGAGTGCTGCAGCATAGCTGCCGCCATTTAGGTATGCCACCATGTCCTCTGCCCACGTCCATGCAGTCACAGTGCGATGAGTGACCATGTAGCAAAGCATGCCTACTGTGACTGAACAAATGCCTGCTTCTTGGCTGCTGCCTGATGTCATGTGTCAGCAGTGCAAGCAAGGGTCCAAGGGTAGCAAGACTATGCCAGCCTGGCAGTGGGAGTAAGCAACTTGATAAGCTTATTGCAACAGCTTGTTGTTGGAGGGCGGACTGGCCAGCCTCAGGCCACCCAATCCACATGTGATGAACGTGTGCAGTTATCGACTGTGCAACTTCACTTTCGCTGGGTCATTGTTGCTCCAAAACATGCCCCCATGCTTGCATGTCAGGTGGAAGCCCTGGCCCTGGCCAAGGGTGTCAGGTTACCAGCTGACATGCTAGAGCTAGCCGCCAAGTATGGGCTGCGAGCGTCAGCCCTGGCAGCCTACTTCACTGCCCAGGTGCGTGTGCAGCAGTTTGGGATGCTTGGGAGCTGTTGTTTGGCATTTGTTTGGGAGGCTGCTGTGCTGGCTGTCCATAGGAAGGTGATGCAAGCCTCGAGTGGGGGTGTGGGGTGCTGGGGAACCTGCAAGCAGAACTGCTATCAGCCTCACCACTCCTCCGCAAACTCCGCAAGCCCATGCATCACTGTGTCCCACTGGCGGTAGGGTAGCAAGGGGTTGCACCCAATGCTCCCTCCCTTCGTAATCACCCACTGGTAAGTTTGAAGGCTAAAATGTTCTCAGTGTGTCCCGGCCACGTCACAGCAGCTGTTGATTATGGCAATGAGGTATCTCGGCAGTGCACCTGTCGCAGTCATATGATGTACTGCATATGCTGGGCATGTGATAGGCATGAGTCTGCTGGCTAAACACTTCACAGTAAAAGAAAATGCTACTAGCTCATTGCTTCTACATGCTATTCTCTCCCAAAGTGGATCTACTGTCCATAACTATGCCCATAACTATAGAAAAAGCATGTTTGGAGGAGCTGTGTCCAACAGCATACTAGACAGCCACCAAATTGCGTGTCATGACGACGTGCTGCAAAGCAGTGTCACCAAAGATAGCTCTCTATTCTGAACGTTTCCGTTGTTTCCCCGATATTCTCAGTGTTTCGTTTTGTCGTATCCTACTTTTGCGAGATGTCACCAGTTCAAATCCTTCTAGTATACTTTCCTGGTAACCGAATCCAATCGGAAATCGAGCATCCATAGAAAGAAGATACCGTGTTTATGTTGGGTAGCATCGGCGGAATAGATGCCTATTTCCACATTGCGGTCAACAGCAGTCAATGATCAACATAGGACTCTTTCGTACCCCAATGTTCCACTGCATTCCATGAGCCTACACCATGCCATGCTCACCTTTAGGGGCGGTCACAACTGTGACGGTGGCAACTTGGCTATGACATGGCACACAGCAGCCCATGCAGCCATGTAGCCATGAGCAATAGGGCAGGCAAGGTGAGGGAGTCGACAGATCTACCCTGATGTTTAACAACCCCAAGCATGACATGGTAGTCATGGCATCTGCAGCAGCCTTGGGTGACACCTTCGCAAGGGCTAGACTCAACAGCCCCATTACAAGCTCGCTTGCGTGCAGATGCAGGAGGTTAGGGTGCCTAGCCACATGCAGAGTGCGTGGCTGTTAGGCATGAGCCCAAGGTCTGCTCACGTTTCTCACGCCCAGTCCTGCATGTCCGCATTCGCCAGCTTGCCCTTGTTCCCACCTTGCTCACAGCTTGCTCTTGTGAAGGTCTGGCACTTGAGTCTGCTGCAGCTGGCGCACAATGGCCTGCAGGGTGGGGTGTCTGGCTTCCTGGTACGCACTGTGCCGTACATGCGGGATCGAATCCTGGCGGACAACATGTTTTTGTTCAAGGTTGGCGCCGAGGTCGTCATAGACTCAGGTCGGTCATGGGCGCTGCTCCTAACCATGCACTGCCTATAACTATGCATTGCCTCCTCCAGCATGATAGGGCAGTACGTCAGCCATGCAGCATGACAACCCAAGCGCCAGGTGGCGGTCATCCCAACCGCTGCTCCTCCTTGTCCCCAGCAGTGCATTACCGGTGCTGTAAAACGCTGCCAAAGCTCGCATATGCTGAATGACTTCATCAATGTGATGACAATGAAGAAGATGGCATTCCATATAATGACGGTGCCACATTATGGTGACGAGGAGGAAAATGATGGCGTTTTCAGCAGCTACATGGCTCACGCAGCAAGCCCTGCTTTCCACAAACCATCCTGGGCTTGGTACCTGCAGGGTGCGCCACTGTGGCTGAGGTGCGCAAGCGAGGCAAAGACTTCTGGGCAGAGTTTGACTTCTACCTGTCTGACCTTGTGGTCGGCTTGGTGGGTGCGGCCTGCTGCCCTGCATGGAACCCTGATCATGCTTTGGGTCTTGCATGGCTGCCTGCCCAGCCCCCTGCCCCCAGCACCAGCACAGTGCCCCTGCCCCACAGTGCCCCCCTGCCCTCACACCCTGCACTCCAGCCTGCCTAAATCCCACAACTCACTAACCCACCACTCATTAACACATAACCCACCTTACCCAAACCCAACAGCGACCAGACGCCCTGCACTGCTTCCCTGACCACTTTTGTCCCTTATCCAACTCCACCATGATGCTTTGCCATGCTCTGCCATTCTATGCCAAGCTCCTATCGGAGTTCACCGGACTGCCCTACTGCCTTCTCTGTACCCATCATTCCACTGTAGTGCAATGGCCTGCACCTGCAACTCTCACCCTCACCCTACCCTCACTGCCCACCCTTATCGTGCCATGGTCACACTTGCCTCGCACTTCTCTCACACTATTTATCACACTGACCTGGGACACTGTGCTCGCTGCCAGGTGCTGGATGTGGCATTGGTGTCCCTCATGGCGCCAGCAGCTGTGCTAGGGGGCGCATCCAGGGCTGCCATGACCACAGGCTGGCTGCAGCGTGCCCTGGCCTCTGTGCCTAGCGCTGTATTTGAGGCCAACATCCGGGTGGGTATGTCCAGCATGGTGCAGGTCATCGCCGTCATGGCTGAAAGCATGAGGTTTGCAGCCACCATAAGAAGCTGCAATGCATGGGACTGAGGGTTTACACCCCCGCTGTTCAGGTCTAGTGAGGGTTTTTAATGAGTCATGGGGGGTGGCATGTTCGCATTGGCAAGAGTGTGTGAGAGCTCACCCTGATTGTCAAGGTGAGGATTGGAGCATCATGACCCTGCGTGGCTCACACCACTGCATCACCCACATCAGCTCGCCAAACACTACCAGCCATCTGGTGCCCAAGTGCAAGTGCCACAGCTCTGCTGTGTATTGCCCTGGGCACCACACTCGTGGAAAAGATCGCAAGCAAAGTTGCATGCAAACGATGCTGTTGTCTGTTTGGTGGCATGACGTGACCTCCATGCCTGCATGCATGCGTAATGAGGCGTAAGCCACCAGCTTCAACTCGGTGCTGCTCAGCTGCTCGGTGCTGCTCAGCTTGGTGTAGGAGCCCTCATCTACCATCAGCTTACACCAGGTGAAGGACCACAATGGGGTCACCTGCAACAGTTAGCATCCACCATCGCTTGCCCTGCTGGTGGTGCAGGGCGTGAAGTCGTTCAGCCTGGGTAGCCGGGTAGCCTGCCTGGGTGTCAAGTTCCTGGAGTACAGCCTGGCGGGCATCAGCTGTGGGCTGGTGGGGCAGGGCGTCTGCAATGCCATCATGCACCTCAAGTGAGGCCCTCCAGACTCAGCCTGGCTGGCGCTCCCAGCCCACTGCCACCTCAGCAGCTGCAGGAGCCTGCCACTGACACCCCAGCCACTGCAGAGGGGCCAGGTGCTCCCTCATTGTTGTGAGGGGGCGCACACAGAGCACAGGGCCAGGTCCCTTTGGATAAGAGACAAAAACTCCCCACCACCACCACTACCGGTCACTGGCTGCTACTCATCATCATTACCACCATCATTGCTTGGCATTTGCCCCTGTGCCGCCCAATTGGATTCCACCAGTGCCACTGCAAATGTGCTGGTACTCGTATTACTGGTACTCAAGTTACATAACACTCATACTCATGGTGGTCCTGCTAGGTGTGGCTGCCCTGCCCTGGCTCCATGGCATGTGGCTGCCCTGAACCAGGCGTTGAGCCAGCCAGCCAATTCAGCCAGCCTGCCAGCACCATGTTACCATGCCAGTCACCCTGTCAGACAAAGTTTACCTTCAGCCAGCCTGCCTGCCAGCCAGCCACAGCCTAGTCAGCCTGCCCACCTGTCCCTCAGCTACCCAAGCAGCTAGCCAGCCTACCCCTACCCAGCTAGCTAGCAGCTAGCCAACAGCAGCCTGGCTGCCCACCCCTGACCTGTGCCCAGGCGCTCCATCCATGGCACCAAGGAGGATGACGTTGCCGTCCCACCCCTGATGAAGACGGCGCTGGTGTGGGGCCTGTTCATGGGCCTCTCCTCCAACATCCGCTACCAGGTGGTGTACGGGCTGGAGCGGGTGGTGGACCTCACTGTGGCCAAGCACGTGCCTGCTGTGGCCTATGGCTCCACCCTCGCCATCCGGTTCGTCAACAACGTCATAGGTGAGAAGTGGAGGGGATGGGAGGAGGGGGGCTCACAGTGATGATGATCGTTCACTCTTGTGTAACCCTCAGCCTGGTATGCTTGCTTTGGCCTTGCCCAGAAGCAAGTTGGGAATGACAGCCGGTGGCCCTCTCCATGGCAGCATGGAGAAGTGCACACACCTCCAAACAGTTTGTGAATTGTTTCATGTCCCTGCCATCAAACCTCCATCTTCAGGGTAGTGGACAGGGTGGGGGGTAGCAGTTTGCAGGCCGTTTGTGAGGGTGCTGGGCTGTCATGAGGTCATGAGGGGTGCTAGGGTCCCATGAGGGGGAGATGGGTTAAAGTGGGGACAGCTGAGAGGGTCTGCTGGCTAGGTTTAGCTGGGCAGCAAAGATGTCAGCGGGCCATTGCATGGTGTACTGCAACAAAGCAAAATCCAGGCGAGGTGAGTGTACAGCACAAAGGCACCTGCATGGCTTGCTCAACTTTAGTGTTCTGCATCACTAAAATGCTGCTGGCAGTCTCTGGTTCACCCCCTGCCTCAATATGCAAAAGATTGCAAAGCTGATTTGACGACCAGCATGCTGTACATGGAGTGCAGGGGGCGAGAACTTCATCGACATGGCGCGCTGGGCTGGTGTGCAGTGATGGCGGTTGTCTTGCCGGCGGCTGCCTGGTCCAGGGCCAGCAATTATTGTCGCAGTCACTAGCACACTTGTTAAGGCGCGCCGGCATGCCAGGAACAGCCTAGTTGATGGTTCATGCCGTGCCAAGCCATCGCAGGAAGGCCAGCTTTGCAATGACTAGCAGCCACGCGATAGATGGGCAAGCACAAGGCCTTTGGATTGCAATTGAACCACTGTCACCCCATACTTGGGTTGGTACTTGGGTTCCCATTGCAGCGCAGCTTACAGCGCGACACCATCATTACAATTATTGCTACCTACATTGGCTGGCAAACGCCATTAATCCATGTGACTATGAAATGCGATGATGATGGATAAGTTGAGAGAGCGTATTGTGCAGAGCCGACGTACCTTGCAAGGTGGTTCACTCCGGTTAACCGCTTGCTCAGACATGGCTGCTGCAGGGTCCCGGCTCCTACTTGTGTGAAGGCTTGGGCTAAGGACTTGCTCGCTGATAGAATCAATGAATGAGTCTGCTGAGCAATACGTGGTGGCTGATGGCTAATCTGGCTCTAATCTGTTTGCCTATTCACCAGCTGATCCTTGATAGATAGACACACTAAGACACTCTGACAGCTAAGCCTCTGATACCAGCCAAGTCTCTGACACACTGCCCACTGGGTGTTCTGAAGATCTGACCAGGTTTCTAAGACGTAAGGTTTCCAAGACGTCATCACCACTTGTGCCTGCGGGTGAAATGCAAGCCAGGAGGCGGGGGTAAGAAGGTCCTGGTGTGCTCCACAAAGTTACAATATCATTAACGCCGTGTGATTACATGTAGTTAAAATGTGAATCTGCATCACTGGATGATATGTGTGTTGCACGTCACTGAAGCATTCAGCCAGCACGCAGCCTGCTAGCCCAGTCGGGAGCAAGAACCTGATGAGATGCGGTTGTGCTGGGGTTGTGATGCACCCCTTGGCTGGCACCCTAAGCACCCTGGACATTGACACAAGCGTGGCAGGCAGGGTGCACTCAATCCTCACCCCTTCAATGCGCCTTCCAGCACGCCTGCCACCACACCCTCCAAGACGTTCCTCAAGACTCCCTTCTTGGCCTTCTTGGGCTTGTGGCCAGGCCCACAGTGCGCTGCAGCAACAGCAGCAAAGAGACCTGCCCACTGGCAGCCCTGCAGCCAGGGCTTGACCATGTCCTAGGTATGCTCGTCACACACAGGTTGACTTGACTTTGCCCAAAGGAGTGGTCCGTGACTTTCCTGTCCTGTCCTTTCGTGACCAAGCCACCCTTTCCCGTGCATCACCCATTTCTCATGCAGCTCTTCTAGGGGTGCATGAGCACCAGGGGTGGTGCATGAGACGCACATGTCAGACCCACTGGGATGCCAACCTTAAGCCATGCAGGAAGCACAAGTGTCAACGGGCTGCTGCTCCAGCCGTTACCTTTGCTCGAGCCTCATGTGTCGGATTTGGTTGTGCTCATTGTGTGTCAGCATCATGACCTGGGGATGATGGCGATCAGCTCACCTGGCACTGCCCCGCCATGCACATGTCCATAGCCTGGGGCAGGAGGACCTGCGTGCCAGAGGAGGCCATGCAAGCTCATGGGCCAATGCAAGCGCATGTAGCCATCGCTAGTCTGGCCTCATTCTTCAATGATGGCACCATCAGGCTTTGTCCCCTGCTCCCTATGATTGCTTGAGCTGCTGATTAATGCCAAGAGGTTTAAGAACCAGTCAACAGGTGGTGACGAGTGACTCATGTTTGGCAGGGAGCTCACAGTTGAAGGCGTGGCGTGCAATGGCACCTGGAACATCACAGGGCTGGCACCTCAGTACCACTCCATGTGCTGACACATGGCGTACCTGTGGGGGGTGGGTATTGACTTGGCGGTGGGTATTGGCCTGGAGGTGGGTAGTAGCTGGCAGGGGGATACTGAGCAGCAGGAGGGTACTGGCCAGGGGCAGGGTACTGGCCCTGGGGAGGGTACTGACCAGCAGGGTGTGACATCCCCTGCATGCAAGCATGGCACCACATGCACATCGTGGTCACAGGTGCCTACCCCAGCCAGCAGGTTGCCAGGGTACAGCAGCGCGGCATGTGAGTGTCATGGCCTCTGTAGCCCAGCACTCTATGCTGTGTGAAGCGCGGAGGCTGGGCAGCTGGGTAGGCAGGGCTGCCCTGGGGCTGCTGGCGCCCACACCCACATTCGGGGTGAAGGTGAGGGACACATGCAGGGTGCCACGCGCGTGGTTCTTGCGCGAGTACAGCTGTACTGCCTGGCGGTCAGTGCCACGCTGACGGACAGCAGCCAGGCTGACGGTCCCGCTGCCTAGGTGGTCATCAGAACCAACTGCAGCCAGTAATCCAGAACCTTGCTGGTGGCCCTGCACAGCCCCCAGAGGCTGCTGCGCAACGCCAGCAGAGTGCGCTGACGAGCATCACTTGCCATCCTCGTCCATCAGCTTCACATTGATCTCCTTCTCTTCGAGTACTGAGAATTCGAATTCTTCATTCCACACTGCACGGCAGGCCAGGCCAGGCCTGGGAGAGTATGCACAAGGTTCAGGCCTGGCGGCAGCATGGGCATACCTGGCTTGGTGCCACCATCGACACAAGTCCTGGACCTGTAATGCTGGTTGCCGCATGTCACCACAGCATAGGGGTCCTGCTTGCCAAACCTGCGAGCATAGTGCACTCCAGGAGATAAATCAGCGTGACACGGCATTTTAGCACATGTGCCTGCCGTTCAAGCCTGCCAGACACGCACTCGTACATCTAGCTAAGTTTGCTCTAGGATACTTGCGTTGCTGTTAGCATGTGCTGCTGCGGCCTCGCTTGTGACCCACCAATCCTTGTCCTTCAAGCCCTCCGCAAACTCCCTGCACGCGCATCAGGTATATTAGCACGCAGCGCACGCAGATGCATGTTATTGACGGGGACTCACAGCACAAGCTTGACCTTGCCCGCTCCTGCTGCCATTGTACGGACGCACTAGCAGTAGCCTTTACGACAGCGCGCTTGCAGCGGCCTGTGTTTACAGCGGCCTGTGTTTGATTACTCTTGGTGTAGCATGCTGAAAACCTGTACGGACGGGTAACTTGAATCAAGTTGAAGCATCCTCGGTCGCACCCTTGATGACTGCCAACCCCACACCAGAGGCATGTTCCGTGGGCCAACCCCCACGGCCCCCACAGCCCAACTGCTGTTCCCTTGAGAAAGGGATGGGATGGGTCATTGTGGTACGTTCAGCATCACCAGCAGAACCAAGACTAGCAGCAGCAGGTATTGTGATGTCAGGCTCAGACTTGCAAGCGGCTGCCAATGGTCACCCCCGCCATTGGCTGCACCCCTGATAAAATCTTTCTGGTCTTTAAGAGTTTTACAGCGATTCGAGCGCAGGGCTGTGCAGCTCATCAAAGCGAAGCTAGCGGGCTGCTCGGGCTGATGTGCACCTGTGCCGGGGCGGGCGGGGGTGTTGGAAGATAGGGTCGCGTTGTGCCGGGAATGGCCTGCTTAGTGGGGCTGTGGTCAGAGAACAGCTATCGCGCTCAGAGGCCCAGCTTTTCAAATGTTTGAATTTCTTGTCGGGCGCAGGATTTCTTGTCGGGCGCGGGACCCCCCTTGACATGTGTTCTAGTGCTGTTGATATGCTTGAGAGTGCTGGTATGGCTTTTGGGCTGTCCTTGCACCACAACAGCGTGCAACTCGTGTCGCGTCACCCCATGTCAGTTTTTCATGTTTTTTTACTTTCTGGACAATTTTTCAGAGTCCAACCATGACGTCAAATGATAAACTGCCAGTTCTATGCTGCTCCTTGCGTGGGCTTCAAACGTCTAATCAGGACAGAAGTGCGATGTCATCATGTTTGGGCCGTTTCATGAGTGGGCGGTCAACTTTTTCCCAGCTCAGTTTCTACATGTTTTTGACCAATTCTTGCTGCGCGTGGTTGCTCGGAAGTCGCAGGCATTAATGATCAGAGCATCCTGCAATTTCGCAACTTGGCAGCAACTTGCACATGGCACAGGTTCAGCAGCAATCCGCCGTCGCGGTCACGCCTCCAGCTTGGGAGATGGTATCGATGCGTGCTGGGACGCAGCGGCACTGTCGCGTGCTGACCTGAAAATTTGAAATGTCCTTCGCGGGTTGGGGCCAGCCACCCGGCAATTCGCTGGGGCTGGCTCCACTCTAGTTAGGCCATAAGCAGCTCATCGCACCAATCGGCGGCCTCATCCGTGCAGAAACGAGAAAGTTTCTATCTCTTGAGCCACGGGGGTGCGGCCAATGGCGGGGGTGACCCAATGGCGCCACCACATAGGATCCATGTCACATGGAACAGCCTATGCATGTATTGCTTATGGGCTAGGTCAAGCCGCCATACCATCAGTCAGTGACGGTTGCGGATTGGTAGACTATAATCTACATCGTTCCACCTCGTCTGCACAACTTATGCCAGCGCAGCACTGTAGTGGACAGCATCATCATGTGTGAGCTAACACAGCTTGTATGGTTCCTACCGCACATTGATGTGGAATGTGCCTCTATTGCAGACGACCAAGCACCGAAGCGTGTCTTCCTCCCCTCCTTCCCTGGTCCTCAGCCACAAAAGTGACATCCTTCAAATGTCTGAAAATGGAGGGCCTAGCCACACAAGCAGCACAGCTTCCGACCCAAGGTGCGCAGGGAAGGTGCCGAGGTGGTCACCTGGCACTGGCCATGGACACCATGCATGTCGCCTGTCCACATGTACATAGCCTGTTCACGAACCCCCTACCTGGTTCTAATGCTCAGGCAGCTGAGGCCACCAACCCAGCAAAGCTGTCACAGCATGTGTGACAGTCAGGAGCGTGACTGTGCAGAATGCGTGACTCACACATCCCATTGCGTGAGAGGCAGTTATTAACAAAGCAATACCGTGAAGTCTGGCTGCCTAGGTGGCTGCCTACCCTGAGGTCTTAAAGGTTCACGAGGTCACACTTAGGACCTAAGTGATAGGGCACTTCCTTGTTATTCGTCTGCATGATGTTCACAACCACATATCCGACATCCCTTATTGTCTATGCACCACGGTAACCTGCGCAGGCAGTACAGCATGCATTCATGACACCAGCTTCATCCATGGGGCATCAACGGCCAGCAAAGCCCCACAAAAGCATCAGCAAAGGCATTGGCTAAGGCTAGAGTGGTGAGGCATTGAGGAGCAAGGAGGCCAGGGTCGGCATAGCCAGCAGGATGAGCCCATGGCCAGCAAGGTGCAGCATAAACGGGCCAAGCGCACAAGGAGGGCAGGACGAGGGCGAGCCGCAGGGCATGGTTACAACACAGCGCCACAGAAGCAGAGCTGGCCAGGTTAATGTTGAGGTGGGTCGCAGAGCTGGCTACAAGCAAGCCCAGGGCAGGCAGGATTGTAATGACAGGATGGTGGCCTGCTGCTTATGGCACAGGGGTTGACTCAGGTGCAGCTTGAAATGAGCTAAGCGTGGATAGCCACACAGGGCTGGGTCAGCACCTTGCCATGAAAACACTGAAGTGGGCCGAGCACTGACTGCATGGTATCCTCAAGGAGTACCCACCAGGGTAGGCCGCAGGAGGGTAGCACGCTGCAGGGGGGTACCCAGGCTGGGGGTAGCTTGTGGGAGGGTAGCCTGCAGCAGGTGGGTACTGGGCTGGTGGATACTGCCCAGGAGGTGGGTACTGAGCGGGTGGATAACCTGCAGGCACACCATGACACCCTCAGCCGCATACCACCCCTGACATCACCAGCTTGCCGGCTACACCGCCACCAACGGCAGTTTGCCGCCGCCGCACCAACCAATCCCTGCTTGACCAAGCTGCCTTCCCAACCTGGATGGTAGAGAAAACTCTAGGTTGCTCACAGCTGGTTGGTAGCTACCTTGCTAGCAGTGTCTACCTTCCGTTCTGAACCACCAGCTCAGCACTGACCTGCTGGAGGGGGGTAGCCAGCTTGAGGGTACTGGCCAGCAGGGGGATATTGGCTGGGGGGCGGGTAGCATGCCGGTGGGTATTGACTTGGCGGTGGGTATTGGCCAGGTGGTGGGTAGTAGCTGGCAGGGGGATACTGAGCAGCAGGAGGGTACTGGCCAGGGGCAGGGTACTGGCCCTGGGGAGGGTACTGACCAGCAGGGTGTGACATCCCCTGCATGCAAGCATGGCACCACATGCACATTGTGGTCACAGGTGCCTACCCCAGCCAGCAGGTCACCAGGGTACAGCAGCATGGCATGTGAGTGTCATGGCCTCTGTAGCCCAGCACTCTATGCTGTGTGAAGCGCGGAGGCTGGGCAGCTGGGCAGGCAGGCCTGCCCTGGGGCTGCTGGCGCTCACACCCACATTCGGGGTGAAGGTGAGGGACACATGCAGAGTGCCACGCGCGTGGTTCTTTCGCGAGTACAGCTGTACTGCCTGGCGGTCAGTGCCACGCTGACGGACAGCAGCCAGGCTGACGGTCCCGTTGCCTAGGTGGTCATCGGGTCCACCTAAAGAACAAAGGAGTCCCAACAGAGAGCATAAGCAAGGGTGGCTCATGGCTGCAAACCCTGGCTGTCCTTACTTACAGTCATCATCCATTAGCTTGATGTGAACCTCATTTTCATTCACTACTGTGAAATTGAAGTCTTGGTTCCAAACTGCACGTCAAAACAGGACAGCAATGTGTCAGCAGCACGACATGGCTCGTGCATGCGTTGGGATTCTACCAGGTTCAGGCCTGGCAACAGCACGGGCATACCTGGCTTGGTGCCACCATCGACACAAGTCCTGGACCTGTAATGCTGGTTGCCGCATGTCACCACAGCATATGGGTCCTGCTTGCCAAACCTGCGAGCATAGTGCACTCCAGGAGCAAGTTAGCGTGACACGGCATTTTAGCACATGTGCCTGCCGTGCAAGCCTGCCAGACACGCACTCGTACATCTAGCTAAGTTTGCTCTAGGATATTTGCGTTGCTGTTGGCATGTGCTGCTGCGGCCTCGCTGGCGACCCACCAATCCTTATCCTTCAAGCCCTCCGCGAATTCCCTGCACGCACGTCGGTGTGCCAGGACAATGAGTAACACCTTGTTGCTACTGGGCGACACGGTCGAGGTGCAGCTGCGAGGAAGCTATGCCTAGCACTCACAAAACAAAACGTATTCTGCCTGCTGTCAGTGCCATCTGCGCAATATGTGTGGTGTGGACGTTGTGGCTGGTTGTGTGTTTCCGATGTCTTTCCTTCAAGCAAACAGTGTACCGTTCAAAAATGCATGCTCGCTGCCAGGTAGCTGCAGGGTAGGTTGTCAGTTAAGCGGAGTACTTGTCGCACACTTCATGTTACATCAGCTGCTGGCTTTGATGCCCAAGGCACTGGTAAGGAGTTTTCCAGGGTGTGGAACCACTAGGACATCTGCTGCAGAGCCTAATCAGGATATTTGCTACAAAGCCTTATATGCTTGCCTGATGGTGAAGCCGCCTGTTATCTCTTGCTATAGCCTTCAGCACCTTGGCTCTCAACCTTGAGCCTTCATTGCAGTCGAACACACTAATTGTGAACCACTACAAAACAGTGTCTTTTCTGTGTGGAGTTCCCATCGCATGGCATGCTCATGGCCTACACATGGCATACACATGGTCATGGTCGCCTACCACCTACAGCATTGCCTGACCCCTGTGACAGGGCGATGCATAGAGTTGGCATGACAAAACATGCACTGATTGAAAGCTGATGACAGCTCAAGATAGGGGGGACACACACTAATGTGCCCCAGCAGGCTGCTGCTGCTGCTGCTGGGCCTTGGGTGGCTTGTCTCGCAGCCGCTTGTAGCCCAGGCCAGGGTACTCCTTGCCCTTGGCTGGCAGAGCTCCCTGCTCTGGCCAGTAGCACAGCTCCAGCGGCCTCCACTTGCTCTCCCCAATGCGCTGCATGTTCAGCGCTGCATTGCAGTCCCTGTCCAGCCACCTGCCTGGCTGTGGTGCTTGCTTTGCCTTGGCAGCCTTGCCCTGGGCCTTGGTGGGCCCAGCTGCCTCTGGCTCAGCCTTGGTGCGCTTGCTGCGCTTGGCTGGCAGGGGAGTGCTGGGCCCAGGCTCTGAGGCTGCTGGCTGTGAGGCTTCCTGGCTGCTGCGTGGGGCCTGTGGGGGCTTGTGCAGCCTGGCATTCCAGGGTTTGCTGCTCTCGTCATACCCATCTACACCTTGATGGCGTAACGGAGGCCAGTCAGCTGCATGGCACAGCTCGAATGGCCCTTTTGCACGCTCACCAGCTGCAGGTTGTGCCGAGCTGCTGTCCCTGTCACCCACTGGGGGGCTGGCTGAGGTGGACTTGGTGCTGGATGCGAGGGAGTGGAAAGTCTCTCAATTTGTCGCAGGCACCAGGCATCAGGCACAGCAGCTATTCCACTGAGTCTGCATCGCTGTCCCTGTCGGCTGCTTGCAGGATCTTGAACTGCTTGTGCTGTGATGTCACATACCTGCATGGTACAGCACAGCATGCAGCCCATGCAATGCACGTTGGGCTAAAGCTGCAGCTGTGACGTCCAAGGTTAGCAGGCCTCAGTCAGCAGCTTTCAGTTGCTGGTTGCAGGCATATGGGCATATGGGCCTACAGGCGCAGGCGAGTATTTGACGCTCCCCCTTCTGCATGCTGCGAAGCTGGCTGCAAACAAGCAAAGGCTGATGGCATTCTCTCCATGCGACCTGCTGCTGCCACCCCGCACGGCAGCCTAGACAGCTGGCTATTGCATGGCTTGACATCTGAGGTTGGCACTCAACTCTAGCTGGGTACCATTGCGAGGGTTTACAGGGTAAGGTTCACAGGCCTCGTTAGGCAGCTTTCAGTTGCTGGTTGCAGGCATATGGCTGCTGCAATCCACGCTGCTTCCAACTTACCACGCCTCAAACTCCTGGAAAGACACCTCGCCTGACCCGTCCACATCCATTTCCTTGAACATGGCGTGAATGTCATGGGGCTCAAAACCTGTCGAGCAGGTGCAAGAGCAACCTTGCAAAAATACGACAACATGCCAAGTGCTATCCCAACAACGTCACACTCAGGCTGCCCCACACCTCACACCAAAGCCAATACAGCAGGACCCTGCTCTACCCACCTACAACAGCCCCCTTGTCCCTCACTAGGGCCTCCATTTGAGCCGGATCAGTAGTACCCACTAGCAGCCACTAGCGGGATTATACTAGTGGGCAATAGTGACCCGACTCAAACAGTGTTATTGGGCTGTGTGGAGTAAACCCAGTGCACATGGCACATGAGCCGCCTACCACCTACAATATCGCCTGACCACAAGGGCTATGTGTAGAGTTGGCATGACCTGCATGCACTAATTGTAAGCTGATGACAGCTCAACAAAGGGGGCACACACTACTGTGCCTCAGCAGGCTGCTGCTGCTGCTGGGACTTGGGTGGCTTGTCTCGCAGCCGCTTGTAGCCCAGGCCAGGGTACTCCTTGCCCTTGGCTGGCAGCTTCCCCTGCTCTGGCCAGTAGCACAGCTCCAGCGGCCTCCACTTGCTCTGCCCAATGCGCTGCATGTTCAGCGCTGCATTGCAGTCCCTGTCCAGCCACCTGCCTGGCTGTGGTGCTGGCTTTGCCTTGGCAGCCTTGCCCTGGGCCTTGGTGGGCCCAGCTGCCTCTGGCTCAGCCTTGGTGCGCTTGCTGCGCTTGGCTGGCAGGGGAGTGCTGGGCCCAGGCTCTGAGGCTGCTGGCTGTGAGGCTTCCTGGCTGCTGCGTGGGGCCTGTGGGGGCTTGCGTGGGGCCACTACAGGGCACCACATCATGCCCCGCACCGGCTGCACCGGCGGCACCTACCTACAACAGCCATGGCATGACTGAACTCCTCCTGATCCAAGGTGCCACTGCGATTGTCGTCATAGATGGCAAAGATTGATTTCACCTCGGCCACAAGCTCTTCATCGGGTGGAGCTGCCGGCGCAAACTCCTGCGTGGTGCCCATGGCATAAGCAATAATGACTTGCATGCCAGCTCATGAACGGAGCTGTCAACATGGTCTCCCGCAGCATATCGACACCCCTACCGTGCCCTTGCCTTGCCCTTGCAATCGTTGCTGCTGCTGCTGCTGCTGCTGCTGCTGCTGGCTAGCCCTCCAGGTCTTTGCTGATTGCATGTGTCCTTCCACTGCCCCGCTGCTGATCAGACAAGAGCATAGCCTGTGACCCTGAGATGATCCCCATGTGAAAGTGAGGGCTGAACATGGGTGAGGGCAGCTTGACCCCTCAGGGGCTCAGGTGGCGACCAGGTCATGACTGCAGTTGAAACCCTTTGATGCATGGTTTGTTGGCGACCAGGTCATGACTGCAGTTGAACCCCTTTGCCCAAGGCAGGCTGGGTGGTGAGGGTAGCTGCACTCACGTCCGGGCGCGCCAGTCGGATCATCAGTGCCACATCTGCCTTCGAGGCCTCAGGAAACAGGCAGCACAGCAGCTCCTGCAGTTGGCGGGGACGTGCAGGCAGGAGGTTAAAACGTCTGGTAAGAATAAGCTGGGTAGGTTGTCATCCAATAGCATTGGGCATGCAGGCGCATCTGCATGCTGGCAGTCCAACTTAGTGTATCTGCAATTTGGTGGCACTTTGCAAATTCTGAAGTTAGTGAGGAGCCTCAGCAGCACTGGTCGGTCTCAAAGCCTCAGGGCCGGGCACATGATGTGGGTAGCTGAATGGCACCCTGATGGATGCGCCTTCTATGACTTGCCTCAGCTTAGGTTGGTATCAAGGCGGCTGATGGTGTGGTGGACATGGGCTGGTGCTCACCCGGAAGGAGATGCTGCCGTCCTTGTTGCGGTCCATGGACTTGAAGATGGAGGTGGCCATGTGCGCTATATGGGGCTGCTTTCGCTTCATGTACCTGTTGCGGCAGGGCAGTCAGTGATGACTTTCTGACAGGGAGTCAGACTTGGCAGCATAGACAGTGAAAGCATGGAAGCATATGAACACAACCGCATGAAAACCACAGTAGCAAAAATCCTAATCTATAACGGTTCTTCATTGAGGTGGGTGTGCCAAGGGCAGGGGGTGAGGGGCCGAGGTCTGCTGATTGCCCACCATGTGGCCCCACCCCCATGTGACCTGCTAGGTGCCATGGCTCAGATGCAATGCGCACTGTGTTTGCGCACTAACTTCTTGCTTAAGCAGCACCAAACAGCCTGGGTCTGGACACTGACAAAGCTCCCAAAAGATACATAAAGGACCATCAGGACGCCTCAGCAATGTCCAGCGGCTGTGCCAGGTGCCGGTACCAGATGGCTTAGTCTTGACATGCTATGGGTGCCATAACAACAACAGTGCTGCAATGGCAACCTCTTCAATGTGTACCAAAGGATAGAAGCCCCATGCCTCACCTCTTGAACTCAGACAAGGAGATGAAGTGGTTCTTGTCAATGTCCAGTTCCTTGAACAACTCCCACAGGTTCTTCATGGACTGCTTGCTGGAGGCAAGGTGAGTGGACAGCACAGAGGCAACTGCATGGCTTGCGTGAAACCCCAAAGTGCTTGAAATCACACCCGTTGCCAACATGAGTGCCTCACTGCCTCGCCTTGCAAGGGAGTGCTGCTGGGCGCCCATGGCACCCATTGCATGCTGCACATGGCAGACATGTGTTGCAGAGCAATGCAGGATGGCAGCTGGGACATGGCGTGCATGCAGCCAGCCCACTCTTACTTGACGACCTCCAGCCCAAAGCACTTTGTGTGTGATCTGGCATTCATGACGCTGCTGCCTGGGATGACGTGGTTGCGAGGCAGTTGGGTGCTCAGCTTGTCCATGTCGTAGTACTGCTGCAGCAGAACATGGCAGCGGTGGATAACCTGCAACCAGCAGGACATGGCAGCGGTGAATGACCTGCCAGCAGCAGTACATGGCTGCCTTGCAAGGCACCCCAGCCTGCAGCGACAGCGCAGAGGCTGAGGCAAGAGGACGAGATGTTGCTGTTGGACAAGGCTTCCACCTGCTGGGGCGGCTCAAGTGTGCAGGCCTTGGAACCAGCAGCTGGGCTGGAGCCAGTGTAGCAAACTGGGTGTGGTGTCCTCACAAAGAAGGGTGAGTGTGTGACAGTTGGGCGGTTCATTTTATGATCATGGTAGAGGGCTATCCCGTCCAGAAAGCTGCTGGGTGTTTGGTTGCCCCAACCCAGATTATTTGGATACACAGAGGGTACATAGTCCCACCGGCTGATGCATTCCTTCTGTTTGGTAAGGTTGGCTTAGGCTATACCCTGCCGTGCAGGCAGGGGATACTGGGCCACCCATTCTCAATCCCAAGTACAATTGTGCCTTTTGAGCCGTCACTAGCTTACATCGGTGCATGTTTCATGCAGACACTAGGCCATAGACCTGTCACAGGGGTCAGGCAATAGTGTAAGTGGAAGGCGCCAATGCCATGTGCATGGGGACCTATCTGCATACAGATGAAACCACCCCTAGTGAGGGGACCTGATTCTGCCGTTGCGTTGCCTGCTGAGCTGATGAGGGAGGTGCTGCCATAAGGTCAATGATCCCACTCGTGGGTCAGGCACTGGCTGGTCACTGTTCATGTGTGATGTTGAGCACTCGTCGACTTTGGCAGGCAGTCTCAGTACATTGATGTGCCTTGTGACCCTAAGGGCTGGTGACGAAGGTTGCATATGTCTGCCTGGTACGCTGCTTGGTCTTGGCCATATGCAAGATGGGCATGGAAACTGGTGACACGCTCCATGGTACCTTCTGAAGGTGTTAAGGTAGGTGCCTGCTATGGCAGCTATCTTCAGCTAGCCGCTGGAGGGAATGAAACCTATGCAATGGCTCTGACCTGTGTGAACTCATCCTCTGAGATGGCACCATCCCCACTGATGTCCAGCTTTGAGAACAGTGTTTCTACTGTCTTCCAGCTGATGCCAGCCTGCAAATGCGACCGATGTGACATGGAAGCAGCGACAATGGCTAGCCCTCAGAGCAGATGTGCCAATGGCAGTAAGCTCTTACAGAACTAGTATTGACCATGTAGGCGTACAGTTCATGGCTAGTGATTTTCGGCTGCTCTCCCTCGTCGCCCTCCCGGCTTGCACATATGGCTTTGAACATGCCGCTTGCAACCCTGTCGATGTCCGCATGCTTTGGCACATTACCCTGCCCGCCAAACAGCGTCAACAAAGCCTTCTTTAATGCTCTCTCGCCCTGCCGAAACTCGCCCTTCAACCGTGCGGGCGGCATGTTCAAGCTGCTGCGTGGACGTCTCTGAAACCTACATGGTTGGCATGGATGGACTGGAATGAATGAAGTAAATGGATGAACTGCCTATGTGAGCGACGGTCACACTGCCTAACTCTACCGCGACATATGCCTAACTCTACCAAGCTCTACCGCGACATATCAATGCTATGTTACACGCATGTTACAGTTCTAAGCATTTGACCACCAACCAAATTTAGCCACCAATCCCCGAGCCCTCCGAACAGCGTCAACAAAGCCTTCTTTTAGTACAGGCAATAGCATTAGGCCTCATAGCTTACGTAGGACAAGCAGCACCACCCACACCCCCTGGCATGGGTGGCAACGGCGAGTTAAACTGACTGTGTGAGACTGCCGGTTTAAAGGCTATGAAAATTGCGTTGTGAGTACACTTCAACATGTTCACCGACGAGTTATGGGACCCAGGCACAGCCGTCATAAATACAATGGCGCACGAGGCATAAGAGTCATCCTACCCCTGATAATTAAGACGACGCCGCGTCTCAGCCACGTGATTGTAGGTGCCTGCTATCGCAGCTATCTTCAGCTATGTCCCCGGATAGAAGGCTCTGCCAGCTATGCGGTGCAACTTGTATCACTAAATATGGTGCAGTGTGCTGAGTGCAATGGCGGCTCAAAACTCGACATTCCAATTCACGCATTGTTTGCTCATGCGGGCGTCGTCGCGAGAGACCGCCGCGACCGACCCGGCATGGCCTCACTCGCAAGAGTTAACGCGCCGCTTGCCAGGAGATGTGCATTACTGCGCAAAATGCCAGTGCGAGAAATGCTATTGAAAACGGTGCTTTTGTAGAGAGTACTTGCATAACGATCACCAACTCCATGTTAAGACATCCTGAATGTCATGACAATATTTAGTAGCTCAGGAATAGTAGAACACACGCGACGCATTACTTAACAGGTGCAGGGTAGGTCAGCAGAAAGAATAAGCTCCTACACAACGCGGCTGCTATGGCAGGATGAGTTACCCCGACATAAATTGGCACATGGCAATGCTTATCTTCACAGCCCCTGCTCCACAGCCTGTAGTACAGGCAGTAGTAGAGTCAGTAGCATCAGGCCTCATAGCTTTCGTAGGACAAGCAGCACCACCCACAGCCCCGGGCATGGGTGTCACAACAGCAGGCAGGAAGGGCTGTGGGCCTTCTTTTATCATGGGCCAGGGAGAAGTCCACGTAATTATCAGCTGCAGCTCAACTCCCAGTGGCCATGGTCATCAGCCGTGCAGTGGGAGCAGGTCATGCCCCACAGGCGGTAGTCTCTTTCTTCTTCTCCTCTGTCTTCTCCTACTTCTCCTCTACGCATCAACCAGGGGCTCCCGGATGTCATGTTGCAACACAGCAATGGCGCTGGAGGTGCGGGGAAAGATGGCCAGCAGCAGCAGCTGCAGGGCTCCAAACACTGCGCCCACTGCATTGGGTGCCCAAATAAAGGCGTCGCCCACAGCCTGCGTGCAACAATGTTGGGATGGTGCTATTACTGATATAATAGGTGCTGGTGTTGATGTTGACAATGCCGATGCCGATGCCGATGACGACGACGATGATGATGATGCAGGATGTGACTGATATGCAGTGCCGAACCTAGGCTACAACCCTGCCACAGGGGTGAGGCAATAGAGTAGGTGGGACCCAGCCAAGTGCACCAAGGCTGGGCAGGCAGCTGAGCCCACCCAGCCCCTTGCGGGCACAGGTCCAGCGAAGGGCAAAGAAGCCAAAACCAAGCCAGCGCCACAAGGTGGCAAGTGGGTAGACAGGGACTGCAATGCAGCGCTGAACATGCAGCGTATTGAGATGTCCAAGTGGTGCTTACTGGAGCTGTTTTGACCGTCAGCCCAGCCAGCTCTGTTATACAAGGGCAGGGAGTACCCAGGCCTGGGCTACAAGCGGCTGTGAGTCCGATTACCCATACCCAGGCCAAGCAGCCTGTGGCACAGTATAGAGTCAGCTAACAGCAGCCTGCGTCAGATGAAATCAGTGCATGTCTGTCGTGCCAAACTGGCTAGTTGGTCCTTAGGGGGTCAGTGGATCCTGGGGCTGACAAGGGACGCCGGGCAGTGGTGGCGATGGTGGTGGTGATGGGTGGTGTGCACATAGTTGGATACTCCCCTCTTCCCGTACCTGCCTGCCTTCCCTGTCCTACTCCTCAACCTAACCTTAATCCTAATCCAATCCTGACCCTAACCTCCCTAACCCTGACCCAATCGTGACCCTGACTCCTACCCCTTCCCCTGCTCCTTGACCTCAAATGCTGCCCTGACCTCACATCCTGCCCTAACCTCACCAAAACTTGAACTTGAAAAACACCCAACCAAAGCAGCCCATAATTCCTCTACTGATGGGTAGGGGCTGTGTAATCTGTAATCCGAACTGTGTGTCTGAGACGAACATCCCTAATATCCTACCCCCACCCCCTTATGAGGGTCGGGCGGTCGATGGTGGCATGAAACACATGCAGAAACATGCATGAAACACAACAGCGATACATCGAGTGAGGAGCCTCAGCAGCACTGGTCGGTCTCAAAGCCTCTGGGTTGCTTAAGCAGCACCAAACAGCCTGGGTCTGGACACTGACGACGCTCCCAAAGATACATAAAGGACACTCAGGCTGCCTCAGCAATGTCCAGCGGGCCAATCAGCGGGCCTCAGCAATGTCCAAAAAAGCCAACCAAAGCAGCAGGGACCAGCCAGCAGTCAGGTCACACCACCAGAGCTTACCAGGCCATAGGCTACCCACAGGGAGCCGTTCACGCAGCTCATGGCTGACAGCGGCGCATGCAGGCTGGCGGCAGACCTGGTGCGCAGCACCTCCGCCAGCGTGCTCAGAGGAGCTGAGTAGTACAACAGCAGCACACCCACGGCCTGGTAGCCCCTGCACACAGGGCCCGGGGCAGCGGGTTGAGCTTTGACTGTTAAGTGCAGGAGCCCCTTTTGCTCCTCAGAGGGAGCAAGAATTGTGACAGAGGGCAAGGGCAGGGCCAAGGTTGGGGCAAGTTAAAAGTCAGAGCGGCAGCAGTGCCGGTGGTGGCTTGCACCAGCCTGGGTGGGGCGGGCCACTTACGCTGCTTGCACTTGCTGGGCAGGGTCTGAGATCCACAGGCAAATGGAGACGGAGGTGACGCTGATGAGCGTGGCAAAGAACATCAGTGCCCGCAGCATGAGGTCACGCATCTGCACATTCCAACACCAGCAGCTACATCATTGATGACGCTTGTCAACCAACACTGTCAATTGACTTCATGCTGCACATTTCCGGTCTGCCTTTACAGTCTTGAACATGTGTCTCAGTGCATGCTGAGCATGCTGACTGAGGCTCGTAAACCCCATGGGCGTCGAGCAGTAGCTGAGGTGGGTAGACCAGTCTGAGGTGGGTGGACCAGTCTTTGTACCGGTCTTTGTACTGGTAGGCTGCTTCAGCACCTTGGCTCTCAACCTTGAGCCTTCATTGCAGTCAAACACACTGATTGTGGACCACTACAAAACAGTGTCTTTTCTGTGTGGAGTTCCCATCGCATGGCATGCTCATGGCCTATACATGGCATACACATGGTCATGGTCGCCTACCACCTACAGCATTGCCTGACCCCGGAGGGCTATGACGTAGAGTTGGCATGACAAAACATAGGCTGATTCAGCACCACACAGTTGGTGTGCAGCCACACTACAAGCCAGCGAAATCTGGAGGGGCTGCCTCCACGCACCGCCTGAGTTTGGCCAGGCAGTGTGAGTGTGTCTAAAAAAGGTGAATGAGGTGCCAGCAGATTGTGGTGGGGCCATGAGGGTACCTGAGGCCCAGCCACCCCTAAGGTGCTGGCAGTCATGTATACGCCCAGCAGGAGGCCTGGCTGGTTCGCGCTGACCACGTAGATGTCCCGGGTGAAGCTGCCTGGCATGGAGCAGAGCACATGAGGACAGGGGCAGTGGGCAACGTACCCAGTAGGCAGCACTGTAGCTGGGGCTGGACGACCCTTGGCACATGGTTTGGCCGGTGAAGAGGTGCCTCCCAACAAGGCTAGTGGCTGTGGGTGAGTGGTGCACAGTGCTAGCAGGCAGGGGCCTAGGCAGGCAGGCAGGCAGGCAGGCAGGCAGGCAGGCAGGCAGGCAGGCAGGCAGGCAGGCAGGCAGGCAGGCAGGCAGGCAGGCAGGCAGGCAGGCAGGCAGGCAGGCAGGCAGGCAGGCAGGCAGGCAGGCAGGCAGGCAGGCAGGCAGGCAGGCAGGCAGGCAGGCAGGCAGGCAGGCAGGCAGGCAGGCAGGCAGGCAGGCAGGCAGGCAGGCAGGCAGGCAGGCAGGCAGGCAGGCAGGCAGGCAGGCAGGCAGGCAGGCAGGCAGGCAGGCAGGCAGGCAGGCAGGCAGGCAGGCAGGCAGGCAGGCAGGCAGGCAGGCAGGCAGGCAGGCAGGCAGGCAGGCAGGCAGGCAGGCAGGACAAGGTGCTTATCAAGACTCACCGTAAATGAGCCAGACCATGCAGTTGGCAATGATGGCAACTAGGGGCAGGGGGTTCAGGTCTCCTAGGCTCTGCAGCTTGCGTACATTTTGAACGGCACGCAAAGGTGACACAAACCTGCAGTTAAATGCGGGTCATGAAGTCAAGAAACTCAGTTGGCTATGCAGGAGGGTGGTAATGCCAGGTAATTCATCTGCAATGCACTGCCATGGGAGAAATCTACTAAAGAGCAGCCTAGGTTTTATGAAACCAATCAGAGACTGGCAGACCCACATGAGAAAGGCAATGATGCAACCCAGCCCAGGAGCAAGGTGGTTGAGAGCCAAGCTCTTCCAGTCGTCAGCATCCATCTTGTCAAAAGATTGCATTTCGTATTGAACTGCTGGGAAAATGTATACAAGAGGTCAGGAAAAGCTGAGGATCAGGGCTGCCCTCTCCTCCCCACAGCTGTGTTATCGTGGGTGCAGGAACGTACACTAGGCTGATAGATACACACCCTGCCAACTGTAGCTGCAATCGCTTCGCCGCCGATTGTGTGTAACACGCACGACAATCAAATGTGCTCTCTATCGCGCCTGCGTGCCAATCATTCAACTAGCATTGTTGGGTGGCATAGTCTAGCGTGGTAGGTCAAAGTCCATTGGCATCTGACACAGTTTACATGTCTCCTGATAAACAGAGTGAAAACCAAGGGGGAAAACAGCCAGTATTGCACAGCAATAGTTGGTTGCTGGCTGTTTAGTAGTGAGCTGTAAACATCCAACCCTTCTGCTGTGCTCCAGCTTTGTCGACTTTACACGGTCAGCAAATTTCTTTCGCCTAACTACTGACTAGGGAGCGTCCTGGTGTAACCATCAGGGCAGGTTGCTGCCCCTAGCCTGTAGCAAGCGGCATGGCAAGCAAGTACAGGGCATGATGTGAGTCCCCAATGGGGACTCCCCATTCTAGCTTCAGGTCACCCCGCCACAGCCACCACGCAGCCAGGGCAAACAGTTGTATCTTAGCCTTGTCCCATTGAGCACCATAACGCCTCGTGCAGAAGTCGTAGCTAGACGCACACGAGCCCAACACGAAGACATGCAGAACCCTTGTCTGTTATGGACTATTTTCACAAACTGGAGCTCATCTGATATGATATCACAGGCTGCTCTCAGGTTTATGATGACTCAATCTACCTCCATGCTTCAGTCATGCAACACGCATGCGGCCCTCTGGGTGCCAGAAGTCAGGTCCCACAAGGTCAGGTAAAATGGCTCGAAAAAATGTACCGTCACTTTTTGTCGCGTATACTGAACTCCAAGAGGTCAAACCGCGACGCCCCGCTGCGGCGTGCTGCAGCTTGGCCTGCGAGGGACGGGCTAAAGTCAACTTTGCCCCCCTCCGCGGTATCCTGGCACCAGTGACTCCTTGCACCCTAACGGTAGTGCACGTGCATACAATAACGCCGCAACGACGAGCGAGGTAGAGCGGCCACTAGTCGGTCGGTCGGCGTACCGGGATGGGGTGGCGTCATGCAAATCTGCAGTGCTATTTTTGAGATCGATTTGCTGCTTGTTGCTGATACGTAACCGCCTGGTTTCTGCGCCCTAGCTTTGAAGTATGCCCATAGCTCCCATTAGAAGCTATTGCAGTGTATTACATCTGCCCTGCGCAGGTTGGGAAGCTCCTGGAAATATCGTGCGTAGAAGTCTTATTTCTAGGCAGGAAGTGCATCAAACGCCGTGCTGACCTCCTTCATAGATGCAAGAGGTGTGCCTCGAGCATCTCTACCTTGCCCGATAGCGTTATCCTTAGGATTGACACCCATAGATACACCAGACATACCTACCATGCTCATGTCTGATTTGCTCCATTATCTCGCGCTCATCAGGCTGCGACGAAGGTAGAGATTGTTCAGGTTCCTCCAAGCTACCACCAGCGTTCATCAGCGGCACAAATGATGCAGATTTGCGGCCATTTTTAGCAATGGGCCGGCGCAGTCAGCGTAGTAAGAATAGGAAGGATAGGAAAGCATAGGACAGCAGAGGATAGCAGAGGATAGCATAGGAAAGCCTAAGAAGGCATAGGAAGCTCTCACCATTCATCAGCCCTCTCAATAATGTCGTCGAAGGAGAGACCAGAAAAAAACAGTTCCTTCAGTCATGTTGCCTGCAGCTCATAGTATATGCTTTGATGTGGTGGAGGAGGAGGGCCATTGCAACGCTTAGGCATGTTGCGAGCGAGCTGCAGCAGCCCGATGCGAGATGCGAGCCACCCGGTTAACCGACATAACCGCCGGCCCTCGCGCTTGCGCTGTTGTGTACCGTACCTACCAGCACCCGCTTACAAAAGAGCGCCGCATCCATCTACAGTAAACTTGCCAGCTGGACACTTGGCAAGGGTTGGTGGGCGTCCAGGCCGTGCAGGCCCTTTGATGCAGTAGGCATATCGGAAAGGCTCGCTGATCAGGGCTGCGTAAGCGCGGCATCAAATGGCTCACGGTACATTTTGCCAAAGAGACCTTGTGGGACCTGACCAGAAGCATGAAGCTGCACAAGGAAACGATTAGAAGACCTACAGTACCAAACATACCAATACTCCTGTGTTCACGTTGGTGCCTAGGGCCTCATTGGGGCAAGCAGCTCAAACAACAGCAGGGAAGTACGAGGCACTACTAGGCTGTGCTTCGGCCAGGTAGGTTACCGTGTTTGCCACGCAAGGAGTTCGTGTCTGGTTTGCAACCATGCTGGACCCTGGCCTGGGGCGTCTGTTTGCACACTGCGCTGGTCGCTGGACACTTCAAACCGCCAGCCGCCGAAGATGGCGTGCTGTGCATGAGTTTGCCTGATGAAACTTCTTGGGCATTGCAATATGAAGTTAGCGCTGGAGAAACAGGAAGCACGCGATGCAAGTCTATCGCAAGTCAAACATTGACTTGGCGTTGACTTATGATTGATCCCGACGGGTAGTGCAAGCAAATGCTCAAGTGACAGCTGGGTGATGGACGCGGCAAGTGCTAGTGACACCGCCTCTAAGACCACGAAACGCGCATTTCTTAAACGCGGCGAGGGGGTCACAAAGCGTATTTATGGCCCCGTCATAAGAAAGAGTCAACAGGAGGTATTGGCCGCATCTGTGGATGAGGAGGCCCCGCAGCGAACAGAGCCAAGGGGTCGGGCGGATGCGCATTCCGTCCTTGACCAATCTGGTCCTAAGAGCCGTACAGCAAAGGCAGTGTACACCGCTGACAAATGGGATGATGCAATCACAGAAGCCGGCCATGAAGAGCTCCAATCCAGCACGGTGCTCCTACCTCATACAGGTGTTGTGGCCCTTGTGCGCCATGTCCATAGTCCCAGCTATTCACAGCCACTGTGGGCGCACGTGTGCAGGGTCCCAACGCACATCTGGCAGTATTACAAACAGCCTGCGCGCAGCACCTCGCAACACAGTGAGTGTACAGATTGGCTTGTGTGATGGTTTATGGAGAATGACACAGGCAAACATGTATTGCCTGCCCTGTGGATGAAGCAGGCGCCCCAGCCCAACATGCCTTGCTGCTGTGTGCTGTCCAGCATGACATGGAGTTGGAGGAGTTTGAGGCCTTGGAGCAGCAGATCAAGAGAGATGTCCAACCTCAAGCCTCGCAGCCCCACTCAGTCGGAGCTGCAGCCAGCATTGCCAGACCCACTGGGTCCCTGCTGCAACAGCAGCACAGACAACAGACCGGATATGCCCACAATCACAGTCGCAGTGTCGGCAGCGCAGATGCTCAGCATCAGCACCTTATGCATCAACAGTTTGGCCTGGGGCTACCGGCGATGTCTACACCATCACCTCATGTGCCAGACTTGCCCACCAGGCCCAGAACAGCAGCTGATGTGGTTAAACCTCTGTCAACTGCCTCAGGCACTGCTGCAGACGGCAAAGTGTCCAGACATGCAGCTCGTCAGCATGCTGAGCCCAGCCCCCAGCAGTCATGGGGTGATGAAGCTCAAGATGGTTGGGGTGAGGAGCTCAGTGCCAAGAGCCACACCGGCTACCAGCGCCCACAGCAGCCTGGAGGGCTGCCGGCCGCTGCCAGGTCTCACAGCCGTGCGGACCAACACAGTCTGGCCAGCAGCCTGTCTGCTTGGGCAATGCCGTTAGCTGAGCCCCAGCAGCCCGAGGGCTCCTTGGCCGCCACCCCCAGAATATCTGCAGCTTCGCCCAGATCAGCTGTAGGCCATAGCAACAGTGGTTTCTATTTTGACGATGATGCAGAGATTGCAGAGGATGGTGGCGAGGGGGATGGCAGGGTGCCACACGGCAGTGGCTGGGAGACCCAGCCAGGCAGGGCAGGTGCCGGGCCCTCCCCTGCCCAATCTCATGCACACCATGGTTATGGGGTAGACACACCGTACAGTGCTGACTCACAAGGGGAACAGCTTGGGGCTCAGCATGCCCAACAAGCTGCAGCAGGTGGCTCCACTTTGACGCAGCCCTTTGTGCGTTCCTTGTTCAAGCAGCAGCAGCAGCAGCAGATTGGCGGCAAGGCCGCTGGGGGCCCAGCCGTTCCTCCAGGACGGGCAGCAGGTGCTGCTGCAGGACCCCAGCCTGGGCATGGTGGGCAGTCAGAGATCAGCATGTCGCAGTTGGAGGCTGAGATGGCCAGAGTACAGCAGGTGAGCAGGCAAAGGCTAGGGTAGGGTCGCCTGGCAGCATGCGTGACCTTGGCAGTGTCAATCCTACCACCATCAAACACCGTGGTCCATGCGTGATGTTCAAGGCCATTAGGAGTGACTGCTCTATGTGGGTGCCTGTCATGCTGTTTCATGCCCTCCAGGCTGCAGGTTGACGTCAGACAGGCATAGTCCTCAAGCTGTGAGTCACTGATATAGCAGTTATGGCGTCCATGCCATCTCTAGCAGGCCACTTTGCCTTCTAGAGACAACCCCATGCACACATGGGGTGGGTAACAACAGGAGTCTCTGCACCTTCATAGACTTCTTGCCCTCCACCTTGGGCCTCACTGCTGCCCCTGCACAGGACAAGGCCGCCCTGTCCCGGCTGCGGACAGAGCTGGAGAAGGGCGCTGTTAAGCTTGAGGCGGAGCGGCAGGCTGCAGAGCGTAAGCAGGTGCGCATGGACCAGGCTTACCCCAGCAGGCAATCAAACCTAGCACGAGAGCTCTGACGGAGCAAAGGCGGGCGGGCGCAGCTTGGTCGCAGGGGCAGCTGTATAGAAGCTTGTACAGGCGTAGTGGTAGCATCATTGTGTGCTGTCGGTTTCCACTGCATGGCCCTACTGTGTGCTGTCTGTAGCTGCTCTTACACAGCAAGGGCTGCAACCTAATGACGATGCATGGACCTTGTGGCATATGTATGCTAGGATTTGTTGAGCTGTGCATCATCTCAGCTGCTTAGAGTTGTTGTTCACAGTCATAAGCAATGCACAGGTCCTCATGTTGCTTTGCAGCCACCCTGGTGTGGTGACAGACGCTTTCGACCACAGGCTCAGTGCCTAGCCGTCTGCAAAGCCAGTCAAAACACGCTTGAACACATGACATCCTACACCTTCTGCTACTCTGCTGTGCTGGGCAATCGCCTTCTCCTCACGCCCTGCTGGAGCCTACAGAACTCTTGTTGATCCGGACGCTACCTACCCAAGCACCACAGCAGCCCCTCACCGCCAGGCCCTGCCAGCTATAGAAGATTGCAACCCCTTCAGTCACCCCTTGGGGCAGTGTGATGGATTGGAAGGCTGTGGGGTGGGAGGGTGACGGGTGCAGCCACTCCTCACGGGCGCAGGCTGAAGAGGCCAGTGCCTTTGCGTCCTGGCGAGCTGCAGAAGAGGCCCGGCTGGCACGGGAGCGGCGGGTGGTGGACAAGCAGAGCAAGGCAATCCTGAAGGTGCGTCTGCCTGCCTTCGCTGCCTGCATCCTGGCCACCTCTTGCGTTGACGGCAGCTGAGGGCTAGCCTGGGTGTTTGCATGTCATGACTAGCAGCTGGGGCTAGACAGCACATGGTGTGTGGCGATATCCTTTAGAAGCAGATTGTGTCGGCTAAACACCAGAGAGGTGTTTTCCATGTTTCTGGCAGCTTGCTTCAGCAATTCCTTCAGCATAAGGCAGAGCTGATGGCCCATGCAAGCAAGTATGGAAGCGTGTGTGACCATGCATGTGTAGCTGCCCACCAAGAAGGAGCGCAGTGCAGTGGAGGCAGTGGAGGCAGCCCTGGACATGGAGCGCAAGGAGGGGCGGGCCAGGGAGGCGCGCCACAAGCTCGCCATGGAGCGCTTACGTCAGCAGCTGCTGGAGCAGCAGGTGAGGTGCTGGAGAGCTCGACTGGGACTAATCTTGGGCAGCCCTCTTTCCCTCCTATCCTTCAGTTCTATAATGTACGAAGGACATAGTATCGTGCTTTGCTATACTTCTCCTACTCGGCACCATCATCACCGCCACCATCTCATTACAAAACCCTTCCCAGCCCTCCCCTCCCTTCCCACCACTCCCTTCCCACTCCCACCCACTCCCACTCCCTTCCCTCCCTTCCATGCTGGGCTGACCCACTCTTCCAACGCTGCTTGTTGCAGGAAAAGTGTCGGGAGCTGCGGGAGGAGGTGCGGTGGCATGAGGCCCAGCAGCTCGCCCACAGCACCTGGGCCACCCCCAGCTCTGGGTCAGCAGCCAACCGTACAGCAGGGCAGCACTCACGGGGCACTGGCCCTGGCCGTACTGCCGCTGAGCCTGCCAACGGGTCAACCCCTGGGCGGTGCGCTGTGTCTCACAAGGCAGTGCAGGCTGAGCTGGGCGCCAGCACCCTGGCAGCAGCGCAGCAAGGCGTGGTGGAGACCAAGTGCTCAGTGCAACCAGCGGCTCCAGCAGCAGGTCAACAGGTGGTGATGGGGTCAGGACGGCAGGCATGGGGGAGTGGCCCTGACCTGCCTGGGCCATGGCGGCCCTCTGCTGCTAACCAGCAGGCTGGCCGGGCCTCAGGGCGTCAGGACAAGGCGGCTGGGAATGGCACTGCGGCAGGGCAGGCTGGATCAGGGGCCTCAGCCAGCAATGGCCTAGGGCAAGGTGGGTCCTGGGACCAGCCACCTGAGACTGGGCAAGGAGGAGGATGGGAAGTTGGGGAGGGGGCTGCAGAGGGTGGCATGCCTTTGGAAGATGACCCCTCCATGCTGGCACATGTTGAGGGGGAGCTGTGGCATCACCGCAGCAACACTGTGGGAGGCTTAGGGTCTGGGTGTGGCCCAGTGCGTCAGCAGCCCCTGGGGGATGCTAGACAGGCAGACAGCCCAGACAGCAGCTTGGGTGCTTGGGCTCGCCAGGACAGTGGTGCGGGTGATGGCTGGCACGATGTGGCAGCAGATGGGGCTCGTCAGGCTGCAGCAGTGCAGGGGCAGGGTCTTAACCGGACTGGGCTGGCTGGCAGTGTGACTCCTGACTATGCCAGAGCTGGTGGGGGTGCAGTTCCTCAACGTCAGCCAGGCTCCCTTTGCCATGAACCATCTCTTGGACAGGGACATCAGGGCCAGGGGCATCAGGGGCAGGCGGGCCCCGGCTGCCACCAGCCCGCAGGCTGGTCTGAGCTGTTTGACTCCGACAGGGAAGATGACCCACCTGCCACTCTGAGGCATCAGCGGCAGCAACAGGAGGAATGGCAGCAGCATGATTTGCACCAGCAGAGGGATTCACGGGACAAAGGGCTCCAGCAGCAGCAGCAGCAGCAGGGACAACAGCCACAGGAACAGCAGCAGCAGCAGGGGCGGCAGCCACAAGTACAGCAGCAGCCACAAGCACAGCAGCAGCAGCAGCAGCAGCAGGGGCGGCAGCCACAAGCACAGCAGCAGCAGCAGCCACAAGCACAGCAGCAGCAGCAGCAGCAGCAGCCACGAGCACAGCAGCAGCAGCAGCAGATCTCAGCAGCTATTGGAGCCAGGCCCCCTGGGAGCTGGGACCCTGCTGCAGCCTCTGCGGCCCCCTTCCCCAGCATGCACAGCGGCCCTGATGCAGCCGAGCCAGACCTAAGCCACATTAGCCAGACGCTCCGCCAGCTACGGGCAGAGCAGCAGGGACGGGGAGGTGGGCAGCTGGGCAGACACCACGCGCTGCCACAGCCCCTCCAGGCTGACGTACCCCAGCTCCAGTGCAGGGAGATGGCAGCAGGCAGCAGCAGGCACTCAGGCCAGCCCAGCCACCCGCTCACCAATCCCAATGCTGCTGGAAGCTGGGCTGGGGTGGAACCAGCAGCAGGGGGGCTGCAGGCGGTCCCACCTTTGCGGAGTAAGTCTGGGTCAGGATCTCTGCCCACACCCCCACCCCATCAATCAGCCCCTCGCATATCACCCTTGCCGGCAGCGCCTGATGCAGTCCTCCATCCCATGTGCCCAGGCCAGTCTGTCCAGGGCGCTGCAGCAGCTGCACCAGCAACAGGCATGGGCATCAGTGGCGCAAGCACCCCAGGCAGCGTAGGGGCACAAAGCTGGGGCAGTAGCAGTGCTGGAGGGGCCACGGTGGCAGGGGAGGGGGCTGGGTCAGGCTGTGGCTCAGCCTCATCGAATACATCCGGGACTCTGAGGCAGCTGCCGAGCCTCCCTAGCTCATTTCAGTACAATGGTGTGCACCAGCAGCACCAGCAGCAGCAGCAGCAGCAGCAGCAGGGCTGGTGGGGCAGTGAGCCTACATCTCAGAACGGCCTGTACAGTCAGCAGCCTGTGCAAGCTCAGCTGCCCATGCACCCCGTGCAGGCCATGCAACAGCAGCAGCAAGCTCGCATGCAGCACCCAGGTCCCCATCAACAGCAGCAGCAGCAAGGCCAGCAGTGGCAGCAGAGCGCAGCCCAGCCCTGCGCCAGGCTCCCCTCATCCCTCCCTAGCAGTGGCCCAGCCCAGCCCCAGGACGCTGTGGTGAGGGAGGCTCGCCATGCTGATGGAAAGCATGAGCTTTTTTATGCCTCAGGCAAAAGGTAGGCTCCTGAGTTGTGGCACCTTGTAACATCCATGTGCCACTCGATGCAACCACCGGTCAACCACTCATGCACCCATTGTAGCAAACCTACTCAAGAAAGGCATAGGCTCTTGTGACCTGTCATGCTGGTCCATGCTGCAGTCGCTGTTGACTGGGTGGACTGGAAGCTGACCCCAGACAGTGAGCATGGCATCAGTGACACTAGCAGGCCACTCACAGACAGGGCATTCTATAATTTGGGGAAATTCTAGAGGTAACCTGTGCTGGTGACCCTGTTGAACCCTTGTTTCCTGTGAATTGGTAAACCCCTTTATTTCTGTGCGTGGCATGCACCAAGAGAGGTGGTGCCCCTGAAAACCCTACACATGAGGTGGAGTGTGCACATTCAGCATAAGTGTCCACGTATGCCTGCCGAGCCAGGCGACAGCCAGAGGCACCAATGCCATCATCGTCACCATTGCATGGCATTTTTGACATGCGGTCCTGTTGGATACCGCCTTGCACACACGCATCACACAACAAGTAGAGACTTCACCATCAGGCTCACTAAATGCGGGCACGCCAGGCCTGTTGCTGTGGGCCCTGTTGCTGTGGGCGGTATTCCTCACTACACGCCTGGCAAGCTGGCCGACCTGATGTGCTGCTGTGCCCCTTCCCTTACCCTGGCAGGGTCGTCGACTTCGGGAATGGCACTCGTAAGGTGGTGCTGCCCGGTGGAGCCACCACCATCACCTTTGCAAAGGGCGACGTCAAACATCAACTGCCATGGGGCACGACCCAATACTACTACAAAGAGGTGAGCTCATCCAACTTATCCCTTTTTCACCACGGGGGAAGCAAGAATACTTATTCACTTTATAGCTTGGTCTCTGACATCATGCTACATCCAGCTTATCCAGCTTATCCAGCTTCTCTAGCTTATCTAGCTCAACCAGCCTATCCAGCTTATCTAGCTTATCTAGCTCAACCGGCTACTCCAGCTTACCCAGCTCAACTAGCATTCTCTTGAGCAGCCTCATGGGACCATTGCTGCTGCTGATGCAGCACAAGCGCTGAGCGGTGGGGACCAAGCGCGGGGGTGCTTGTGTGTGCATGGTGCTGGTGTGCAGGTCGACACGTGGCACACTACGCACGCCAGTGGTGTGGAGGTGTTCCACTTCCCGACGGGCCAGCGCGAGGCTCACCACCCGAGCGGCATGAAGGAGATTTTGTTCGCGGATGGCGCCGCCAGGCGCGTCACGCCAGACGGGTGCGTGCCGATGTCTGGTCTCCGTGCTGGCTGCTCCCTGCCAATGTCTGGCATTGCTGCCCACTGAAGCCGCTTTAGGATTGCATTAGCAGCGATTCATGGAGTTTTGTCTGATGCCCGGTACATCGAAAGGAGATGGCTTGTACCGCTTATGTGTCAGCCATGAGACACCAACTCTCCGTTTTATCTACATCATATCTGTGGTGGAGCCCTGCGGCCCTGTGCATCCCTGTGGCGGTGCTCCGCGTCATCAGGCGGCTGCATGTGTGTGTGATGTGCAGGTTGGAGCAAGATGTGCCCGCGACACTCCTCTCCGGGGATGTTCAGCAGCCGGTCCCAGTGGTGCAAGCTGGTTGGTGATGCCCAACATGACATTGTGTGGCGCATCCGCCACTGCTCCTTGCGACACACCTGCCAGCTTGGTTGCGACAACAGTGCACCTTTGCTCGTGCCACTCATGCATAACTTGGATGCAACAGATTGCTCAATCAGCGTGTTAGTCCTGGAGCAGAGCGTGGCCCATTACACAATCCCATGATGATGGTTTGTTTGTCTAGTTGAACTTAGCATTAGGTAGGTGGCTTACACCGCTTAAGCCGTCAGCCGTTAGGCTGCTTGGCCGCATTAGGAAACTGTCATAGAGTGTGACACCGTGAGGGCCCTAGATTGGGCGCGGCGAGGAACATGCTGACTCACCCAGCTCAGATTACATTCATCGCTGTGGTGTGATCATAAGGCATGGACGAAGATGGCTTATCCCATTAGGCTGCTTGACCGCCCTCTGGGACCTTTCTGCAGCGCACTTCAACGCTAGGTGCACAAGCAGAGGTGGACATGATTTTCAACCGAAGACATGCAACTTGTGAGCACTCTACCAAGCTGTCCTCACAAACTCCGGCTGCTCCCTGATGAAACTCGTGGCAGTGCACTCAAAGTGACATGTGTAGCACCGTCAATGACCCCAGCAGAACATATAGAACAAGTGCTGTCTGTGGGCGCTGACCCCTAGAATCTAGCCTCCTATACGCCAAAAATCCACTATTATTGTGTTTGGTCATGCTCGTGTGGACTGTCCAGCAGCTGGTGTGCCATGTGAATGAGATTAATGCCACCCCCTTGCTTGGACCATGCAGCATGCAAGCACCTCTCCCGATGAAACGTCTATGTCAGCCATAGGTTGCCGCCCACTTCAGTTCAGCGCCTTTTCCACTTCTCATGCCACTTGACCTCCATGACGCCTAGGATTACGCTTGGTGTGATGATGACCTTCCTCCCCCCCTCACTTTCCTTTACCGGCTGAATCTGGGCACTGGGAACCTGTCTCACAGCTCAACATCCTGCTTCATCCGAGCAGGAGCAGGTGGTGGTGAGGCAGTTTGGCAGAGTTCCAGGCCTTGCAAGCAGCCCTGAGCCATTAGAGTTGAGGAAGTGCTTGCCTCAGCTCACGCGACACCACAATGCCTGGCACATAGTTTTTGTACCCACTACAAGCATACTGAAGGAAATTGGGCATGCGTGGTTGAATGGGATCAAAGGGCTGGCCGCTGCTCTGTGGGTGCCTGGTGGCTGCTCTGTGACTGCCTCAAAGGCTGCCTGCCATGCTGGGCCGTGGTCGTACGCAGAGGTGCATAAGAGCCAGGGTAATGTGGCATGCTGACTTCACCAGCTGTCACTGAGCTGCGGCTGTTGCAAGATGGATGACTTCAACTCAGCTTTGAAACAGGCATGCCTCAAGCCTTGCCATCTTACTAAAGTACGAGGTATATCACCAGGTATCTAGAATCCAGTCATAAGTTCACAGCACCTGGTGCTGTGGAGGTGACAAGGTTAGGACATGGAGATATGATACGGAAGACATCCTACCCCATGCACCAGGCGGTTGCCGACTCTTTGCCAGCTGGTCAGCAATTGGACCCACATGGTGCAGAAGTCTAAATCAGGGAGGAGCACTGAGTTGTTGAAGCGCCACCACAACAAAGTGGCTAGACTGGCCAGTAGAATGCAGGCAGGCCAGCTGCCGTTGCACGGCCATTGCCATCCCTGCTACTTGATCTCACTGACTCCAAGTCTAACGCTGCCACACACCACAACTTGACATGGAGGGTGATGGCGTCCCACCGAAGCTGACTGCGCTGCTCGGCGGCTGCCTGTTGTCCAGGGGTGCGCCAACTCCTCGGCCCTGCTGACTGCTGCTCGCTCCAGCTCCACTCCCTCCTTTGCCGACAGGGGCAGGGCGAGGGGGTTTGATGGGGCTGAGGGGGTGGGCCTGGGGCTGGGGAGCAGAGGGACGGCTCAGGGTTGTGCTGGTTGTGGTCGGCTGGGTGGGATCATAGGGAGGGGGCCGGTGCCCGCAGCACCTTGCCATGAATTCCGCGGCATCGCGGAGGTGGGATGGTTGGAGGGGCGGGAACTACGGCCGAGACCGCTATGCCGGGCAAACGCCAAGGTGCCAAGGTACGCTGCTGAGGGGCCTGGGTTTCCGTCCCGGGCACCCAAGGCCCCTGCACCCTGGACCCAGGGAGCACACGGACTTTGCCATGTAGTTCCAGAACAATAATGAGAACTTGCATGACTTCATGTTGAGCCCATGTGCACCTTTGTTTGTGCACCTTGCTTTGAAGTGCGTTACAGAAAATCCCGAACCCCTAGAGGGGGAGGGCGGCCTAGCGGCCTAACGGCTGACGGCTTAAGCGGTGTAAGCCACATCATCATCATGTTGAGGCCATGTGCACCGTTGTTTGTGCACCTGGCTTTGAAGTGCGTTGCAGAAAGTGCTGAACCCCTAGAGAGGGAGGGCAGCCAAGCAGCCTAATGGCTGACGGCTTAAGCGGTGTAAGCCACCTATCTATTTTCATGGGTCCTTGGCGGACAAATGAAAAGACAGACGACCCCACGAGGATTTATGTAGCATGCGGCTGCCACGTTATGTCACACCTCGACCCACACACTGCACATTATGACACTTTACATTTAAGCCTGACTGATGCGGGAGAGGGTGGACAATGCCTCCATGCCCATACACCCATAGCCAACAACAAAACACACACACACCAATACCAAAAACACACATGTGCAGCAGTCGTAGTTGGTAGTCTGCAAGCCACCACCACCAAACACAACGTGCATCACCACCAAGGTCAAGAACTGTTTGTTGCGAATGGCCTTAACCCCCCGCCACCGCACTGACACACAATGCCAATATATAACCCCCCCACCTCCAAGTCATAGGCAGCCAGGTGGCAGTGAACACAACAAGAGTTCACATGCAAATACCCATCCTACGGCTGCTGATACCGTGTGCGTGTGTGCGCAGCTCAGCAGCAGAGCAGTCACTGCAACAGCGGCTGCAGCAGACGGAGTTGCTACTCGCTGTGACTAGACATAATGTACAATGTCTTTGCTCTGGACACAACTCTCCAACGGCTTCAGCAACTGCTTCAAAGCAGCAGCCTAGGCATCTGCTGGGCCCTGCACTACCATTGCACCACAAGCACCAACTGCATACCAGCTGTGTTGTGTTTGTGATTGTAGGGATAGGATCAGGTCACACCATCATAACATATCACACCACAGTGCATGTGGCCAGATACCTAGCCTGCATGGCATGCTGTCATGCCATGCGCTGGGTGTTGCTTACAATGCCTGCGCTATGCGCGTTTCCATGCCCTCAGGCGTGCTGCCACAGGTACTGGAGCGAAGCAGACATGGTCACTGTCAGCCTGGCCTGCTCACCTGATACCTCCTCTAGTCCTCCGCACTCTGCGCTGCAGCAGGTGCTCGACAGGCAGCCACCCCCTGGGCTGCACCAGGGCAGCTGTGCTTGCCTGTGCTTTCCTTCCTTTCTCTTTTAAACCTAACCCCAGCCCCACCTCCACGATCAAAACAAGGGACCAGTGGACTGGGACATACATTGCTCGCTGGCCTGCATGGCCAGCATGGTGAGCATGCATGGCACTGAATCGCACACACACGATGTCCCAGCTGGCACATAGCACCACGACAGAACTGCTCAGGTCCCAGCTTTCCATGGCAGCAGCATGCGCATGGTAGGCGGGTGTACTGCCATCCTGTGCACCTCACTACTGTAGAGCACGTTTCTTGGTGGGCGGCTGCTGCCCAGCCTGCTGCTGAGGCTGCTGTTGCGGCAGCTGCTGTGGGGAGGAGCAGGGGTGTCCAAGACCAGGCAGGGACAGGAAGCGCTCCAGGCGTGTTAGGGGGTCTAGGCTAGGCAAGGCAGGGGTGTCCACCTTCCCAGCACTACTGCCAGCCGCCCAAGCTGCTTGCCCCTCCCCGCCGGCAGCAGCTCCCAGCAACAGCAGCTGCTGCTGCAGTGTCAGGTTGCTAGGGGCAGACAGCAGGTGGTGCAGCTGTTGTGCCGCAGTCACCTGCTGCAACTGAGCCATGTGCAGCTGGTGTAGCAGGGCCAGGCTGAACTCAGGAGCCAGCCTGCCATCCTCTCTTGCACCATTGCCAGCAGCAGCCCCAGCAGCCAGCTTCTCAAGCAGCATTCCATCAGGAGCAGCAGGGGCAGCAGGGGCGCCAGCAGGCAGGCCTTCTGAAGTACTGGCGGGGTGAGCTGCCGTTAGGGGCCGCTGGGCATTGTCTGCTGCTCCATGTGACCCTGGGCCTTCTACCCCTGCCATCCCCACAAGGCCTCTGTCTTCTGCCCTGTCAGCCAGCATGGTACTGGGATAGGGCGGGGCTGGCGTTGTGAGCAGCCTGTCCAAGGTCTCCCTCCCCACGCCACTCAGCAGGGTGCTGAGAAGGCCCAGTGGAAAGGGGCCTGGGTCAGGCTGGGTCTGCCAGGGTGCTTCGCACAGCGGAGCGTGCGTGGGCAGCGCCTGCTGGAGCGGCTGGGCAGGGCCTGGGCCTGGGCCTGACAGAGGGAGCTGGTGGTGGTGCAGTTCACTGCTGCTGCAGGACTTGTGTCGCAGCACATGGTCTGTGTCGGCATCCAGGTTCACTACATCCAGGTCTGATGTACAGGAGGGTCCCCAGTGGCCCTGCCAGGCCGGAGGGCTGCGCTGGTGCCGTGTGTGCTGCTGCTGCTGCTTGCTGCACTGCGGCCCCAGCCCCAGGTGCTGCTGCTGCTGCTGCACAGCATCCTCTGACCCAGGCCATGCTGCACCCGCCTGCTGTGAGTCGTCACCCCTTGGCCACCCAGGAGGGGTGAGCTCAACACTCAGTGTGCCGGACCCCCCCAGCACCTTCAGGTTGCTACCACTGCTGCGAAACAGGGGCCACGGCGGGCCCTCAGCCCCAACCACCCCTCCCCAGCTGCTGCGTGTACCTCCTGCTCCTGCCTCCCCACCCCTCAGCTCCTCCCCTTGGCCCTGGGTCCGTGTTGGCAGCTGCTGCGACATGCACCTGTTAGCACTGAGGGGGAGGATGCTGGACAGGGCACGATGACCCAGCAGCTGCTGTTGCTTCTCCAGCGCTGCATGCTGCTGCACCACATCCACCCCTTGCTCCTGATGCTGCTGCTGCTGCAGCGGCAGGCCACCCGCCAACCCACTTAGCAGCGAGTGGGATAGCTCCTCCTGCTCCTGCCCCTCAGCAATGAACCCACCCGCATGCAGCAGTGCAGTCAGGGCATCTTGTGGGGCGAGGTAGGGGCCGCAGCCATCAAAGCTGCTGCCCATGCGGGACGGCTGTCCAGGCAGGAGGGCGGGCACAGACTGGCTGACGTGCAGCACAGGGCGCACAGCAGCAGCAGCAGCCACACCACCTTCCACTGATGTTGTTGCTGCTGCTGCTGCTGCTACAATCCGCGCCGCCTGGGCCTCTGATGAGCCACACGGATCCACAGCCTGGGCTGTTTGACGAACCTGTGCGGCTGCAGCTAGGTCTGCGGGAGCGGTCGCCAAGTCTGACGCTTTGCACGGTGGTGGTGGCGCGGCCGGGGCAGCTGGGTGGCTGCAGCCTGAGGCCTGGAGTGCTCCAGCTGCACCGCCCTGCTGCTGGGTGACTGCTGCAGTCTGGCCCTGAGCTGATGGCGCTTGGCCTGGACTCTCTCTGATGGTGGGTACTGGACCAAGCTCTCTTGAGCCCCCAGCAGGCTCAGCAGGGGCGTGGGCAGCAGCAGCAGCAGCAGCAACAGGAGAATTGAGGGCCAGCAGCTGCAGCAGTGTGGGGTGGAGCAGGCTGCCAAGAGGGTCGGCTCCCCCTCCGCTGCCATCACGATCCAAGGGACGAGCAGCTGGCAGGGGCAGTGGGCGGCCTGATCTCCCCACTAGGGGCTCTGCTGCAGCCTGTGACCCTGCTGCTGCTGCCGCCACTGCCTCAGAGGCAGCCAGCCCTGCCACGTCCCTTGAAGGACTGCCCAAGTCTGTCAAGTGCGCTTTGGCCACCACATGGCAGGTCCCAGGTTCGAATCCCCCTGCCAGCAGGCCGCCATGCCCTGGTCTAGTGCTAGCTGGGCAGTCTGTGGTGGGAGAAACCGGGCAAGCTGCCGCGTCCATGATGCTCCCAGCGGCTGTCGCGCCTGCCGCACAGCCAGCTGCTGTAGCTGCAGCAGCCACTGTCTCCTCAGTTGCAGCAGCCACTGCTTCCTCAGCTGCACCAGCCACGGGTGCAGGCACCACCACTGCGGCTGCAGCTAGGGCCATGCTGACCCCTTTCTGCTGCACATGCTCTGCCTGGCCCAAAGCTGTGGCGACTTGTTGGGTGGTGGTGGTAGTTGTGGTGGTGGTTGCGATCAAGTGCACGTCCCCTGCCCCTGCCTCAGCCCCAGCTGCCACTCCTGCCCCAGGTGGGCCTTCCCCCTGGCCCTGGCCGCTGGGAGGAGGAGGTGCTGACCTGCCAGCGCTGCCGGCCTCATGCGGTGCCGTGTGACATGGCGGTGGTGCAGCTGGAGGGAGGGTGGAGCTGCCCGCAGAAGGCAGACCCGCTCCCTTGTCACGCCCTGGCGTGGGCGTGGGGGTGGGGTGGGAGGTGGGCAGGTGGCGGGCGAGGGTTGACGAAGAAGAGCCATTTTCTGGGGAGTGGGTGTGAGAATGCCTGGCTGGCCGGCTGCCCACGTGGCTGGCTGCTGCAGCTCGGTGTGGCTGGCTTAGGTGAGGGGAGGGGTCAAGCTGGTTGCAGGTGCTGGATTGGTGGGACAGGCCAGGGGGCTGGCTGCCCAGCCTGGCCACCTGCTGCTGCTGCGTATGCCGCTCCTGCTGCCACTGCTCCTGTTGCCTGGGTAGTGGGGTGAGCCGGTTGGGTCCCACGGGACTGGAATGGTCAGGGGCCCTGGCAGCTCGAGTGGAGGTGCAGGTGTTTGGGACGGTTGGACCCAGACTGGCGGGCGCCACGCCAGAGTAGCGAGTGGTGCCGGGGGTGGTGCCCTGCCCACCAGCACATGGGCGGGAGGGGCTGTGGCCTTCACCTGGGATTAGGCAGAACCAGACAGGGTCAGCGGTCAGCGGTCCGCAGGTGTGGAGGGCAGAGGGTGTGGAGGGCGGAGAATGGGAGGTTAGGGAGGGTGGCATTGAGATGGGTGGAGGCAGGGCCGAGGGAGGCTCCAGCTCCCGCGTTGAGGGTGGTGGAGACTGCTGAAAAGGGGTGAGCCAATGACAATGCCAACGAGGGGAAAATGAGGCCATTACAGGGTGACAAGGGGGGTCACGTGCCTTGCATGGCAGCTCTGCTGCTTTTGATGTACAGCTTGGGGGCAACGCAGAGCCGCTTGCAGCTGGCAGTGGTGCAGTGAAGGGCTGAGGAACAGGTGGATTGGCTTGAGCAGGGGCTGGGGCGGGAGGGGTGAGAGGGGGGCGGGTGGGGAGAAGGTAGCTGGCCAGCACCTGGCAGTGAGGGACCCAATAGTCACACTTTCAGACCCTACATCACACCATCACCTCTCCAACCCACACCGCAGCACAGCCAGCAGCACAGCATCCACCCTCTATGGTCACAGGACCACACTGCAGTGGTACCAAGCTGGCTCCCACCTCCCCCTCCGCCCCCAGCCGACTCAGGAACCCGTCCCCAGCCGTCAGCTGGGCATTGCCCTGGGAACCCACCGCTGCTCCCTCTGCCATGAGGGTGGGGTGTGCTTGAGCCTTTGGCAGACTGCCCAGCCTGGCCCTCCTCGTCTGCTTGGCAGCTGCCCTGGTGCTGGGTGTCTGGGGAGGGCAGGCGTTGAGGGTCGGGGCTGGCTTCAGTGCCGCGGGGGCTGCGGCCAGCACTCCCATTGTCAGGGCCATCCGTGCCCTGAGGTAGGCAAGCAGGCAGGCAGGCAACAAAGCTGGCAGGCAGGAGGGCAGGCAGGCAGGTACAGTGCTGCAATGATAAGATAAGAGAGCTAGAAGCAAACTCCATTCTTTTGGGCCCGCCTCCCCTTTCAACTGCTCTGACTGACCAGATGCCTGGCTTCACCTTTACCTAGCCTATAACTCAACATGGCTGGTCCCATGTGGAATGCTGCAGCAGCAGCGTAGGACCGCACCTGCAGTGCTGTGGGCCCATTGCCCGACCCAGCACCAGAGCTGTTGTCGTTGTCCATGCTCATACTCTTGCCCCGTTCCTCGTCCTCATCATTGGCAGGCAGCTGCACACCACACACATCAGTCAACCTAGATCAGCTGGCTGGGGCAGGGCCACCCCCTCCTCCTCCTCCTCCTCCTCCTAAACTGGGTCAGGTCAGGTGTCAGGTCAGGTCAGGTGACGTGCCTTCCTTGCCCACTAAGCCTCTCGAGTTTGCTTTCAAGCCATCAGCTTGACCCCTCCTCCTCCATGCTCCCCAAACCTCCTCCTCTCCTTTTTCCCTCCCTTCCCTCCCTTCTCTCCTTTCCCCGCTCCTCCAGCCCAGCCCACCTTAGTCTCCGGCTCCTGACTGCCCTCCATGTCTCGGTTGCTGCCAGTGCCAGCCGCTGCCCCAGCGGCAGCGACATGGGACCCATGATCTGGTTGACCTTTGCTGCTGCTGCTGCTCCCGACACGGCCCCCACGGCAAGGGGTAGCCACGTGCTGGTGTTGGTGACTGGCCGCTGACCTGCACCCCACACAACGCATGGGAGCGCTGGTTTGCATGCATCCCATGTCCATGTCTGCATTCCTGTGCATTCCAGAGTGCTCATGTGTGTGAATGCATGCTTCACACACTTCCCAACATGTGAGATGTGTGATAGGACAGGCTGCATAAGAGCGAGATTAAAAAAAAACGTGAGATGTGTGATAGGACAGGCTGCATAAGAGCGAGATTAAAAAAAAACGTGAGATGTGTGATAGGACAGGCTGCTGAAGAGCGAGATTAAAAAAAAAACGTGAGATGTGTGATAGGACAGGCTGCTGAAGAGTGAGATTCAAAACAACACAGGTCAAGCAGCGTGCATAGCTCAGTCTGGTCACAGACCTGTGAGTGTCATGCCGGCCATCCACCCCGGCCGCCTTGCCGCCTTGTGGGGTGCTGCCTTGAGGACCGGTGTTGGAGTTCCCGCCTGATGCACCCCCAGCGTCATTGCCGCTGGAGTTGCCACCTCCATCATTGCCGCTGGAGTTGCCGCAGCCGACATCATTGCCGCTGGAATTGCCACTTCCGTCGTTGCCACTAGAATTCCCAACTCCGTCATTGCCGCTGGAGTTGCCGCAGCCATCATGGCTGCTGCCACTGAAGTTACCACCTCCGCCATTGCCGCTGGAGTTGTCAGCGGCGATGTTGCCTCCGGACATGTCGCCATCTCCACTAGACATACCCACATCACCCATTGCATGGTCACACTCCTCATCCGAACTGGATGACAGGCAGTCACACTTCCAAGCCGCTGAGGCTGCATGCATGGCTGAGCCATGCGGAGCAGGTGCTGCAGACTGAGCGTCCTTGAGACCAGAGGCAGGGGCGACTCGCCCTGATCCCGGCTTGCTTGCTTTAACCCCCATGCTTGCATGGGGGGCTGCACGCAGCAGCTTCCGACCAGCTGCTGGAGGCATGCAGGCTTCATGCAAGCAGCTGCCAGGCGCGTGGCCATGACCACAGTGGGGGGTAGGGCTTGGGCCGGCGGCAGTCGTGGGGGGGTCCCCCCCGGAGAGGGTGCGCGGCATGTCCGCCTTGCAAGGGGATAGGCCGAGGGAGGTCTGCAAGTACGAGGGAGCAAGAGGCAGGGTCAGGATCAGGGTCAAGATGAAGGGCAAGGGCAGGGGCAGGGGTGGGCAGCAGGGGCAGGGGTGGGCAGCAGGGGCAGGGTGGGCAGCAGGGGCAGGGGTGGGCAGCAGGGGCAGGGTGAGCAGTAGGGGCAGGGGTGGGCAGCAGGGACAGGGTGGGCAGCTGGGGCAGGGGTGTGCTTAACTGGGACGGCGCAATGGGCAAGAACGAGGGGCAAGAACGGTGGAGTACAAAATGCACAACAGCGGTCCTGACTAGCCCCCTCCTCCTCACATTTCACTCAACCCTAATAGCCTCTCCTTGCTCCTCCCCTGCCCGCTGCTACCTACACTCCCCGACTCCCTGGTCCCTCTGTCAAATCCACTCCTGGCCTTAACCCACCTCATCCACCCCCCACCACCAGCCCTCACCTTGCCTCCAGACCGTCCCTTGTACAGCCTCAGCCCCTGGGCGTGGGCCTGCACTTGCCCCTGCTGGCCCTGGCCCTTCCCACCCCCGCCACTGGCGCCACTGAAGAAGGCGTCCACTGCCGCACTCTGCAGCTTGACCCGCTCGGCACTGGCCAGGCTCCCAGACCCCTCCCTGGTCTGCTGCCCCCTTCCCCCCGCTGCCGGCGCTGCTGCTGCTGCCGCCGTCGCTGGAGCCACAGCGCCAGACACGCCCCCCTCCTCCCCTTTGCCATCTTGCTGCCTGCCCTGCTCATCATCAAGGTCAGAGCACAGGGCCACCCTCACCTTGCCGGCCTTGGCCCTGCCACACCCCGCCTCATCACCCCCACGCTCGTCATCGCCCACCGACCCCAGGTCCTCACCATGGCCGCCATACGCCCCACCACCCTCCGTATCAGCTGGCCGCAGCCCCCCTCCCACCGCCCCTCCACTCCGCCCCATGACAGGTCCAGAGCTCTGGCATCCCTGTTGACCCGCTGGCTCTGGCATCCCTGTCGACAGCTCTGGCTTGTTATGCTGCCCGCCAGCCCCGCCCTTGCTACCCAATGCTGCCCCTAGTGAACCCATCAGCCCAGCAGCCGTCGGCCCGCTCCCTGTTTCAGGGGGGGAGGCTGGTGGTGGGCCCGGCCCCTCCCCAGGCCCCTCCCTCCCAGCTGCTGGTGTCGCTGCCGCCACTGCTGCTGTCGCTGCCATCCCCCCAGGGTACCAGCCAGCTGGCCGCCCCTGCTCACTGGCCACCTCCCCCCAGCAACCCAGACCCGATAAGTTGGGGGGCAGGGAGGAGGCGGAGGGCAGCTGCCCTGGGTCGGCCATGCGGTGGAGGTTATGGACGGAGGCAGCGGCCAAGGCATGGCGCCGTGCCTGAGGCTTGATGACCCCATGGGGCTTGGCAGGGCCCCCCCCACCCCCTGCTGACCCCACGCTGCTGCTGCCCGGCAGCCCCCCACTGAAAGAACGGTAGGCGCCCTGGCTGGGCTGCTGCTGCTGCTGCGTCTGATGGCTGTGGGTGTGCATGGCATGAACTCTAGCAGCGCCTGCCTGCATCTGCAGCACCGCATCCGCAGCCATGCTGGCAGTGGCGGCAGCAGAGGCTGGCTCCCTCCTGTGAGTGAGGGGGCGGTGCATGAGGGGGCAAGAGATGCCGGCACACCTCTCCTGAGACCCCACGGAGCATTGACTGGTAGCCGCACCAGCAGCACCTCCTGCTCCTGCTCCTGCCCCTGCCCCTGCCCCTGCCCCTGCTGCCTTGGCCATGGTGTGGGCCAGGGCTGTTCCACCAGCTGCCTGGCCGCTGGCTATCCCCTGGTCAACAGGGAGCAGTTCGGCTGAGGGGGTGGGGTGCATGCCGGTAGCGGCAAGCAGCAGGCTCAGGGCCAGGGCGTCTGAGGCGAAGGCGGGGGACTCAGCAGGGGTGGTGCTGACGGACAAGGACTGGCTGGGGGCCCGGGTCGAGCGGGTGGGAGCCAGATGACGGGGCAGTGGTGCAGCGGTGGTGGTGGGCAGGCGGGTGTCTGTGAGGGGCAGCTGGCTGGGCGGGTGGGAGTGACCCGCCCACAAAGAGTGACCCAAAGTTCCACCCAGGGATTGGGAGCCAGCGGGTGGTTGGGGGGCATCAGGGGCGGCAGGCTGGGTACAGGGAGAGGGTTGCACCACCTCGCCAGCCTCCAAGGCCAGCTGTGCTTCCCGCCTGCCCTCTAGGGCCACCAGCTGCAGCCGGTGCGGTGGCGGCTGCAGCGAAGGCAGCGGCAGGCCGTCCTGGCCGGGATTGCCAGCATCGTTGGAGCACTGGCTGTCGCTGTGCCTGCTGTCCCGCTCCGCCTCCGCTGCCCGCCCTATGACCTCCCGCCGCAGGGTGTTGCAGGGGCGGGGCGGGTCAGCACGGTGATCTGAGTTGCGGTCACGCCGTGCGTCTGAGGGGGCCGGACCGTAGCCCCCTGCTGCTGCTCCCCCTGGGTAGGTGGGGGGGTGGCAGCCAGAGGTGCTGGCAGTGGTCAGCAGGGGGGTGGGCTGGCCAAGCAGCTGCCCATTGACCTGGTTGGCCGCGGTGAGCAGGTGGTGGAGGGTGTGCTGCTGCTGCTGCTGGCGCTGCAGGAGGAGCTGCTGGTGCAGGTGCTGGGCCAGGGCAGAGGGCAGGGTGGTGGCCCCAGGGTGCAGCAAGCTGCTGAACAGCCAGGGTGCTGCTGACCCCAAGCTCTCCGCCAGCGCCCCCAAGCCCCCTGCAGCCGAAGCCTGGGCCCCAGCAGCCGCTGCGCTGGCCCCCAGCCCTTCCCCAGCATACCCTTCCCCACTGCCCTGGCTCAACATGGCCTGGGTCTGCGCCCCTAGGACCGCCTGAGGCTGGGGAGGGGGGGCTGTTGGCTGGCCCCGCTGGGTGCCCAGGGCGGGACTGGGAGTTGGCAGCAGGGGGGTGGTGGCAGGGGGGCCCGGGCTGAGCAGCAGCTGGGCGGCGGCTGGGCTCAGCAGCCTGATGAGGTCCAGGGGGTCGGCCAGGGAAGCTGATGCGCCCCGCTCAGCCAATGGCCTGAGGCCTGCCGCAAGGTCCTGGGCGGGGGTGCTGGGGGTGGTGGCGGCGGTGGCAGCAGCGGTGGCGTGTCTGGTGGGTGGGTTGGTACGTGATGAGCAGCCCAGCTCTGCTGGGCCTTCCCTGAGGCCGCTGGTGGAGGGCGCCAGGCCCAGTGAAGCCAGCTGGGGGGCCTGTGGGAGAACAAGGGGGCCAGGGGGTGGGGAGGGTGAGGGAGGAAGGGCGGGGTGGGAGGGGGGTGGAGGGATGAAGGTAGGGGAGGGGGAGGGAGGAAGGAAGGAAGGGGAGGGGAGGGGTGCAAGGGATGGGTGGTGAGAGAGGCAGAGTGAGAGGGAGGGTGGGATGGCTGCTACCTAGTAAAGGCTGTCGGGCAGGCAGACACACGATACAGCCCCTGCCCCTTACCACACCACATGCCCCACCACTGCGCCCCTGCCAGGCACACCCAGATGCTGGGCAATCAGGCAGATGAGTATGGCCTATGCCCAAACGTCACACCTCGGTGCCACTGAGACGTGCGATCTGGTGCCAGGCCATGTCTTCCCCGGTCAGGCAGGCTGAGGTGGAGAGCAGGGTGCCTAAGGCCTGGGAGGCCAGGAAGCTGCCAGCACCCACGCCTGAGTGCAGGAGCGCCTGCAGCAAGCACCAGGAGGTTGAGGTGCTGGCCCGGAGGGCAAGGCGGTAATCGTCCTTGATGTGGGGCACGAGGACAGGGGCGTGACGTAGAGTGAGGTGTGGTAGTGGTGCAGTCAGGTAGGTACACTGCGCTGACGTCAGAGGAGGGGGTGCCAGATTCACATGCACTGCCTGCCTGCCTGCCTACACAGCAGCAGCCCAGGCAGGGCTGAGAGCTGGCAGTAGTCTGAAGCCCTGTGCCAGGACACATGCACCACCTGCCTGCCTGCCTGCCTGCCTGCCTGCCTGTTGCTGGAGCTCCAGCATAAGCTGTGCAGCCTAGGTTGTGCTGGAAGCTGGAAGTCTGGACTGGGAGCTGACTGAGAACTGAGGGCTGGGAGGTGATTGAGGGCCTGGGCAGGTGCAGCCTGGGCTGCTGCTGTGTTGTCAGCTGCTCATGAGCTCACTGCCTGGTTGCTGGTGTTCACAAGGGGCTAACGAGGGGGCTGGTGTGAAGGCGGCTGTGGAGGCCTGAATGAAAGGCTTGCACACACACCCACCTCAGCGGGCTGCCCTGGCAGGCTCATGCAGGCTAGAGCAGCGGGTGACATGCCAAAGAATGGGAACCCCTTGAACGGGTGCGCCTGCAGTGGGGCAAGCAGGCAGTTTACCGTGATGACAGGCAGGCGGGCAGGCAGGTCGCAGTCTGGCAGGCAGGCTGTGCGGCAGGCAAGGTCAGAGGCAGGCAGATAGGCGAGCGGCCATATCAGGCAAGCAAGGTCACAGTCTGGCCGGGCAGGAATTGTCCCCTGGGGAGTGCCAGCAGGTGCCAGCAGGGCCAGCAGGGCTTTGTTTTGAAGGCAGTTGGACTATGAGCACACTGTGCCCATGTGGCTCAACAAGTGCAGCACAACATCCTCCAGCAACTCCTTGCTACCCCAGCAGCAGCAGCCCAGCTGAAGATCTGCCCAGCACTATACACTCAGCCCTGCCCCTCCCACCATACCTGGCCCTGCTCCTGCCCTCCCATCCCCACCTGGAGGTGGGCTTGCACATGGTGCCCCGCCGCTGCCACCACTGCTGCCGCCGCCGCCGCTGCCGCAGCTGATGCCGCCGCTGCCACGGCCGCCAGCGTTGCCTCACTGACTTCCCCCTCCCCTGCTGCTGCCTCTGCACCTCCTGCACAGGGCCTGGTAAACTGGGCCAGAGTGTTGGGCAGGCTGGCTGCCCCTGGGCCTGGGAGGGGTGTCTGGAGCTGATGAGTTGAGGGTGGATGATAGGGGTCAGCGGGGTCAGCCACACCAGGCCTGGCCCCACTGCTAGAGTGGGGTCTGGAGGGGAGCTGCAGGTTGCTGCGCGACCCCCCTAGCAGCGCGCCGTTGTAGTGGCTGATGTCCAGCTGTTGGCTGTTCATGAGGCTGCTGCGTTGCTGGTTTGAGGACGGGGCCAGCGCTTTGGCACACTGGTGCAGCCGGCTCTCAGTCCCCAGAGGGTTAGGGTGCCGGCCATGCAGGGATGAGGTGTGAGTCATGGACGCCCCTGCGTTCAGCGCTGTGAAGCCTGCTGACTCCATGTTGGTGAAGCTGCTGCTGGCACCACCGAGGTCCATGCTGAGCTGCATGGTTACCCCAGGGGCCTCGGCCACACTGCTGGCTTGTTGTGTGTTGACAAGGTGGTTCAGGGCAGGGGTGCTCCGAGGGTAGGGGCGAGCAGGCTTGCGCTTGGGCCGTGGGGGTGGGATGTCAATGGACTCTTCTTCGGCTGCAAGTGTGGCAGGCCCCATGGGGTGGCGGCACAGGAGAGGAGGGAGGGGCAGGGTGAGAGGGAAAGGTGGGGGGGGAGGGGGAGGGGAGGGGGGAGGGGATGGCCCGTTCAACTGCCAGCCGTCTTACCAGCCTCCACGCCTGCTTCTTTCTGCCGTTCCATTTTGGAGAAGAACTTCTGTGCGTGACTGCGGATTTGCACAGCTGTCTTGCTACCGATGTATTCTGCGGAGTAAAAGCACCCAAGCAGCGGGCTGCACTTCGACTATACCCAATGCCTAGAAAGACAGTCTTGACAGCGGCTTGCCACAGTGCGGCTTGCCTTCAATTCGACGCCACGCTCGCCCGTAAAGCTTGAGCGCGTCGACGAACTTCTGATGCTCTTCATCCGTCCAGCGTTCTCGCTGCTTGGTAATCGTGTAAGGCTTTCGGGTCTGGATACAAGTGAGCCAGCACCAAACGACCTATTGATGAGCTCAATTGGCAATTGGCATTCGTGTGCGTGCCGCTATGCTAGTCTTAAGCACCAAAGCACAAAACAAAATGTGTCCAAGCTGGCACCCGCCTTGGCCGTCTTTGTTGACTCCTGCATCTCAGCAAGGCCATCGCCGTCCTCCTCAATGCAATCCGGTGTCGCATTGGGGTCCCGCTCCATTTTTCGGCTGACCGCGTTTCTCTGTTAGTCGTTGCGCTGCATCACGTTTAGTTCAGACGTTTAGATGGTGCGACGACGACGTGATGTGACGAGCGCGGGTTGCGGCAAGTAAATGTAAAAGCGCAGAGACAATGACCGTAGACAAAATGTAGCCTCCCGGCTCGGAGCTGCGGCACCGAGCCGTGACGGGGCGTAGCGCACACATACAGAAAAACAGCGCAAACTTTCCTCCGGCAATTGTCGAAAGAGCCCGTCCGCTGACGCAAAGTGCAAAAGTGAAAAGCGGAAAGTAAGAAAGCGAAATGAGCGGTAGGTGGTTTGTGTCACGCACGTTGGGTGATTGATATGCCCACGGTTTTGCGCCTGTGTCGTAAGAGTGGGGCGATTCAGCGGGCTAATGCAAAGGACGAGCCATCACTCGGCAACAGAGAAAAGGAAAAAGGCGGTTACCTGAATGTTGGTTATGCCCGGTGTTCTTAACGTGTTAGGACCGCCTACGCTGAACGCACACAGCCTTTCGCGACATACCTTGGTCCGTGTCGCTACTCCGGTGATACATCAGTGCGATGTAAGTATCTATGACACTCCCAGCTGCGGTCCCCATGCTGTTTGCTGAGGTCCGGGCGAGCGTACTGCTCTATGCGCTGTGCATGACACACTGCGCACTCTACGATGAAGTGGCAGCGCTCACATCGCAGCCTTGAGATAACGCACTTCCGGCACCAGGCTATTAGCCTGAGGCCAGTCCTTTATATTCTTTCATTCCGTATGTCTGGATGACACATGTCTGTTTAGGCCTCGGGCTGTGCTGTGCTGGGCTGGGCCAGATATCAAACCCCTCGCAATGGGGATGTGTGTGAGTAAGAGCTATAGGGTTAGTTAGAGCTCTTGCTAGTAGTAGACCTGGAGGCACACACACACTAGAAGGCTGAGCTGAAGTGGGCATTAGGGTTCAGGAGTTGTTTAGGCCTTGGCATGAAGTGCAGGATGAAGAGACATCGCCCCTACAGCCTCTAGGCCCTGACCACGATCAGCCCGCCATGAGCCCCCCCTGCCACCCCCAGCCTCACAACAATCTAGGTCTCGCACCAAGCGCTCCCAGCCCTGTCAGCCCTCCCAGCTCCGCAAGCGCTCCCAGCCCCAGGCCTCCCAGCCCAGCCACAGCTGGACACCCAATCTCGGGCCAGCTCTAAGTGTCAGCTGGCAGGGCTACATCGTGTACCACCTAGCTGTGCTGTGCTGGACAAGCAGCTCCAGCACGAGACTTGGAAGCCCATGTGGGCTGAGATGCAAAGAAGCGCGCTGGGCAAAACAGTGGTTCTGGCTGATCATGGCGCAACCCTCTGCGGAGGCGAGTTGACGGCCCACCTCTAACCCAAACCCAAACCACCTGGTTCACTCCCACAGCCCACAAAACACGACCCATAGTTAAGCTAGCCACCTGTCAAGCTGATCCCATGGTTTGAGAGCCCTTGGCACACTTGCCACTTGTCATGTTGGCCGCACGACAAGCGAGACTGACAGAAGCCGGACACCTGGACCACGGCGCTGACACCTGGACGCTGAGTCGCCGGGGCCAGCCGGTGACTCCCACTATAAGTTCCGGCAGTTTGGCATGCGCGAGTTCGAAGTGGTGTTGATATACGACTATTGGACCAGCGCGGTGATCTTCAGCAACTGCTCGACAACTGGGACCGGTGGCTGCGGCCGGTGCGCAGTGGCGCGACTCGGAAGCAAGTACGCGGCTTGATAGGGTGCTGCTTCACCCTGGACGGACCCAAGCTTGTGGACCGCGGCGTGAACGCGGTGAGCATTGGGCTACACTAACCTAGCCCGCTCCACCAGCCTAGAGGAAGACGGCGCGACAGATATCAACTACACGGATAGTGCTCAAGATATCGCTCCTACCTTCTTGCGTCTATGGCTGCTGAAGGCGCTGAGCATCTGGCGGCGCCTGGCTCACTCGTAGACAACCGCGGGAGGTGTACTGCTGGACTGGCCGACCGCGGCTGTCGAACCCGGGCACCGGGCGCAGGCAGTGGGTGGACATCTTAGACGCCCCGAAGCCAATCTTCACCAGCAGGTGCAGCGGCGGCAGCGGGACATCAACTGGTTGGACCAGCGCATGAATCGCCTAGTGCAGGATCCGGCCCTGGTGCGGCATCCAGAGGACCAACATCACCACTCACTCATGTCAAGACATCCATGCAAGACATGTGGAGGTGTTGACCTGTCGGTAACCGGGTGTGCCCTTGATGACTACAAACCCATCCCTAGTGGCACGAGCTTCTCATCAGAACTTACAGCTTAATGCTTGAAAGGTTTGGTGGAAGAGGACCAGTACCGGCGGTGGTGACGGTAAGCTGTGTGGGTGGAGGCGCATGCACTGGGGCGTGCCCCGTGAAGGACCATTATGTCCCCAAGCAGCAGCACTGAAGTATGCCAGCTGGGTGCAGGAGTTGTGCCACTGTCCAACAAGCCTTTGGGTTCTATGGATGGCGCTGGCCATTGGCACTGTATGGCTGGCGCTGACCAATGGCGGTGGCACTTGACACTCACCCGGACTTGCGCATCGCTGTGCTCCTCCACTTGCTTAAACGAGGTGGATATGCCTCTTGCAGTGTATATAATAGCCTGGCCATACCCGTCTGCATGCCGTCGACAACTTACAGCTTGCATGCATACACCTCTAGTAGGGTCATTAGCATTGTAAAAACTACATCAACGATGGATGGCGCTGGCCAATGGCACTGTTCTATGGATGGCGCTGGCCGATGGCACTGTTCTATGGATGGCGCTGGCTAATGGCAGACACTGACCCTGACTTGTGCATGCGCATCGCTGTACTTCTCCATCTCTGAGCATTGCTGAGATCGATTGTGACTAAACCAGGTGGATATGCCTCTTGCATTGTAAACTAAAGCCTGTCCAAGGCTGGTAGCACACCCATCTGCATGCCGTCGACAGCTTACAGCTTGCATGCATACACCTCGAGTTGGTTCATTAGCATTTTGAAAACTATATCAACTACCGACATCGTCACCAACACCACCATCATGCTTATCGCTGACTTCATTCGCTACAACACTCAGCTACTACTTCTGCGCATCTGGTTCATTAAGACTGGACTACACATTTCACACCTCACGTAGCCAGCCACACAAATCAAAAGTTGGCAGGAGGTGTTGACCTGTGGGGAACTGAAAGCCCTGCTGCTCAGCAGGGAGGGAGGGAGGAACAGCTAGGTGCATGCAATACGTGTTTACTAGCCACAACCTATGCACGCTAGTACCCAAGACTAAGACTGGCATGAAAATCGTTAAAAGGTTTCAACCACGAAGTAGACAGCTCCAAATTGTTGCGTGCAACACACATCTCCACAACGTTTACCATGCAGCAGCGTCTACATGAGTCGTGCCATGGGTGACAGCATTGACACAGCATTGACACAGGTCCCCATAATGCCGCATGCCTTAGTGTGAAGAGACCACCTCCACACACCACACAGCAATCATTGATGTTCATCCGGTGCTGGGCTAAGGGTGGGGCTTGCATGAGCGGCACCATTTCAATGCATGGCGGCCCATGTTCCCCTTCCAAAACTGATGTCGTACGAGTTTGCTGGTTCCATGCCAGAAGACGTATTGCACTCACGCTCAAGCCACAGCCACAGTGCAGCACTCATGCCACTCATGCCACATCCAGCACATGCCAACATCAAGGCGCCAGTGTTTGGTACTCATCACCAAACACTCAAGTGGGGACATCCATGCAAGACTTGTGGAGGTGTTGACCTGTGGGTAACTGAGAGCACCCTTTATGACTACAAACCTCGTTTTTTGGGTACTTTGCCTGTATGCTTATTTGCAGCTCAGGAATGATGCTGTGACAGGCTGACAGCACAACCACTGTGTCAATGTGTGACAATTGTGCAGCAAAGAGTGATGCTGTGCAGTCCAATCACTGCAGTTGCCTACTGAGCAGACGTGCCCCAGCCCCTCAGGGCTGCTCACAGTATGCAATGAAAGGTATTCAATGCTCAGCTGCTACTCAGCTGCTGCTGCTGCTGCTGCTGCTGCTGTCCAGGTCCTGCCCAGAAAGTGGGTAGATGCTGCTCCAAAAGCCTGAGCTCCAAACGCAGTCAGGTCAGGCCATGCGTCATCAGCTTAGACCACCAGCACACGGGCCAGGCCACAAGGAGGAAGAGGACAGGAGAGAGCACTGCACTGCCCCTCCCACTGCCCCTCCCACTGCCTCTCCCACTGCCTCTCCCACTGCCTCTCCCACTGCCCCTCCCACTGCCTCTCCCACTGCCCCTCCCGCTGCCTCTCCCACTGCCCCTCCCGCTGCCTCTCCCACTGCCCCTCCCACTGCCCCTCCCACTGCCCCTCCCACTGCCCCTCCCGCTGCCTCTCCCACTGCCCCTCCCACGGCCTCTCCCACTGCCCCTCCCACTGCCTCTCCCACTGCCCCTCCCGCTGCCTCTCCCACTGCCCCTCCCGCTGCCTCTCCCACTGCCCCTCCCACTGCCCCTCCCACTGCCCCTCCCACTGCCTCTCCCACTGCCCCTTACACTGCTGCAGCCAGCCGACCTACTTGCGTTGGAGATGGGCTTCCTCTCGCCGCCCCAGCCCTGCCTTGCCACCCAAAGCCCGCCGCTTCCTGCCCCTAGCCCACACGCCCCTGGACCTCAGCTCCAACACGTGAGCCGTGGCGGAGTCCAGGAGCCAGGCCAGGCATGAAGCCAGGGCAAGCAGCCAGGCAGGGTGGGGTGGGTCGGCCCCCAAGGGCGAGCGCAGCAAAGGCAGGGTGCCCAGGCGCTGCAGGGCGTCCATGGCAGCCCACTGCCATGCTGGCACCTGGGAGGGGGTGGGGGCCAGGGAAGGGCAGGGCAGGGAGGGCAGCAGGCACAGGGGGCTGGGGGCTACAGGGTGGCAGGGGCAGGGCAGAAGTTCCAGCGCGCCCTAGCAACCCGCTGCCACTCCACCCCTCCTCATAGATTTACCTGGTCACACCCACAGCCGTAACGTCACACCTGGCGCAGGAATGAGACTAGAGGGGCAGGGCAGGGGATGCATCACCCAAGTACAGCCTGAACAGGCGCGAAGGGGCGACCTCACCTGGAACATGCACACTCGGAGCAGGCTGAGGCACAGAGGGGCTATGCGGTGCTGGCGGTACAGGTGTACTGCCTGGACCACCGGCAGCAGGCCCCAAGCCATGGCTAGGTGTAGGCAGCCCTCCCCTGACATGCCGATGGTGAAGCACAGCCAGCGGGGCAGGTGGTGGGCCGGCCGGGTGGCCAGCAGCCTGGCCAGCAGGGCAGGGCAGCAGGGCAGGAGTTGGGAGGGCGGACAGCAGCAAAGGAGGGCAGCAAGGCAGGGGTTGGGAGGGCGGACAGCAGCAACCTCACCAGGTCACCTCAGCTCACATGTGCAACCTGAGCTGCAGCAGGATTCCCCCGTAATGTAAAGGGATACACGCGGCAACCTAGAGGCAGAGAAATGATGGGCAGCACCCCCTAGCTTCTTGTGGTGGCAGCAGCGGCAATACAGTAAAGTAGGTATGCTGTTTCGCCCGGATGCATGATCTAAGTGACATGGCATAGGTTCATACCCCTGATTCTATGGGCCACTTGTGAATGCTTATGTGTACCTTATGTGTAGGGTCAGCAGCGGCAGTAGAGTAGGCTGCTACTCTAGAGCTTCTAAGGACTCTAAGGACTCCAAGGAGTGTGCCTACTGAGCAGTGGCCAGGAGGGGCTGCAGACATCACCCCGACCCTCATCTTGTAGGGCACTTGGCGTTGAGCAGAGGCAGGGCACAGTAATGGCAGGCAGGGGCCGCAGGCCACAGGCTACAGGCCGTAGCAAGCAATCACTGATCAGGGTGTCGTCAGCTCCATCTCCGCCACACCCAATGTCACAAGCATTGCCGCCGCCACCACTTACCAGCCACCAACTTACCAGCATTCACCTACCAGCTGCTACCTCACCAGCAGCAACTCAGTGCGTTGCATTGCAGCACAGCCGGCTAAGCTGTAGCACTGCAGCCAACCAGGCTGCTGTCAAGGCAGTCTCACAGCCTTATGAGCACAGCGCTCTGCCAGGCAGCAGCCAGCAGCGTGGGTGATGTGCAGGATGCTGATAGCGATGGGGTATACATGTTGAGCCAGGACGCCAGACAGCAGGCAGCATCGCAGTAGGTGAGGTGGAGGGCGCTAGGTGAAGCCATGGGAATGCCAGGATGGTGAGGATGCTGCGCTTTTTCAGTTGTGGCTGTGGACAGAATTTAAAGGTGCGTGCATGGATTTTATTAATGTTGTGCATGCATTTGTATCATGCATTTGTGGTGCATGCATTTGTGTCACCTACCCATACACAGTCAGCCACAGCAGCGTCCACGCCCCCATGAGGCCCACATGCAGCGGACCATCCCACCAGCTCATGGCCATGGCCACTGGACCCATCACCAGCACGGTGACCATGGTGGCCCTGTCCACCCTGAGCATGCGGTGGCAGTGGTGCAGCTGGTATGCTGCGTCTGCCTCCGCTGCCGCCTCTCTCCGCCCCCTCAAACTCAGCAAACGCTTTCCAGATATGCCAGCAATGCCAGGTCTGGCATCTGTATGGGTGTGATTAGGGTGAGAACAAGATCGGCTCAAGTGAGGAGTGTGAGAGTGAGATGTGTGAGGTTTGCGCAGGTGGAGGGAACGGTGATGGAGAAAACGCAGCAGCCCGGGGCTGCTGCTCACCCGCAGCATGGCAGCAGCAGGCGTGCCTGCCACTCCCTCTGCACCTCCGCCCAGCACCTGCTGCTTTTGGAACGAGGTGAGATCACTGGGCTGGGCAGGGGGGGCCAGATCAGGCATTGACCCAGGCACCTCCCCCCGCGCCTCCCCTTCCTCCCAGGCCTGCTGTAATGCCCCTGCAGGCAGCCGGGGTATGGCCCAGGCCGGTGGCCAGCATCCGCCTCCATCGACTTCCTCGACCTCATGGACTACCTCCACCCATGTTGGGGCTGCTGCTGCTGCTGCTTCTGGTGCTTCTGCTGCTGCTGCTGCTGTGGCAGCGGCGGTGGCGGCAGCGGTGGTGGCGGCAGTCGCCCCCTCCGTGCCTGTTGCCTGGGGTTGTTGGCCCTCACCACCACTGTGGGGTGCTGGCCTCAGACTGGCGCTGCAGCCGGTACGCAGGGGGGGTGTGGCCAGGCATGCAAGCATGGCCATGCATGCTTGCATATCATGTAATCTAAAGTAAGCTGCCAGATCTGTGGCCACGTCGGCAACCAGCTCAGCGTGATCAGGTCCTTGGAGTGTCAGGCAGCCGGGCCATGCTGGCTGCACTGCCCCAAGGGCCGGCCTGCCACCTGCTGCTCCTGACTCAGGCTGCCGCTCCACCTGCTGATCCTGCTGATCCTGCTGATCCTGCTGATCCTGCTGATCCTGCTGACCCTCCTGAGCCAGTGCTGCTGGTTTGACTGCGCAGGTTGCCGCCGCAAACAAAGGACCCATCCCCTCCACACCAGGAGCAGCCTCCTCTTCTGAGCATCCTTCCAAAGGCAAGGACCCAAGCAAATAGCTAGTGGTCGCAAGCAAGCTGCTGTCCGTACAACTGCTGCCTCCGCTTTCAAGCTGCTGGCTGCCTGCCCGCAGCCCCCCCTGCTGCTGCTGCGGTCCAGCCAGTCCTGCCACCTGTAGCACCCCTCCCCCACCACCCTTTCCCCCTGATGTACCTGCCCCTGATGGTTCAGGTACCGCTCCCACGCCTGCCCCAGCCCCTGCCCGCCTGAGGTCTTCCCCACCACCCCCACCACCAGCTGCTGCTGCTCCTGCTGAGCCCAACGTCAATGCCATAGCTGTTGGCCCTGTTGATTGAACAATTGCTGCTGATGTTGATGTTGATGTTGATGTTGATGCTGCTGCTGCTGCTGCTGCTGCTGCTGCTGCTGCTACCGCTGCTTCCAGCACCAAGGCCAGGTCTGCCGTCAGGGGCTCGAAATGCTCCGCCCAGCCCCTGAGCCCCGCAACCGCCAAGATGTCCTCACACACCCTGCTGAGCTCCTCCTGAGCCAGACCCTCTGGCAGCACCAGCAGGAAGGCTGTGCCGTACACCAGGGCAGGCACCTGGGCAGGCTGACCTGGCGCTGTGTGCACCAGCACGTCCCTGTCCTCCCTGACCGTTTCCTCGGACTGGGCAGGCAGGCTCAGGTCCGCAGGGGCGGGGTAGGCGGGGGTGGTGGTGGGGGCGCTCAAGTGGGTGGTGAGGGGGGTGGGGGCCCGGGTAGGGCTGAGGGGGGTGGGGGGTGGGGGCAGGCTGTGGGATGAGGGGCATGGGTGGCTGGGCTGAGGGGGGAAGCGGGGGGGTGGGGTGGGGTGCGGGGTGGCTTGAGGGGGGTGGAGGGCTGCAGGGGGGCCCAGCACTAGACGCAAGCCTGCCACTGTGGCTCCTGAACCTACTGCAGGCAGCAGCATCCTGCGGTGATGCAGGACAGGTGCAGGTATGAGTCATGGGCTTGGCAGGCGCTGTGGCAGGTTCTGTGTCAGCACCAGCTTGCAGGGTGGTTGTGAGGGGCAGCAGCGGCAGGGGCAGGGGCAGGGGCAGGGGCAGGGGCAGGGGCAGGGGCAGGGGCAGGGGCAGGGGCAGGGGCAGGGGCAGGGGCAGGGGCAGGGGCAGGGGCAGGGGCAGGGGCAGGGGCAGGGGCAGGGGCAGGGGCAGGGGCAGGGGCAGGGGCAGGGGCAGGGGCAGGGGCAGGGGCAGGGGCAGGGGCAGGGGCAGGGGCAGGGGCAGGGGCAGGGGCAGGGGCAGGGGCAGGGGCAGGGGCAGGGGCAGGGGCAGGGGCAGGGGCAGGGGCAGGGGCAGGGGCAGGGGCAGGGGCAGGGGCAGGGGCAGGGGCAGGGGCAGGGGCAGGGGCAGGGGCAGGGGCAGGGGCAGGGGCAGGGGCAGGGGCAGGGGCAGGGATAGCCATTTATTGTTTGTCTTCGTGCTGGAGAGAGAAGGTGACGGATAGGGGTCCATTGTAAGAACATGATCAGGCTTTGGCATTCCCTCTTCATTACTGTGAAATGGCAACATATTGTAACATAGTCGTAGAACTGAAACTACCCAGACATCGAGAATTCAGGGGCCCCAGACAGTACCCCAGATAATGCCCCAGCTATCATCCCAATTTACCATCACAGCTTGTCCAGGGGTGAAATTCACGCTTGTCACACTTATCCCAGCCAGCCTGCACACCCACCTTATTGTGTTGAGGCCTGGCAGCAGCCGCACCAGGAGTTCCAGCAGCACCTTGCCTGACTGCTCCAGCAGCAGCAGGCGCAGGGGCCCGGCTGACCCCGCATGCACCCGGGCCTCCACCACCTGCTCCCCCCGGCTGCACTGCAAAGCACCCAGGCAGGCTGGGCTGAGCTGCAGCAGCACCACCCCGCACGGCAGCTGCTCAGCAGCTGCTGCTGCCACATCCCCCTCACCCCCCTGCTGCACTGCCGACACCCTCCGCGGCAGCAGCTCCTGCTGCGACGGCGGCGGCGGGGGCAGCAGCCGAGCCTGAAGCGGTGCCCCAGTCAAGCTTGCAGTGGCCCACCTGCCTGATGCGTGGTCCAGCCTAGGTGGGGCCCTAGGGGCACAGCCAGCCTCACTGCCTGACTGCACCAGTCCAGGCACGCCCCTGGGGCTGCAGCCGGCCTCTTGGGTGTGTGTGAAGAGCAGGGTGGGGCCAGCCTGGCCTGCTTGCACCCACACCGCACTGCTGGCAGGACACACGCCCTGGGCTGCGGCCAACAGGGCCCTCTCCATGGCCTGCTGCTCCCTCCTCACCTCCTCCTCCCTCCCCTCCTCTTCACCCTCCCACTCAATCAGTCCCTCCCCTTTCCCGTCTTCCTCCATTGCCTTCACCCCCTCCCTTTCGGCAAAGGGTGGAGGGTGGCTAGCTGCTGGTCCCCCTCCCGCCCCCCTTGCTGCCACCCCTGCTGCCACCCCTGCTGCCCCCGCTGCTGCCCCCCCTGCTGGTCCCCCACCCGCCCCCCCTGCTGCCCCCCCTGCTGCCCCCCCTGCTGCCCCCCCTGCTGCCCCCCCTGCTGCCCCCCCTGCTGCCCCCCCTGCTGCCCCCCCTGCTGCCCCCCCTGCTGCCCCCCCTGCTGCCCCCCCTGCTGCCCCCCCTGCTGCCCCCCCTGCTGCCCCCCCTGACACGTTAGCAGTGGTAGGTTGGGCAGCAAAGGGTGAGAGAGGGTGGTCAGCTGCCTCAGGGTTAGGGTTGTGTGCAGCCTGGTGGGTGCGGGGTCCTTGGCGGGCCCTGCTCGTCGCCCACACCAGCAGCTGCACACAGCCCTTGAAGCACAGGGTGGTCAGCTGCCAGGCACCACTGCCACTCAGGCTGAGGCGCTGGCTCAGATGACCCACAGCTGACTCTGCCAGTAAGGCGGCTGTGGTGGGGTAGTCAGGGGATGGCACCTGCGGCAGCAGCAGCAGCCGCAGCTGAGGGGGTGGCAGCAGACGGACAGCTGGGGGGCGGCAGCAGCAGCAGCAGCAGCAGCAGCAGCAGAAGCTGCAGTGTTGTTCGGCTCGCCTCACTGGGGAGCTGGCGTTGCAAACTTATTGCCTGACTGCCATACCTTAAGTGTTCAGTCATAGACAGCAGAAACCACCCCACCCCGGCCACCCCCCTCCACCGCCCTCCACATCCCGCCCTCCCTCCCTCCCTCCCTCCAGCCAGCCTCCCCCCAAACCCCTGAGGGTCCCACCTTGACCGCCAGCACATTGCAGCGTGTCCTCCCCCGGTACAGAAGACTGCTGGCCACTGCATGCCCCTCACATACGGATGGCTGTGGACAAGTTGTGTAGGGGGTGCGTGCAGGCGGTGGTGGTGGTGGTGATGGTGGTGAAGTCCCTTGGTGTGGTCGCGGCTGTGCGGGGTGGCCACCGCCATCACCACCAGCGCCGGCCCTGACCTCCCATACCATGGCTGTCAGGGCCTGGGTAGCGGGACCCCTGCTGCTGCCCTCCTGCATGCCACCCGCTGGCGTCCTCACTGCCTCCCGCTCCCTCACACCCCCCTCCTCCTGCCCCCTTTGCCCCCCCCTCTTGTCCTCCCCCTCCCGACTGCCCTCCACCTCCCTCTCACGCTCCCACTCCCCTTGGCTCATGCCTCCCCCCTCACCCCCCCTCTCACACTCCCCCTCACCCTGCCCGGCTGCCTCCCTGCCCCACCCACCAGCATGCGCCCCAATGGCGCCCTCCATGGCCCAGGGCCTACCCAGGAGGTCGTGGGCCTGGGCCTGCCCCTCCTGGACCCCGCTAGGCCCCAGCTGCACTCTGCTCTCCACCTCCTGGCTGGACAGGGCACCCGGCCCGTGGTTACAGTCTGGGTTGACTGTGCTGCGGTGTGCAGGGCTGGGCTGGGCTAGGGGCGGCTGCACCTGCAGGTCTGCCGGCAGGGGAGCAGCCTGGGTGGCCGCTGCAGGGGGGAGGGGAGCGGGGGGGCACAGCAGCAGGCCCGGCTCAGGGGGCGGGGTGGGTGGCGCTGGCGGCCAGGAAGCTGCACGCTGCAGCCTGGTGTGGCTTGGAGCAGGTGGGGAGGAGTCGGCGCGGAAGGGGGGCCTGCTGCTGGTGAAGGGGGCGTGGGGGAGGAGGGGCTGGGTGAGGGGGGCCTGGGGGAGGGGTGGGTGGGTGAGGGGTGGGTGGGGGCAGGGGAGCTGGGGGAGTGGGCCGTGTGCACCCCAAGCATCAGGCAGGAGGGGGCTGGTGTCAAAGGTAGGCTGATAGTGGGGCGGAGTGATACTGCGCCAGCCCAGCGGGTACGGCTGCCCTGCCTGGGCGTCATGCACCCTGATGCTGCCGTCTAGGCTGATGGCACAGCGGGCAAGGGGTGTGTGTTTGCTGTCGCTGGCTGTTGCAAAGCTGCACAGCCGGTCTACAGCACCTGGCTGCTCCACTGCAGGCAGCAGCTTTGCATTCATGGGCTGCTCAACTGTGGCCAACTTTGCCGCAGCCTGCTTTGAATTGTGGGCCAGTGCCAGATGGTCAGGAGTGAGAGGGTGTGACGGTTGTCTGGTGTCAGTGCTGGGGGGTGGGGGGCCAGCGGCAAGTGGGTTAGCAGCAGCAGCTGAGGCAGCATAGTCAGCAGCACCCTGCCGCCCAGCCTGTGGCGCCCTGGAGGCCTGGAGTGCCTTAGAGCAGGCGGTGGCCTGACACACTGAGCTTGCACCCTCCCCCTCACCCCCCCTGGGTACGGGCCCCCCAGCAGCACCACGCGGGGACGGATGAGGCGCCGCCCGCTTGCCACGCCTGTAGTAGTGCCGCCACTTGAGTGACTGTGTCCTGCGGAGGAGCAGGGTGCAGAGGGCAGGGAGCAGAGGGCAGGGAGCAGAGGGCCCAGCAGGGTGTGTCGCAGGGAGCAGAGGGCCCAGCAGGGTGTGTCGACACTGCCCAGACACACAGCAGGAAAGGCTGACATTGCCCGGGCGCACAGCAGGGAGGGCTTACACTGCTGCTGACAGCACCTTGGCTGGCTGCTGCCACAGGCACAGCCGTCACTTTCAACCCTCATTTCCTAATGACAGCTGACAGTCGGCCATAATGGCAGTTGCCTTTTCTGCATGGCGTCGTGTTTGAGCTGGTGCAGGCTTGGCCAAGTCATGCTGCTGTCATGCTGTTGTGTCATGGAGGCGTTGCATGTACCATGCCAGCAGGATGGTGACGGCCAGCACAATGGCCTTGCAGGGTAGGTAGAAGAGGGTAGTGAGGTCCCCTGCCACGAAGACGTCACGAGCTAGCTGTTCGAAGCGCTGCAGGGTGCCTGCCTGCGTTCGCACCCAACAGCCAGTACCGCAACCTGGGATACGCTGCGTGGGCAAGCAGGGGTGATGCTGCGTTTACAAAATGCCGCCTCTCGAACCCAAGGACCTCGCTGCCCTTCCCGTAATGTGCGACACCGCGCCCTTCCCCGCCAGTCAGGTTGATAACGTATATACGCGCAACAGCGTGCAGAAGCAGATTTGCCTGTCTGCCGCCGGTAGTGGCGAAGGGGTTGTCTGTCGCCGCTGACTTGCCTTGGTGGGCGGAGCTGAACACGCAGCGTTCTTGATGGGTGCCGGCATGATCGACACTTGGCCCGCAGCACCACATAGAGCCCTGCGATGTTGGCAGGCACTGGCATGTTCGGAACAGATCAGAAGCGCCTGTCTTACTGGAGTTTTACCGGAAGAATGGGATCACAAGGCATAACAAGAAAAGCCTGGGCCACAGCACCAGGCGACACCAGCCCTCGGCGGACATTCCTCCTTCGGAATTGTCCCCGCGACGCTGTGCCATGCTTGATGCCCTATAGCGCATAAGCTCGCTGATTCCAAGGGCTTCCGGAGAAGCCCAACATGAGTGGGCTGTTCAAAACTCTTAGTACGAGTGCTCGGTATGTTTGGGCCGGTTGAAATAGAGGTTGTAAAATCTGATCTTTAGTGTAAAATGTAGTGCAGTTTGCTACTTCCTTTCTGAGCTTCTGAGCCAGCCAGCATTGTACAATTGTGTATTTTGTATGACATGGATAGACAAGACCGTGCCAACGGTGATTACCTCAGCCTGACTCTTTCAGCACTCTACTACGACTAGGGGCTGCGTTATCTGGAGTACGGGGGCCAACACCGGCCACAGGCAGGTCCAGTCGCACAAACAATCTCCACCGTCCCCACAATCAACAGCTCTAGCAACACCAGCTGCAGCAGCCCTGTGCTCCTCTCAAGGCACCCCTTGCCACGCCCTTTCCTCCTTCCACACCCCGCCATTGGCTGTGACGCACAAACCACCCTAAACCTCTGCCTAGTCGGGCAGCCCACCCAATGCCACGCCGGTGTTCGTCAGCTCCACCACACCCGCAGCGCGTGCCTGCACTGCGCGGTAGTCGAGCGTGATGTGGGCGCCCGGATACGTCCCTGCTACTACTTGGTCGCCGCGGTCCGAGATGTGTTGCGCGAACCTACGGTGGATGCAAGCCCGCAGGCTGTCCGGGCCGTCCCGTGGGTTCCAATCCGCCAGCGCGTTCTTCAGCAGCTCAGCTACTTTCTCGGGCCGCGGAGTGCCTGGCCGCACCGTGCCCAACATCTCCTGGTTGCAAACTGCGATGGCGCCCAGGCCTGCCAGCGCGGCCGCTTGCAGCGCGGTGGTATACCCCAAGTCGTTTGATACGATGCAGATGCAATGTGTGACGACGCAAGGCGTCGACTGTTGCGGCGGTGGTGGCACCGTGGGCTGTTCGCGCTGCAGCCGCTCAATGTGCCGCACGATGTCCAACAGGATGGCGTCGTCCACCGCCTGGTCGTGGCACGGCGTGATTCGCACCTGCGGTCCCGAACCGTCGCAACTCGCATACTAGCAGGTCGACAGCGAGGCTATAAGTTTGTGTGTGTTGCAGCAACGCCGACAGGCGAATGCCATACAACGTTGAAGATGCCAAACGGATGTGTTGCCTCGTGCTGGTTGCTGCTGGCATGAGTGGGTGGTGTTTGGGGCAGGGAGGGCCGCAGGTGGCGCCTTCATACACGTACCGGATGCCCTACGCTTTGACACGTCAGCTAGCGATAGAAGGGAAGAGAGACCACCTACCCTACACAACCAAGCACCCAAGCTAGGTCCCTCTGCCCAGGGCAGGGCGCAACCTCTACACCTGCCTTAGTGCCAGTTGTCTCGTGTCCTAGTCAAGGTGTAGGGCATGGGGCACACCCCAAGGGGCTCACAAGAGTAGCATACCCACAGAGGAAGAGGGCAGGCAAGAGGAAGCACCTTTGTTAGCACACTTGCCTGGACTCCGGCTTGTTTCAGGGCACGGCTCAGGGCGCAGTTGTCTAGAAGAGCCAGGTCCGCGTCACCCTCTTCATCCCACTCATCTTGGGATGCCTGTTGCCCTTCCCGCCTGGCTGTGCCGGACGCCTTGCTGGCATCAGAGGGGTCTGTGGTAGCTACCTCCGCCACGAGACCAAGTGCCCGCCATCTCCTGCGGTGCAGGAGGGGAGGTGAAGCAGGCGGTGGGGCAACACAGGCGCAGGGGCTGCCCTCATCAGGGAGCAGGAGGGTGGGCGGGAGGTGCAGCAAGGCAAGGGGGAGGACAAGCAGGGTCAGGTGTACGCTGCATGCAATGAGTGAAGGCGAGAACCCCAGGCTGTGCTGCTTTGACCTTGAACAGACCAACAGCAGACCCTGAACACTGAACAAAGAACAGTTCAACTCCCAATTAGCTCCAACCCTGCAGCTTCATGTAATGCTGGGTACAAATGAACACAAGGTTGTGGGTGATGCCAGCAGGTTTTGAACCCAGGTCTAGCCCAGCAGTGGGGCAATGGAAAGCAGCACACAGCACTCCTCCATGGGCAGTCAAGCTGCCCTGCCCCTCACCGGAAAGTGACTGCGTTGCCATAGGCAGTGAAGGAGGCCACCTCACCCACAGGGCCCAGCAGCCGTCTGCAGGGCGCAGGCAGGGCAAGCAGCAGCCACGGCCGCGTTGCACCCACCCCACCCCGGCCATGACCACCTTGGCACCTTGAGGATGGCACGCCCTGCTGCCCCTCGCCTGCCCACCAGCAGCCTCAGGGGTGAGCAGGGCAGCAGCTGGTGCAGCCCCAGCTAATCTGGAGGTCCAGAGATCACAGTGAGCCATGCCAGGTGAGGCAGGAGGCAGGGCCAGGGCCTGTGAGCCTGTGAGGTCACTCATCACATGTTGCCTGGCACCCTGCCTGTGCCCAGCGGCCATACCCAGCTGGTGGCTGCGTAGCGGTGTGGATCACAGCAGCCACAACTCATCACCTAGAGCTCTGAGAGAGGGAGAGGGAGGGCAGGGGCAGGGGCTGGGGCCGATGGGCAACCAGGCCCGTGTATGCAGCTTACTTTGCTGTCCTGGCCTGGTCAAACGCCACGTGGGGTGTGGGGGCTAGGAGTTGGGGATATGAGGTAGGAGCTAAGGGTGGGGAGAAAGGCTGCAGTGGATGCAATGGAGCACCTGATGGCAGCGGTCAGCCACTGCACGGGCAGCAGGGACGGGACCACGTTGTCTAGGTCCTGCACATCCCAACAACACAGCCCCGACACAGGCGTCAATGGCCACAGCAGCGGCAGGGGCAGCGTCGGCAGAGGCAGCGAGTGGCAGCGGCAGCGGTAAAAGGAAGTAACGAGTGGCAGCGGCAGGGGCAGCGGCGGTCGCGGTAGCGCCCAAGGCATGGCCCCGTCCAGCTAGTGTTTCTGTACCGCTCACTCACCCAGAACACGTGAATCTGCACACAGCACATCACACAGCACATCATGACAGCCATCAGTACAATCACTTAGCCATCACTCAGAGCCTCAGCATGCAGCATGCAAGCAGGCTGGTCATGCCCTGCCCACCACACAGTGGGCATGCTGTAGCCGGTGGCCTGGCACCATCACTTGCCATGTGTAGTACAGCAGCAGCGCAGACTCGCCTGCTTGCACCCCTGTTTTGCCATCACCCTTGCCACAGCCTTGTGATAAGGCAAAGACATCTGACACCCTTCTCCTCACCCAGCTACACACCCAGCCATGCAACTTCCCTGCTGGCCCCCTGGCCCCCTGCCCAACCCCCACCTGCTGCTCTCCTGCCCCGCCCCGCCCACTCACCTGGCAGCCAGCAGTGAAAGCAATCCTAGTAGCACTGCGCCTCGCGCTGTCCCTAGGCTGGGACCTGGCTGCTGCTGCCGCTGGTGAGCTGACTGCGGCCTGCCAGGGGTCCCTCCAGGCAGGTCTGCGCCGCGCCACGGCGCCCAGCAGCTGCTGCAACCCTGAGCGCTGCTGCTGCAGGAGCACCTGCTGCGCTGCTTCAGCCTCCTCCCGCTGGGCCTGCTCTCTATCCTTCTGTGCAGGGTGGTGGTCACCACAACAACCATCACCAACACGTGGCACATGTTTGCCTCCACCACCAGGGTCCCACGGCCAGCATTGCCAGCATCAGGGCAGGGTGTTTACCAGCAGGACTGGATGGAGTATACATAAAAAACAAGTATACATACATGATTAACCCAGCCAGCCCTGCTGCAGCATGAGGAAAACCATGATGCAGATGTATAAGGGCACACACGCTTGAACATCTACACAACAGGGCGACTTGCTTTATATCAATAGGCTCACGCTTTTCACCAGCCCCTGACAACACGTGTTGGCGACAGCAGTAGACCATGTCTGCGCAACAGGGCGTGTATGCCAGGAATGTCAAGCACTGTGTGCCCTGGGACAGCGGACTAAATCCATGTCTGCGATGGAGTCAATAAAGACGACTGACTGCCAGCCGCCCCTGCTGCTCTGTGCTTTGGGTGGTGGGGTGCGCCAGGTGATTGCATGCATGTGCAGCATGCAAGGTGCAGCATGCAAGGTGCAGCATGCACGTCTGCGAGTTAGTGGTAGTAAGTTCATGCGCCAGGTAATGGGATGCAGGTGGCAGCATGTAGGTGCAGCATGCAGGTGCAGCATGCAGGTGCAGCATGCAGGTGGTAGAATGCAGCACTGTGCAGCAGTGGGACTTGCCATGGAGCAGTATAGTACATCACACATAATCCCACAAGCTCTAAACCGCTGCCCTTCTTACCCAGTGCTCTACCTACCTGGGATCTGTTTCTTATTCACCCACCCACCTGCTGCTTCATCTAACAAATCTACAGCCTAGAAGTGTCAGCTTCTCTCAACCCTACCAACCTAACCAGCGGGCGTGCAAGGGCTACAGATATGGGGATGCAGTAGCGATGCTTGCAAAAAAGTGGCATCTGATGCTTATGACAAGGTCGATCAGGATGACCAGCTGCCGCCCTGAACTTAGTTCGCATTCTCAACTTTGAGCACATGCTGCCAGCACCACGCACCTGTAGCGCCACAGCCGCTAGTGCGCACAGCAGCGGCCACAGCTGCATTGCGCGGAGGGCAAACGTCGCGCGGGCGGCGATCGCGAGGGTGCACAGCGCGCACCAATCCTCGAAAATGGTCGTTGCGGGCAGCATTAAGTGCACGGGGGGCCAAAGCATGGCGCCCGTCGCCTCTTTAGCAGCTCGCGAGCTGCCGGCATTCTCGTGTGCAGCTCGCGCGTCGCCTATGACCTTGTGTGCGGCTCCTGGCCGGCCTGTCGCCGGCGTGGTCGGTGCTCGAGGAGGGACCGGGGTGCTCGAGCCGCTATTTGGGCTGCTGCTTGTGGTGGCTGCACTGTTGTAGGCTCGGCTGCTGCTGCTGGTGCTGCTCTGTGTCTCCAAGGCTGTGCCCCTGTCTGGGCTGGCAGGCCCCACGCTCTCCTCTCTATGCTCCTTCTTCAGCTGCTGCTGCTGCTGCTGCTGCAACTCCTGCTGCTGCTCCTCCTTCTGCTTCTGCTGCTGCTCCTTCTGCTTCAGCTGCTGCTCCTTCTGCTTCTGCTGCTGCTCCTTCTGCTTTTGCTGCTGCTCCTTCTGCTTCTCTTTCTGATCCTTCTGTTTCTGCTCCTTCTGCTGCTGCTCCTTCTGTTGCTGCTGCTGCACCTTCTGCTCCTGCTGCTGCTGCTGCTTCTGCTGTTGCTCCTGCTCCTTCTGCTTCTGCTTCTGCTGCTGCTGCTCCTTCTGCTTCTGCTTCTGCTGCTCCTTCTGCTGCTGCTGCTGCTGCTGCTGCTCCTCCTTCTCCTTCTGCTGCTGCTGCTCCTTCTGCTGCTGCTCCTTCTGTTTCTGCTGCTGCTCCTTCTGCTTCTGCTGCTGCTCCCTCTGCTTCTGCTGCTGCTGCTCCTTCTGCTTCTGCTTCTGCTGCTCCTTCTGCTGTTGCTCCTGCTCCTTCTGCTTCTGCTGCTGCTGCTGCTGCTCCTTCTGCTTCTCCTTCTGCTGCTGCTGCTGCTGCTGCTGCTGCTGCTGCTGCTGCTCCTTCTGCTGCTGCTCCCTCTGCTTCTGCTGCTGCTGCTCCTTCTGCTTCTCCTGCTGCTGCTGCTGCTGCTGCTGCTGCTGCTGCTCCTTCTGCTGCTGCTCCTGCTGCTTCTGCTGCTGCTCCTTCTGCTTCTGCTGCTGCTGCTCCTTCTGCTTCTCCTGCTGCTGCTGCTGCTGCTGCTGCTGCTGCTCTTGCTGCTGCTTCTGTTGCTGCTGCTTTTGCTGCTGCTCTTGCTGCTGCTTCTGTTGCTGCTGCTTTTGCTGCTGCTCTCGCTGCTGCTTCTGCTGCTGCTGCTGCTGCTGCTGCATTTGCTGCTGCTCCTTATGCTTCTGCTGCTGCTGCTGCTCTTGCTGCTGCTCCTTCTGCTGCTGCTGCTGCTGCTGCTGCTGCTGCTGCTGCTGCTGCTGCTGCTGCTGCTGCTGCTGCTGCTGCTGCTGCTGCTGCTGCTGCTGCTGCTGCTGCTGCTGCTGCTGCTGCTGCTGCTGCTGCTGCTGCTGCTGCTGCTGCTGCTGCTGCTGCTCCTTCTGCTGCTGTAACAATGCTGTGCAGGTCCGCTTCAATGCTTCCACTGCTGCCAGGCTGGACTGGCGAGCGATGCTGAGCAGCTTAGTGCTGCGCCTCAACACCTGCATAGCCTCGCGTAGCTTCTCACCCAGCTGCTCCCCCTTGCTTGGCAGGCTGGTTAAGGGCGTGCAGTGTGTGATGAGGCCGTAGTAGGTGTTGCAGGGCCGCAGCGCCTCTAGGCAAAGCAGGGCCAGCGCGCTGTTGTCAACTGTTGTGTGCCCAACGTCCCTCCCACCCCGTCCTTGCTTTCCATCCCCCTCGTCCTCCTCTTCCTCCTCCTTCACTTCCTCCTCGCTTGCCTCCCCTCCCTCTTCCCCCTCATCTGCACTGCCTCCCTCCTCTCCCTCCTCCCCTTCATCCCCCTCGTCCTCCTCCTGCTCCTCCTCCTGCTCCTCCTCTTCCTCGGCTGCCTCGTCATCATCTGTTGAGAGCAGTTCCCGCTGCAGGTCAAGAGACAGGCCAAATGCAGCTCCCTGGCTATCGACCCAGGTTCTTATCAACCTCCGCGCGCCCTCCGCGGCCTGTGCCGCCGCCTCCGCGCGGCTTGCCAATCGCATCATCGGCTCCACCCAACTCCAGAGCTTGACCACCGACAGGTTCTTGTCAGCAAGCGTCAGCTTCATTTCCTTGTTATTGGAGCCGAGGACGATGCAGTGGGTGTAGCGGTACGCTTTCAGGGCTTCAGCAGACTTCTGAAGGGCCACGCCGACATCCAAGAACGTCGCCAATGTAGCTACCGCCCTTGCCGGCTGCTTTCCCGCGTTTGCCGTCTGAGCAGCGGCTGAGCTGGTGCCGGGCGACGCGGTCGTGCTGTCGCCATCGCGTCCGGTCGCCCGCTGTGATCTTTGTGGTGCAGCGCTTGACAAGGGTGAGGGCTGTCGCGCGGATTGCTGCCCACCCAGCGAGCGTTGCTCTGCGCGCAGCACCGGAACAGCACACACCGCCAGAGCGCTGGACCGCGATGTGATAAGACCAAGCATTTGACAAGCAATGTGAAACCCTTAGCTGATCACTGCTCGTGCGCTTTAAGTGTTTGTAAGTGTTTCCTGGCATGTATGCACGGCCTGTCAGTGTCGCAGGCCCGTGACAACATACATGACTAGTGTGGGGCAGTAGAGACTTGAACCCGGGACCTGCCCTCACCTCCAGCGTCAGGTCTTGGCACGATGGGGCCTTTCAGAGGCTTTGCAGCTGCCTTGCCAGCTGCAGCGGCTGCGACGGCAGCAGCTTCTAGAGCCTGCTGTGCATGTGCTGTCTTGCTGGCTGTGGCACTGGCTGGTGGGAGGGTCCCAGGGCTGCTGGCAGCAGGCTGGTTTGTGGGAAGTTTCCTATGGAAGGGAGCAGCAGGGCTGAGGGGTGCTGGGCTGCTGACCACCTCTGCTTCGGTCACCGCTGCCTTGGTGCCGCCTGTGGGCGCCTTGCCGTCAACCTTCTCCTTGCGAGCGGCTGCCGTTGCCACCAAGGCCGCCATGCCGATGGCAGCAGTCACCGCTGCTGGTGTCATACTTGCTGCTGCCCACAACGCTGCTGCTGCTGTTGCTGCTGTTTCCACTGCTGGCTGCAGCAGCTCTCCAGAGCCTGCGGTCGTGTAGGGTGAAGAGGCACAGGGCAGTCACAGGGTGGTGTGATGAGCATTGACGACAGGGCAGGTTGTGTGGGTGAATGGGGAGGATGTGTGGGCAAGAAGTGAGGGCAGGCATAGTCAAAGCGAGGCAAACAACGAGTCCCAAGTGTTGGACCTGCTATGAACAGGGAACTCAGCACAATGATGGCAAGGCACACGGTAAAACCCCACGCTTTAGGCTCCAACTCAAGGCTTGAGCCCGACTGAGGCATCGCTGACAATGAGCCAGTCCGTCAGGGCGTCCCACTCTAGAAGTAGGGGCCAGCCAAAGCGAAAGCGAGCAAACAACGCATCTTAGGTGCACTCTCACACCTCCTGTAGACAGGGCTAGCCTGGGTTCAGCACAATGATGGCAAGTCACACGATAAAACCCCAGGCTTCAGGCTCCTGCTCCAGGCTTGGGCCCAACGGAGTCAGGGCAGACAATGATCCAGTCCGTCAGGGCATCCCACTCTGGGAGTAGGGGCCACTCCATGCTAGCTGTGTCACACATGCATCAAAGGGCGAGCCAGCCAAGGCAGGGAGGAGAGGCAGAGTTGGCAGGGGCAGCACTCCAGGCCTACAGCAGCCAGGCACTAGACTTAATTTGAGTGTATGCAGTAAGTCTACAGCCACCAGGCACCAGGCTGGGCCCAGGCAGCCGGCACTAGGGTGGTGGGAAGCTCAAGCTGGGATTTAGAAACATGTGCGGCAATGCATCACTAAGTGTGGTGTCAGGCCGGGGATGTGTGGGCCTGGTGAGCCCAGCCAAGGTCAAAGCAAGACAAACAGCACATCTCCTAGCGACCACGCTGGGCCACCTTGCGTGAGGGGAGGAGGTCACGTGGGAGGTCCTTCAGCATACCTATCGGTGCCTTAGCTTGAAGGTCGTGCCATACTAGCTGGCAGTTCGCCTCTGCTTCAGCGGCTGCGTGCTGCATATTAGGCAACGCTGTCATCAGCGCTTGCAGATTTACGCGCACACTGCGCGGGGGTTGCGGTGGTGCGAGCGTCGTGGGGGCTGCGAGTGCCGCGCAGGGCGCGTGGTCCAGCAGGGTGATGACATGCGGGTGTGCATCCCGCAAGTACACAATCAAAAGGTACAGGGATGAACTGGCTGCCCAAATACTGTCCCGCTGTTGCTCAAGGGCAGAGGCAGGACCAGCTATATTGAAGAAAGCTGAGGTGTCGAAGGTACGGGGAAACCTGCCTTAAGTGCCGATCTCAATGCTGCTAAACCCTCGTACCGCTGACACCCAGAGTCCGCGGCTTGCAGCGCTATAGTGTCCGCGGCTTGCAGCGCTGTGGTGTGAGGCGCGCCGCTGTCTTCCGATACCCGCCACAAGCTATCTGCCGGGAGCTTGGAAAACGATGTCTGCAGGCAGACGATGCTGCGCTTATAGAATTGCATCTCCGCCGCGACCTTGTCAAGAGCAATGCGCAGGTTTAGGGCAGTCTCGTAATCTGGCTCGTGTGGCTCCTTCCCGTGAAAATGTCACGACCTCAAGCACACTCAACCGCGCGGCCCCTGGCCGCCAGAGCAGGTCCGCCCACTCCATTTCGAGGTACTGCTCAGCCATAGCAAAGCTCCACCTGTGTTTCGACCTTGTTTTTAATCCTGCTCCGGAGATTAGAGACTTGACCACCGCAGCGGAGCGTGGCTAAGCCATAAGATCGTTTTCAACTTTGAGGAGCCAGGCGGAGGTGTTAGCACGATGAGAGCCAAGTCACCGGCACAAGTCCGTAGCGCTGATGGTGCGTCGCCCGCAGCTTGCGGCCCCGCTTGCGTTGCTTCAGAGGTGTCGCAGTACGTTGCGGGTAGACAACAGGTTTGCGCTGACAGCAGCTGCAGGGAAGCTGAGTGCGCGAAGCGTTGGAAGTGAGGCTTGATGTGCTGGTGCGCCCGGGCCAGGCTTGCCTCGTAGCTGCGCATCAACACCTCGTCCTCGACCGCATCATCGTCGCCATCGGACCAATCCGTTCTCCATTCCTCGTCCACCTCTTCCTCATACTCCTCTTCCCACTCCTCCTCCTCCTTCCTCCTCCTCCTCGTCCTTCTCCTCCTCTCCTTTCCCCTCCTCCTCCTGCTCCTCGTTCAACTCCTCCTTCAGACTCCGTCTCAGATCAACCAGGCTGACCCGTGGCTGCTGCTGCTGCTCAAGGACTCCAGCCGCTGATTCAATTGGCATGAGATGGCTAGTGCTGGGGTCAGGTGAGGGGATGGATGAAGGATTACACAGCTCGGGAGAGGTCGAGGCCCTGGCAGCATCTCGAGCCACAACCACATTGGGAGGCACCCCTGCTGCCGTGTGCTCCGCTGCCGGGCCCAGCCCTGGGCTGTGATCCACAGCATCAGGGGCCTGGGTGCTGCCGGCCTGCCCCTGGTCTGCAGCTGCATCAGCCCCGAGCAGGTCGTCACCAGCTGGAGGGTGGGAGGCCTGAGGGGCAGCTGCTGGCTGGGTGCCCAGTGCTGCCGTGCCCAAGGTGCCGGAGCCATCAGCCTGGCCCAGGACCAGCAGTGCTGCTGGGGCAGCTGCCTGGGTAAAGCCTGGCTGCAGTGCTACCATGGGGGGGTCATGGGCAGGGGCGTAAGGGGCTGAGGGGCTATCAGGGGCGTGAGGGGTGGGTGAAGTAGTAGGCTTGGGCAGTGCCATAGCAGGCTGCTCAGTGGCTCTTGCGGCAGGGCTAGCTGGGGCTGCAGGAGCCGAGTCCAGAGGCGGGCTGCGGATGAGCTCTGCAGCGGGGTGGCCTGGAGGGGAGGGGTGGCCGGGTGGGCCAGGGGGGCTGACTTGTCGTCGTCAATCTCATGAGAAAACTCATCCTCATCTTCCTCCCCCGCATCGTCTGCCGCCGCCGCCGCCGCCTCCTCCTCCTCCTCCTCCTCCTCCTCCTCATCATCATCCTCCTCCTCATCATCATCATCATCATCCTCCTCATCCTCCTCCTCATCCTCCTCGCCTTCCTCTTCCTCCCGCCTTCGTCCACCCCCGAGCCAAGCCCGCCTGCCCATCACTTGCTCTTGCTACTGATCCTCTGGTTTGACATCCTTTTTCATTGGCCGGGACGAGACGATGCTGGGGGCAGAACCAGATGCAGGTGTGGTTGCAGGCACAGGCTCAAGACCATGCAGCTCGGGAGAGCTCAAGGCCCTCGAAACGGCTTTAGACACATCCTCACTGAGAGGCACCCCTGCTGCTGTGTGCTCCGCTGCCGGGCCCAGCCCTGGGCTGTGATCCAGAGCAGCAGGGGCCTGGGTGCTGCTGGTCTGCCCCTGGACTGCAGTGGCCTGCCCCTGGACTGCAGCTGCATCAGCCCCGAGCACTTCGTCACCAGCTGGAGGGTGGGACGCCTGAGGGGCTCCTCCTCCCGCTCGTCGTCATCAAGCTGATAAGAAAGCTCGTCCGAGGGGGCCGCCGGTAGCCGGACAGTTGTGGCGGCGGCAGCAGGAACAGCCGCTACAGAAGCTGCATTGTTGTTCATCTCCCTGCAATGGGTAGCTGGCATGCAGGCGGGGGCTGTCATCTAGAATGCAGAAGCACATGACTCCCCATCATCACACATGATCACACTTTAGCGCATGTGCCATAAGCACTCGGCTGCAAACTAACTACGATATGCAACCCGTTTGCAAAACCACATGACCCCCCCCTGATAGAATAGCGCACAACACACAACGCAAGCTGAGTAATTGTGTGACTGCCCTACACCTTCAGATTGTGCAATCATAGAGAGCAGACACCACCCCACCCTGGTCACCCCCCCTCCACCCCCCCTCCACCCCCCTCCACCCCCCTCCACCCATCTCCACCCCCCTCCACCCCCCTCCACCCCCCTCCACCCCCCGCCCTCCCCCTCCCTCCCCCTCCACCCCCCCTCCATCCCTCTCCTACTGCTGCCCGCTGCATGCACCTCAGACATGCCCTTCACAGCCCCTCTCATACTTCCCCTTACACTCCCTCACAACCTGCCATGCTGCCTCCCTGCCCACCTGCCAGCATGCGCCCCAATGGCGCCCTCCATGGCCCAAGGGCTACCCGAGATCCTCTGCTTTCCACCTCCTGGCTGGACAGGGGGGCGGCTGCACCTGCAGGTCTGCCGGCAGGGGAGCGGCCTGGGTGGTTGCTGAAGGGGGAAGGGGAGCGGGGGGGCACAGCAGCAGGCCCGGCTCAGGAGGCGGGGTGGGTGGCGCTGGCGGCCAGGAAGCTGCACGCCGCAGCCTGGTGTGGCTGGGAGCAGGTGGGGAGGAGTCAGCGCGGCAGGGGGGCCTGCTGCTGGTGAAGGGGGCGAGGGGGAGGGAGGGCTGGGCGAGGGGGGCCTGGGGGAGGGGAGTGTGGGTGATGGGTGTGTGGGTTACCGCAACCTTGCGGTAACTTGTTACCACAACCTTGCCAGCTTTAAAGGGGCACGTGAGGTGCTAAGAAATGAGACAAATCTTTAAGCACTCCTGGCAAATAAGGGCTGGCTGGCTCGGCAAACTTGCGAGTTGAGGTCTGAGACTTGGCATGTAGGCTGCTGTGACCTAGTGGAGGAGAAGACTCCCTTGGGCCAAAGTGAAATTCTTGGTCATTGCGGAGCTGCTGCACCAGCGGCTGGGCCCTCACCCCGAATTTGGCTAAAGGAGATGGTGCTAACTGACTGAAGTGACTTTTATCTGAGTATGAGGAGTTGTCAGGCATCAGAATAGAAGCACAACCTAGTAGGTAGCATGTGCAAAGTCAAAGCCAGTAAGAAATGGAGGCCAGTTTACTGAAACCCTGCACACGGTTTAATCGTACTTTGAGGCACAAAGAGCCTTTGAAACCTTGTGCAGGGTTGCAGTTGACCTTGTGCAGGGTTTTGCTAACCTTGTGCAGGGTTCAAAGACCTAGTGCAGGGTTTCGCCGACCTTGTGCAGGGTCTCGCTCAAAGCATCGATTTCACCTAAGTCAACCCTGACCTTGTGCAAGGTTTCGCTAACCTAGTGCAGGGTTTCGCCGACCTTGTGCAGGGTCTCGCTCAAAGCATCGATTTCACTTAAGTCAACCCTGACCTTGTGCAAGGTTTCGCTAACTTTGTGCAGGGTTTCGCCAACCTTGTGCAGGGTCTCGCTCAAAGCATCGATTTCACCTAAGTCAACGCTGACCTTGTGCAAGGTTTCGCTAACCTTGTGCATAGGGAGCGACCGGCCCATATAAATTTATATTTATACTGTTATACACCTTGAGAACTTTTATATGTTTTATATGTCCTCGAATCTTGCATCCGCTTCCACCGCCGACCAGCGCGATGGCTGCGCCTAGCCCCAATGACCCCAATGCGCTGGGGTCGGATGGTCTGCCCAAGTTTGCCCATACCACCACGCAAACCTTTAGAGGAAAGGAAGCACTGTCGCTCAGGTGTACAACCAGGTCAAAGGCTGCACTATGCGCAACGTGCTTGCTGCAACGCGCTGCAACGTGCTTGCTTGCACTGCTGTTTTCTGCTTAATTGCTTTGCCCGCTTTGCGGAGAATGCTAGTCCATCTAGTCCTACTGATGCGGAGAGTCCGATTTGCACCTTGACTTGCACGACTTGCACCCTGACTTGCAGCTCGCGTTTTGCGCACTTGCATTTGTGATGCTTACCACCTTCACCCCCGCCACCACCCCAGTTAACGGGAGAATAGCGAGCTTGTTGTTACCAAACCTGCAAATCTGCAGTTAAAACTGCAGCCAGCCAAGCAGAGCCTTGCTCCAAGCAGAGCCTTGCAGACTAGTCAAAATGCAGCCAACCTTACGCAACACCCTGCTCCTAGCAACTGCCAGTTTAGGCTGACTTTGCTTGAAAAGTACGCTCTTGCGTGGGTTCAAGCCCGGAATCTCTCGCACTAGGCTGCTGAATAACTGTGCACTGCGCCAAGGAATAGAATTATGATGAGGATAACTGCAACACCGAACCTTTTCCGGGTTTGTAAACGACCGAGGCCGAAGCAGTTCCGAGTGAACGCTCGAGACCGACGCCAGGGGCCGGAGATAACCCATATCAGACTTTAGGCGTGGGGGTGTGAGATGTGGGTATGAGATGTGGGTGTGAGGTACGCAGGCAGCAGCCCCTGCTTCACCCAGGACTGGGAGGTGTGAGATCAAGGTGTGGCAGCAGCAGATGTGCCATCCAGACTGATGCTGTGGGGTGGGAGGTGCAGGTGGGAGGCAGGCGTCCACCGCGTGCAGCGCGTGCCCGCAACTGAGGCCATGGGGCGCCTGCACACCTCAACAGCTGCCGTCACAGTGCTGCCTCAGGCCTCTGAGGTGCGGCTAACACCCACCCCACCCCACCCCACCCCACCCCACCCCACCCCACCCCACCCCACCCCACCCCACCCCACCCCACCCCACCCCACCCCACCCCACCCCACCCCACCCCACCCCACCCCACCCCACCCCACCCCACCCCACCCCAGCAAACGGTGAGTGGCCAGCATGAAGCAGATTTGTGGCTCTTGGTACCAAGCCTGATGGCTAGCATGCCCCTTGTTTGCTGCAGGTCTAATGGTCACACCCTTCCCTTGTCCTTCCCCTTACCCACAAACTCACCCGTGTCGCTCCGCTTCCCCCCTCCTGCGCTACACTGCAGCCCCTCCCCTACCTTACCCTCACCTTACCCCACTTCCACCACCACCTCCCAGGCCAGCCCGGAGCAGCAGCCTGGAGCGGCAGCTAGGAGTGGCAGCCATGAGGTGGTACATGACGTGTGTAGCCATGAGCTAGCTGCCATGTGGCAGGTGTGGCAAGGCATGAGCAACAAGGAGCCTTAAGAGAGCAACAAGGAGCCAGCTGCTATGGGGCAGGTGGTGCAAGGCATGATCAGCCAAGAGGCAGCTGCAGCGCGGCTGGTGCACCCTTCCCCCCATCACCACCACCACCTCCTAGCTGACACGCCCAACATCTCACCCTTTCTGCTTTGAAGCAACAGGCCTGGCAAAAACCCCTGCAGCTTAAGTACCTGGAGCAGGGGTACAACCTGGTGCTGAGGCCGGGGCAGAGCAGCTGGCACAGGGCGCTACAGGAGCAGGAGCCTCAGGATCAGGGGCTGGCGATGCAGGGACTGGTGGTTCGATGGGGCCAGCAGCAGGCAGGTCTCAGAAGCGTCCAGCCCAGGTGGCAGAAGGGGAGAACGTCGTGTTGGGGAGCACTAGGAAGTCAGCCAGGCTTGCAGCGCCTTCATCCCAGCGACAAGCTGCCCCAGCTGCTCAAGCTGCAGCCCAGCCCCAGCCACAGCCACCACCATGTGTGGCAGGTGTGGCAAGGCATGTGTAGCCCTGAGTCATCTGCCATGTGTCATGAGGTGCATGGCTTCGTTAGCCATGTGTTTGCTGTTGTTCGTGGTAAGTATATAGTTTGAATAGCCATTAGTCAACTGGTATGAGATGAGCCATGCATGGCGTGTGTAGCAGTGTGTCAGTTGCATGGCATGTGATAATGGGTGCATGGCGTGTGCAGCTCTGAGTCTAGTGGCTTGAGTCATGTGGTGCATGCCTGGCAGCACCAGTTTCAGAGTGCAAACAGCAGTTGTTAGCCATGAGTCAGTTTGTGTGCTAGGCATGACTCTAATGGTGATGCCGTGTGATGTTACATTGATGTAGGAGGCCACATGTGGCAGCAGATGTCAGCAGGCATGTAGGTTTGGGTAGGTTGTAGGTTGGGTAGGTGGGTAGGTTGTAAGCCTATGCTGACTATACACTCATGCTTTGATACCCTGTGCACGGTCTATGAAACCTTGCACTAGGTCTTTGAAACCTTGTGCAAGGTCAGCGAAACCCTGCACACGGTCAGAAACGCCTAGGAACTGAGCCACACCAAACCCTGTGCACGGTCTATGAAACCCTGCACTACGTCTATGAAACCCTGTACTAGGTCTTTGAAACCCTGCACACGGTCAGCGAAACCCTGCACACGGTCAGAAACGCCTAGGAACTGAGCCACACCAAACCTTGTGCACGGTCAATGAAACCCTGTGCACGGTCAGTGAAACCCTGCACACGGTCTATGAAACCCTGCACAGGGTCAGGAACTGGCTTGACGGCCACCTAGGGGCTGAGCCAGTTGAAACCTTGTGCACGGTTTGGCGAAACCCTGCACAAGGTTACGAACCTTCAGCTAAAGGCCGATTACAGCCCAACCACATCGATTAAAATCATGAAACATATGGCGATGGAACGGCCTTTGAAAGGGCTATCTGCAGTACCCCTTACCTAAAATCGCCGACTCGGCCTTATTCTCCACGAGTGAAGAAATTTATGAAAGCAACATAAAAGGGATGTCCGGTCACTACGACACTAAGCCACTCCCAACTGCCCATGTCTAACGCTGCATCATTCCATTTGTCGTTCCATTTGTCACCCCGTGCCTTGCAAACACCCCGTATGTCCATGTGTCACCCGGTCTAGGTGCCTTGCCAATAGAGCGCGACCGGACTGGTTAAAGGTTAGTGTTAAACCGATTGTTAAAGATGACCGTTTGGTCGCGATACGAGTCCTTTTTTGCTGCCGTTCTGGTCGCGACACGGCAATGCACCCTGCGACACTATGCCGGCAGAAGTAGCCAGTGAGAAGCAGTCCCAGGGTAGCAAAACGGGTATGTTAAAGATTGGTTAAAGATGTGGTTAAATCCAAAACATCAGGATGTTAAACTAACCAGTCGCGCTCTACTTGCCAACACCCCGTCTAGGTGCCTTCTCCCCGTCCACCCCGTCCAGGTGCCTTGCACGCCCGGCTGGCATTGCGTTGGGTGTTGGCCGGACATTCCATTTGTGCACAATTAAGGCGCGCCCGAAAAAATCTTTAAGATTACCCTTTTCGCACTGGCGCGGGAAATGTATTTATTTGTGGGTTAGGAGGTGTGGGACCTCCCGGTCGATTGGTGCCACAGTCGTTCCCGCACGTCCCGCTCGTACCTTTAGTTGTTGATTGGCCTCAGCCACGCCAAATGGATGCGGTGCTGGGTTTTGCGGCTGGCTGGGATGCTATGGTATACTATGATAGCGATGACGAGGAGCTAACCGCGGGCCCACGGTTTCGGCCTGGCAAAAAAGTGCGGTGAGGAGAGTGAAAGCAGAAAGCCACGGGAACCGCACGCTGCGGGCTAGAGGCGTGGGCCAAGCGGCAGGTTAGGTCGACGAAAAGCTGAGGTGCAGCAGCGCTGACTGACTACTTGGCACGGAGCTACAAAAAGGAGCAGCTGTGCTGTAGAGAGGAGCAGCTGTGCTACAGAGCAGCTGTGCGAAAGAGTGGAGCAGCTGTGATGCTTGGCAGGAGCAGCTGTGGAGCCGCTGTGGTGCCAGGCAGGAGCAGCTGTGGGGCTGGGTAGAAGCAGCTGTGGTGCCAGGCAGGAGCAACTGTGGTGCCAGGCAGGAGCAGCTGTGGGGCCAGGCAAGAGCAGCTGTGGTGCCAGGCAGGAGCAGCTGTGGTGTTGGGCAGGAGCAGCTGTGGTGCTAGGGGCTAGGGAGTGGCAGTGACAGCCCCTTACATGTGTTTCCTCTTCTAACGAGATGTAAGCAGGGCTGTGGCAATACGGGGTAAGTTACGGATATCCGGGTGGTAATACTTACGCACGTATATCCGTAAGTAATACGGGTCAAATCCGGACCAACCGCCATCCGTATGTGTGAAGCACCCTGTGACCTTTAAGCCCTGCAGCAGCATCAGTGCGTCGCGACCAGCGCACATCGACTGCCATGGAGCTGGGGTCACCACGCGCCACTCAGCAGATGCAGACCCTCTTGCGACGACCCTCCATGGCCACGGCAGAGGATGTGCAGCAGATTCCCGGCGTCTCTAGGCCGCTTAGAAAGCGCAGCAGGACAGAACAGCCCAACATCAGCACACAGGTCTGGTATCATGGCAGCGAGGGTGACCGGCCGGCTGCTGAAGCATTGAGCCAGCTAGCACTCTGGCAGCAGCCTGATGTGGTGCTGTTCCCACGCACCAGCTTGTCAGCCGTGTACTTCGCCCCGCAAGACCAGAGCTAGGACTAAGAGGTGAGCCAAAGAGGCATCATGTTATTTTTTGCTTGTGTCACCTACTACTGTGCCATCTCTCTGCTTGTTGTGCAGGTGTTGGAAGGCATGTTGTGCGGGTGCTGGAAGGCATCTGGCGCAACACTCACGTCAGTGGCGCACGCTACAAGGGCGCCAGTTCACTGCAAACATGACTTGCATGGCTGAGATGGGGAGGTTTGACGGTTTGGCAGCCTAGCAACCCAGCAGCTGCTGTCACAGTGCAGACCTGCTTAGGCACGAGTTGATGGCTGATGGTTGGGCTTGATGTTGATGGCTGATGGTTGGGCTAGGAGAGTTGAGATGAGTAAAGATTGCAAACACACAAAGTAACAAAGTAAACAAGTACTCTAGGTTGGCGGAAACAGGGGAAGCAGGGTCGGCGGAAGCAGGGAAGGCGGAAGGGGAAAGGCGAAAAAGATGCCCCGCATGCTTGCATGGGCCCCTTACGGCGGAACCTTACGGATTGGTTAGGCGGAACCTTACGCGTGTGACCACGTATTACGGTAAGCACGTAAGCGGAACCGTAATCCGTAAGCCCGTATCCCACAGCCCTGGATGTAAGCAACAGGAACAAGCGTCTTCTCCAACGCGTTTCCGCAGTTAATCTAGACTTGTCCCCTTCCATAAAGCTCCTTCCACGTATCGTTGTTAACCAATCCACGTAAACCATGCAAACAAGCCAGTCATAATCAACAGCTGATCCACAGACTGATGGCATGTCGCTCACTTCCTGCCCTCCAGCTTGTTGGCAATGGCAGCATACATGTTGTACACACCCTGGACAGCCCCCCCCCCACATGCCCATGCTGATGCCAATAGCTTGGTGATTTGAGCAGCCTCCACCCCTGGGCATTGCGCGTGGAGCAGCGTGGGTGACAACCATACATCCGCACTCAAGAGCCACCCAACAACACGCGACATGTTCGTGAAATGTTCGCAAGCGCGATTGGTACACTCGTCTCAGGATGGGATGCTTTTACGAGCACGTCATGGAGCCGCACTGGCCTGACAAGGAGTTTCGCAGGGCAGTTCGGCGTCCTTCATGTGGCTCAGAGAGACAAGCGTGTCGATGTCAACCCACTTGCCCAAGCGGCCAACATCAGTCAACGCACTAGCCAACGCAGCCAGAACCGACTACACCTGCTACTCGCACCTGCCTGGTTGCTGTGCGTGACCGGGCTCCGCGTGGCGCCGACCTGGCTGCGGGTGGACCCAGGAGAAATGGGTTATTTTGGAAAAGTGCTTTCACCAAAGAATGCATTACGTAGTAGATAATGGTGTCGCGGGTCGTTTTAGGTGGTTTAAAAAGGCGAGGTCGAGGCGCTGGAGCGTAACAGCTCGAGACCGAAGCCAGCAGCCGCGGAGCGTAGCGACGCGGCTGCTGGCTGAGGTCGAGAGCTGTTACGCTCCAGCGCCGAGACCGAGCCTTTTTCAACCACCTAAAACGGCCCTGGCGACTCCATTATCTAGTGTAATTGAGTTTTACGTAGGCGAAGCTCTATTGGCGCGGCGAAGCCGCGCAATGTGACGCTTCTTGTCACCTGCGATGGTGTTGGCCGGCTGTTACGTGTTCGTTGGGAGCACTTTTTGTTAATACACCAGGTCGCTGCAGTTAACGATTCTTAAAACGAGGTCTATTAACGATTACAACCGAGTAAAACTCAATTACACCCCAATAAGACCGCCTCACACCGTTCAAACTATGAAAAAACCACGCTCTCCAGGGCTGTGGGCTTGCCAGGAATACAAGAGAATGCTGCAACTATTTACTGCGGGGTCAAAACGTGGATTCACCGAAGCAGTCGCGAGAGGTTCGGAAGATCCCGTTGACCGGTAGCCTCGCCAATGCGAAAAGGGTAGATATGACCCAATATGATCAAGCCAGAGAATATGATGAAATATGATCAAGCCAAAACCGAACCAAAGTCGATTGCGTATCAACAACAAGCTATGGGCCCTGTTCCCATGTTTCTGGAATCCCATTTGCTCTCAACCGCTGCACTTTTCGGCCGTGTGCAAAAGTGGCTGGCACGATGCGCGGTCTGACCCTACCCGATTCTCCTGTACACCTGTCGCTGCTTGGGGCGCGTCTCAGCAGCGCAAATGGACGACCCGTGGCGACCCAACCGTCGGACCCAACCGCCGAGCATTTCGAATTTGCTGACCCCTTTTGCTAAAGCAATAGCAGGTCACCCCCGCCATTGGCCCCGCAAATGTGAGACGGTCTGGGGCGCGAATCTCCGTGTAGCTCGCGACAAAGTTTTGACGCAGTTGGGTGTAACAGGCGTATCCGGCACCCAGCAGCCACAAAACACTAGCTCAGATCGGCGCCCGCCCAAACCTGACCTGTGCTTTCCGCTCCTAAAAGACTCACGCACATCATAAGGCGAGGCTGGCAGTCCTTCTACGCACGCCGTAAGCCAACGGCACAAGTGCAGTACGCCTGCTTGCATGTCAGTGCATGGAGCATATAATTCGTGCATATGCGCACAAGTCAGCAAGCTGGTACCCCTTACCTCACTTACGTTGCGGCATGACTCTATGTAAATGTAAGCTGCCTATGACAGCGCTACATCATCACTTGACAATATGTTGTCGGGATGCCTCGGGATGGCTCTGGCTTTCAGTGTTACATGTGCCGTGGTGCCTCAACCTTCTTCCTCAACTTCAGCAGGCACATGTCACGCAACTCATACTTTGATTTACTTGAAACCCCTCTGATGTTATTGTGCTTGCACCATGCTTTCAATAGGTCCTTGTTCAGTGTATCAAATTGAGGCATACCAGGGGTGTCCAAGACCATGAGCCTAATACACTCTGCATTCAAAGCAGCTTGCCTAGCAGCTTCCTTGTCTAGCAGCATGGGCATTGGCTCAAGAGGCATCGAACCACGGCACTGTGCACACGGCTGAGGGGGGTTGCTCATGCGTGCACCACAAGCACATGCCGTCATTGACCACATGAGCTCACCCTCGGTAGTAGCAGGAAAATACATGCTGTGTTGTGCACGAGACCCTTGTACTGTACCCTTGAAGCTGTCAGCATCCTCATCTTGCTTGTAGCACTCCTTCACCAACCCCTCATCCAATACCAAGCACTCCCTCCTCATCACTTTTGCCCTGTCCCGGTGGGCCTTGCATGCACCAACTTGGGATGCAGGCTCTGTGTGCTTATTATTGAAAGCAGCTGTCAGTTGTTGAGCCCTGCACGTGGCCAAGCCATCATGATCTGCCAGGACCATATCCCTGAGCTTATGCTTTAAGACTCCACCCTCTGAGTCATGCCTGCCCTTGAAGTGGGAGGTGGCACCATACGACCACCACAATGGCACAGACAAGTTCAGTGCCATGCGACGATGCTGTTGCAATGCTGGGGTACCTTTGAACTGCCCAGCACAACCATCAGACCACATGAACAACTCATGCAAGTCCATGCCAGCGTTGTGCTTTAAGTGGGCAATCACCTGATACAATGCGGCCTGTGTGGCTGGTGCGCTCTGATCATTGCCATCAACTTCATTGGCACCTGACACATAGCTTCAACCACAACCCTTACTACTTACTTGTGGGCAATGAAGGTGGGAGGTGGCTGCTGTGGCTGCTGGGTGGGGGTTGGAAGAGAGGGTCGGGGAGGGGAGGGTGGCAAGGGTGGCTGCAGCGGGGGGGAAGGCGGGGGGGAGGGGCATGGAGACACTTGATCCTGGTGCTGGTCATCCAGCTCGGGGGACAGGGAGGTGGGAGGGGGCTGCTGCTCCAGGGTCTGGCCATGTAGAGAGTGTGGCGGGGAGGGGGAAGGAGGTGTGGGTGCCGGGGTGGGGAGGGAGGAGGAGGATGTGGAGGGAGGCAAGAGGGGGGGAGGGAGGAGGTGGGGTGAGGTGGGGTGGGGAGGGAGGGAGGAGGGGGGGAGGGAGAAGGGGGGAGGAGGAGGTGGCTGCCGGGGTGGGGAGGGAGGAGGGGGGTGTTGCTTCTGGTGCATCGTGACGCAATCTCTATGCGCCAGGGGGGCAAGCCCTGCACGTTGGCATGCATCTACCACGCAGCCCATCAGCACACTAGCGCGGCCAAAGACAATCCGGTAGCGGCCGTGGCACGCATCCTCCCCAGCTCTCTCAACCGTCACAAACCCATTCTTATTCTTGGCTGCAGTCGTGAGTCCACAAAGAGCACACCGTCTAGCATCTGGCTCATTACTTGCAGCCCGGTGATGGAGATAAGGGTGATTTACTGATGGCATCCTGCAAACACAACCACAAAGACACACCACATGGCACACACCACAAAACATGCTTATTAATTAGTTCTAATTAATCAAATCTTAAGGCTCACGACAGTTGTGTGCTTCCCTCAGCTGCTCATGCCTGGCATGCGTTTCACAAGTGTTCACATGAACATCAAACTGACCTAGACAATGTGAGGTAAATTACAACCTTACTCACCTCTTGCTCACTGTTTTCAAGAGCTGATTCCCTTGCTGCACTCCTGCTTGGAAGAGCCTTGGGCTGCTGTGGGTTTGATGCTGATCTTCACAACAGCCAAGCACCTGTGGAGGTCAGCAGATTTGGTTGCATGTGTTGACATTGTATGCAAAACGCACTAAGAAACAGCACCCCGTGCTTACCTGAGATGTATTCGCGAGTTGCCCAGTCCAACGGCAGCAAAGGCTGCTCGGCACGGAAATGCCCCGGCCACCAATTCATCTCTCCTGTTGCGACACGCATATGGAAACAGATGGAGAATGACATAGCGAAGCTAATCAAGTCGTCGAGACAATGCAGTACAATCGACAAAAGAGGGCCTAACCTGCTAGCGACACCGTTGTGAGATGTAGAGCCCAATGGTGGAAGAATTACATGCAGCGGATCAAAGACGGTGCCAAAAAGTGAACTGCGGGGCCAATGGCGGGGGTGACCAACATGCAACCTTAGCATCGCATGCTACAAGGTTTGCACACCACACAGAGGCTGCTCCGGCCGCTGCAGCTGAGGAGCTTGACAACTTTGAGATAGGAGCATGGAACCCGGACATGGACGCGTGTAGCCAATATCATTTTGCGCATGACCAAGACCTACAGAGATCGATCACAATAGGATACATAGAGCCTCATTGCCGTGGTCTCAACCTCAATGGTTAACTTCGCGGAGAGTAGAGGAGTGTTGCGGGGGGCTAACTGCAATTGAGAGCGACACTGGTTTGGGGGCGTCAAACCCTCTTCACACTCGGGGTTCCCAGGTGGGTTAGTGTGGTAATCTGCCTCACTATCCTCTTGACTACGGACCCGGTCATATCACATCTTTAAGCCATCATATTCAGTCATATGACCAATTCCTCAGCAAGTCATATGATCGGTCGCGCCCTAGTGCACAACCAGCTCACTATGATGGGGTCACAGGATGTGGCTCACCGTGTGATTTGTTCACGGTCACATGGGGCAGCCCGCGAGCAAAGACTGCAATTGCTTGCGCTGATGGTATTGAGAGAGTACTGAGAGACTTGCATGACCATGTGGGGGCACCATGAGTCCAGGAGGTCACCCCCGCCATTGGCTGCACCCCTGATAAAATCTTTCTGGTTTTTACGAGTTTTACAGCCATTCTCGCGCAGGGCGGTGCAGCTCATTGAAGCGAGGCTAGCGGGCTGCTCGGGGGTGCTCGGGGGTGCTGAGAGATCGGGTCGCGTTGTGTCGGGAATAGCCTACTTAGTGGGGCTGTGATCAGAGAACAGCTATCGCGCTCAGCGGCCCAGCTTTTCAAATGTTTGGATTTCTTGTCGGGCGCAGGACCCCCCCTGATATGTGTTCTAATGCTAGTGCTATTGCTTATGACATGTTCGAGAGTAGTGGTACGGCTTGCAACCCGAACAACGTGCAACTCGTGTCAGTCACCCCAGGTCAAATTTCCTCGAAATGAGCACTTTTCCGGCCGCTGTCCGACGGCGCATCATCAACTAGGTGCTCAGGGTCCGCATCGCGCTAGGAAGCGAACAACGGCGCGACAAGGTTTGGGAGCTAGTATGGGTAGTTGGCTGGCTATTATTCCTATTCCATATAGTCCAAACCCGCTGCCCAATCAGAGTGGTCGCGCTGGGATATGTACCGGCAGAAGTGCTGTGAGGGCCGGTACGAAGGTCGAGTAAAGCGTGGCCTGGCCAAAACATGGCTCTTTAAAATTACATCAACGGGTAACTACACAGTATAAAACACGTATGTGAAATGTAGTGCACTTTGCTACTTCTTTCTGAGCTTCTGAGCTATCCAGCATTGAGGACATATCTCTGCTACCATTGGGGGCTGCGTTATCTGGAGTACGAGGACTAAGTCCAGCCACAGGCAGGTCCAGTCACACAAGCAACCTCCACCGTCCCCACAATCAACAGCTCTAGCAACACCAGCTGCATCAGAGTTATGTTCTCCCCAAGCCACCCCTTGCCACGCCCTTTCCTCCTTCCGCACCCCGCCATCGGCTGTGACGCACAAACCACCCTAAACCTCTGCCTAGTCGGGCAGCCCACCCAATGCCACGCCGGTGTTCGTCAGCTCCACCACACCCGCAGCGCGCGCCTGCACTGCGCGGTAGTCGAGCGTGATGTGGGCGCCCGGATACGTCCCTGCTACTACTTGGTCGCCGCGGTCCGAGATGTGTTGCGCAAACCTACGGTGGATGCAAGCCCGCAGGCTGTCCGTGCCGTCCCGTTGGTACCAATCCGCCCGCGCGTTCTTCAGCAGCTCAGTTACTTTCTCGAGCCGTGGAATGCCTGGCTGCACCGTGCCCAACATGTCCTGGTTGCACACTGCGATGGCGCCCAGTCCTGCCTGCGCGGCCGCTTGCAGCGCGGTGGCATACCCCAAGTCGTTTGAGACGATGCAGATGCAATGTGTGACGACGCAAGGTGTCGACTGCTGCGGCGGTGGTGGCACCGTGGGCTGTTTGCGCTGCAGCCGCTCAATGTGCCGCACGATGTCCAACAGGATGGCGTCGTCCACCGCCTGGTCGTGGCACGGCGTGATTCGCACCTGCGGTCCCCAACCGTCGCAACTCGCATACTAGCAGGTCGACAGCGAGGCTATAAGTTTGTGTGTGTTGCAGCAACGCCGACAGGCGAATGCCATACAACGTTGAAGATGCCAAACGGATGTGTTGCCTCGTGCTGGTTGCTGCTGGCCTGAGTGGGTGGTGTTTGGGGCAGGGAGGGCCGCAGGTGGTGCCCTCATACACATACCGTGTGCCCTATGCCTTGACACGTCAGCTAGCGATAGAAGGGAAGAGGGACCCCCTGCCCTACACAACCAAGCACCCAAGCTAGGTCCCTCTGCCCAGGGCAGGGCGCAACCTCTACACCCGCCTTACTGCCAGAGAGGGTGCCTTGTGTCCCGGTCAAGGTGTAGGGCATGGGGTAGGGGAGCACAAGAGGGCAGGCAGGGAGAAAACACCGTTTGCTGCACACTTGCCTGGACTCCGGCTTGTTTCAGGGCACGGCTCAGGGCGCAGTTGTCTAGAAGAGCCAGGTCCGCGTCACCCTCTTCATCCCACTCATCTTGGGACGCCTGTTGCCCTTCCCGTCTGGCTGTGCCGGACGCCTTGCTGGCATCAGAGGGGTCTGTGGTAGCTACCTCCGCCTCGAGACCAAGCGCCCGCCATCTCCTGCGGTGCAGGAGGGGAGGTGAAGCAGGCGGTGGGCATCACAGGCGGAGGGGCTGCCCTCATCAGGGAGCAGGATCGTGGGCGGGAGGGGCAGTAGGGCAAGGGGGAGGACAAGCAGGGTCAGGTGTACGCTGCATGCAATGAGTGAAGGCGAGAACCCCAGGCTGTGCTGCTTTGACCTTGAACAGACCAACAGCAGACCCTGAACACTGAACAAAGAACAGTTCAACTCCCAATTAGCTCCAACCCTGCAGCTTCATGTAATGCTGGGTACAAATGAACACAAGGTTGTGGGTGATGCCAGCAGGTTTTGAACCCAGGTCTAGCCCAGCAGTGGGGCAATGGAAAGCAGCACACAGCACTGCCCCATGGGCAGTCAAGCTGCCCTGCCCCTCACCGGAAAGTGACTGCATTGCCATAGGCAGTGAAGGAGGCCACCTCACCCACAGGGCCCAGCAGCCGTCTGCAGGGCGCAGGCAGGGCAAGCAGCAGCCACGGCCATGTTGCACCCGCACCACCCCGGCCATGACCACCTTGGCACCTTGAGGATGGCATGCCCTGCTGCCACATGCCCTAACCCAACCACCAGCCCCAGGGGCTGAGCAGGGCAGCAGCTAAAGCCCACGCAACAGAGGTCCTAATCTGGAGGTCCAGAGATCACAGTGAGCCATGCCAGGTGAGGCAGGAGGCAGGGCCAGGGCCTGTGAGGTCACTCATCACATGTTGCCCGGCAACCCTGCCTCTGCCCAGCAGCCATAGCCCCAGCTGGCGGCTGTGTAGCGGTGTGAACCAACAACAAAAGCAACAACAACAACCTACCTCTAGCCCTGGGAGTAGAGAGGGTGTGCAGGTGCAGGTGCAGGTGCAGGTGCAGGTGCAGGTGCAGGTGCAGGTGCAGGTGCAGGTGCAGGTGCAGGTGCAGGTGCAGGTGCAGGTGCAGGTGCAGGTGCAGGTGCAGGTGCAGGTGCAGGTGCAGGTGCAGGTGCAGGTGCAGGTGCAGGTGCAGGTGCAGGTGCAGGTGCAGGTGCAGGTGCAGGTGCAGGTGCAGGTGCAGGTGCAGGTGCAGGTGCAGGTGCAGGTGCAGGTGCAGGTGCAGGTGCAGGTGCAGGTGCAGGTGCAGGTGCAGGTGCAGGTGCAGGTGCAGGTGCAGGTGCAGGTGCAGGTGCAGGTGCAGGTGCATCAGGGGCCAAAGCGCACCCAGTCCCATGTATGCAACTGCCTTTGCCGTCCCACCCCCGTTACCCTCATGGGTTTGGAGGATGGGGGCAGATGGCTGTGGGGCCAGGGGCAGGGGGCTAGGGGTAGGGGGCTAGGGGCAGGGGGCTAGGGTTAGGGCTGGGGTTGGTGCTAGGGGGTCAGGGCTGCAGTGGGTGTGATCGAGCACCTGAGGGCAGCCGTCAGCCATTGCACGGGCAGCAGGGCCAGGAACACGTTGTCCAGGTCCTGCACAGCCCCAACAACACCGCCAAGACACAGGCTGAGACAATGGCCACAGCAGCGGCATGGGAAATGGCGGCAGAGGCAGTGCCAGTGGCAGTGGCAGCGGGCGAGGCAACAGCAGCGTTTGTGACAGCAGCAGCGGTAGCGACTGTGGCATATGCGCAGCCCCGTCCACTTCATCAGCGAGGTGAGGGCAAGCGGCTGTTCAGCTCACTCACCCAGTATACGTGGATCTGCGCAGCACAGCACAGCACACAGCACACAACAGCAGCCATCCACCAGGGCGTCCCAGCAATACTGACTGGGCAATGCCTTGTGATGGTGGTGGTGGTGCTGGTGGTGATGGTGGAGGACGAGGACAGCATTTCCGTATAATGCCTCAGAATGCATGAGGACCACATTGCCATGTGCAGCGCAGCAGCCAGCAGTACACACCACTCCATGCAGGCAGGCTAGTGAGGCCCTATCCACTGTATATACTGGGGCATGCTGCTCCCTTCACGGCCTGACCCCTTCACGCATAGTACAGCAACAGCACAGACCCTGGCATGTGTACACTGCCATTTGCATGAATGTCATGTGCTGCTGCTGCTGCTGCTGCCACCTCCCTGACGCTGCCCTGGGCCTGCTGCTCTCCCCCTCTTGGCCAGCACCTCCTCACCCACTACTAGCCCCCACCGCCTGTCAGTGCTGCACCCAAGCGCACTCACCCAGGGCTAGGCCCCACCTGACACCTGACACCTTTAACCCTACCTGTCCCCACCCCCACCCACTGCCTCCCCCAGGCCCTACCCCCACCCGCCGCCTCCCTGCAGCCCCACCCCCCACCACCTGGCGCGGGCCCCCGCTCCGCCCACTCACCTGGCAGCCTGCAGCAAAGGCAATGCCGGTAGCGCTGCCTCCTGCGCTGTCCCTAGGCTGGGACCTGGCTGCTGCTGCCGCTGGTGAGCTGACTGCGGCCTGCCAGGGGTCCCTCCAGGAAGGTCTGCGCCGCGCCACGTCGCCCAGCAGCTGCTGCAACCCAGAGCGCTGCTGCTGCAGGAGCACCTACTGCGCTGCCTCAGCCTCCTCCCGCAGGGCCTCCTCTCGGAGCTTCTGCGCAGCGTGGTGACCAACACCACCACAACCATCACCATGGCGCCATGGCACCTGTTTGCCTTCACAGCATCAGGGGCCCATTGCCAACTTTGCCAGCATAGCCAACATCAGGACAAGGTGATCACCAGCGGGACTGGAGCCCTGTTGGTCAGCTGTCCACAATGACTATGGGCAGAAAGCCAGCCATCATTGACGCAGTTTGTATGAGATATTTGCACATATGTATCTTAGACACACATGGGTACACACGCTTCATTACCCACACAGACATGTACAACTTTCACAGTTATTAGTTGGGTCTACGGATTCCATCAGCCTGACACCATATGCATTGGCGACAGCTGTGCACCATGTTGACATGACAGAGAGTGTATGCCAGGAGTGAGAGGCGCTGTGCCCACAGCCAGCAGACCAAAGCCATGGCTGCGATGTAGCCAATGAAGACATCTAGCTGCCAGCCGCCCCTGCTGCCCTGAGCTGAGAGCTGTGGTGGTAGCATGCAGGTGGTAGCATGCAGGTGGTTGCATGTATGTGGATGCATGCAGTTGGTTGCATGTGGGTGTACACTCAGGGTGTGAGGGTGAAGGGTGAGGGGTGAAGGGTGAAGGGTGAAGGGTGAAGGGTGAAAGGACAAGAGCCAGATCATGCCTTCTTTATATCAGGCAGGGCCTTCCTGTGTACGGTACTACACGCTCCCCGCCCCATGAAATTCAGCGAGTCCCACGAGCTCAAACCCGCTGCCCTTCTTGCCCAGTACTCCCAGTTACCCAGTGAAGTATATGTTTCTTATTCACGCATCCACCTGCTGCCTCTTTGTCAGACTTTAGACCTACCCATTTGACCAGCTGCTCATCTTCTTCCCAAATGCTCTTCCTAAAGGCATCTGCTTTCATTTGCACCCACCCACCTGCTGCCTCTTTACCCCAGTCGACAGTCTGGACTTCTGGTCTGCTACTCTTAACCCCAACAACGTGACCAGCTGGCGTGCAAGGGCTACAGATATGGGGTTGCCATAGCGATGTTTGCGACACAGTGGCCTCTGATAATTATGACAAGGTCGATCAGGATGACCAGCTGCCGCTCTGATCTCAATTCGCGTTTCTCAACTTTGAGCACAAGCTGCCAGCACCACGCACCTGTAGCGCCGCAGCCGTCAGTGCGCACAGCAGTGGCCACAGCTGCGTTGCGCGAAGGGCGTACGTCGCGCGAACGGCGACCGCGAGGGTACACAGCGCGCACCACTCCTTGGGACTGGTCGCAGCGGGCAGCATCGAGTGCACGGAGGGCCAAAGTATGGCGCCAATCGCCTCTTTGTGTGCAGCTCGTGGCTGGCCTGTCACCGGCGTGGTCGATGCACGAGGAGGGACAGAGGTGCTCGAGCCGCTATCTGGGCGGGTGGTGCTGCTGCTTGTGTTGGCTGCACTATTGTTGGCTCGGCTGGTGCTGCTGATGCTGCTCTGTGCCTGAGAGGCTGTGCCCCTGTCTGGGCTGGCAGGCCCCATGCTCTCCTCTCGATGCTCCTTCTGCTGCTGCTGCTGCTGCTGCTTCTGTTGCTGTTCCTTCTGCTGCTGCTGCTGCTGCTGCTGCTGCTTCTGTTGCTGTTCCTTCTGCTTCTGCTTCTGTTGCTGCTGCTCCTTCTGCTGCTCCTTCTGCTGCTCCTTCTGCTGCTGTAACAATTCTGTGCAGGTCCGCTTCAACGCTTCCACTGCTGCTAGGCTGGACTTGCGAGCGCTGCTGAGCAGCTTGGTGCTGCGCTTCAACACCTGCATAGCCTCGCGTAGCTTCTCACCCAGCTGCTCCCCCTTTGGCAGGCTGGTGATGGGCGTACAGTGTGTGATGAGGCCGTAGTAGGTGTTGCAGGCCCGCAGCGCCTCGAGGCAGAGCAGGGCCAGCGCGCTGTTGTCAACTGCCGTCTGCCCAAGTCCTCTGTCACCCCGTCCTTTCTTCCCACCCCCCTCCTCCTCCTCCTCCACTTCCTCCTCGCTTTCCTCCCCTTCCTCTTCCCCCTCATCTTCACTGCCTCTCTCCTCTCCATCCTCCCCTTCCTCCCCCTCCTCCTCCTCCTCCTCTTCCTCCTCTTCCTCGTCATCATCTGTTGAGAGCAAATCCCGCTGCAAGTCAAGAGACAGTCCAAACGCAGCTCCCTGGCTTTCGACCCAGGTTCGAATCAACTTCCGCGCGCCCTCCGCGGCCTGTGCCGCCGCCTCCGCGCGGCTTGCCAATTGCATTAGCGGATCTACCCAACCCCTGAGCTTGAACACCGACAGATTCTTGTCAGCGAGTGTCAGCTTCATCTGCCTGTAGTTTTGGCTGAAGACGGAGCAGTGGGTGTAGCGGTACGCTTTCAGGGCCTCAGCGGACTTCTGAAGGGCCACGCCGACATTCACGAACATCACCGAGGTAGATATCACCCTTGCCGGCTGCTGTCTCGCGGGTGCCGTCTGAGCTGCGGCTGAGCTGGTGCCGGGCGATGCGTTCGTGCTGTCGCCATCGCGTCTGGTCGACCGCTGTGATCTTTGGGGTGCAGCGCTTGACAAGGGTGAGGGCTGTCGCGCGGATTGCTGCCCACCCAGCGAGCGTTGCTCTGCGCGCAGCACCGGAACAGCCCTTTGCCAGAGCGCTGCACAGCGATGTGATAAGACATTTGACAAGCAACGTGAAACCCTTAGCTGATCACTGCTCGTGCGCTGTCAGTGTTTGTAAGTGTTTCCTGGCATGTATGCACGGCCTGTCAGTTTCGCAGGCCCGTGACAACATACACGACTAACGTGGGGCAGAAGAGACTTGAACCCGGGGCAGAAGAGACCTGAACCCGGGACCTGCCCTCACCTCCAGCGTCAGGTTTTGGCACGATGGGGCCTTCCAGAGGCTTTGCAGCTGCCTTGCCTGCTGCAGCGGCTGCGGCAGCAGCAGCTTCTAGGCTTTGCTGTGCATGTGCTGTCTTGCTGGCTGTGGCACTGGCTGGTGGGAGGGTTCCAGGGCTGCTGGCAGCAGGCTGGCTGGTGGGAAGCTTCCTGTGGAAAGGGGCAGCAGGGCTGCGTGGGACAGCAGGAGTGAGGGGGGCTGGGCTGCTGACAGCTGGCATGCTGGTGGGGGGTCTGCTGCTGAGGGGCATAGCAGGGCTGCGGGGGGCTGGGCTGCTGACCACCTCTGCCTCAGTCACTGCTGCCTTGGTGCCGCCTATTGCTGCCCGGTCGTCGACCTTCTCCTTGCGAGCGG